>BOPP01000148.1:2708128-2727582 GCA_017312745.1 Gryllus bimaculatus | reverse complement strand
GTTAAAAATATTAATTTTATAAGGCAAGAGGTGTAACAATGACCTGATGTCATTGGTCACTATTGAAAAGTGGAAGGATAGCAAGGGCTATGAAAAGTAGGTTATTAAAAACAAATCGAATTGCGAATAATTCGCGTTGATTCGCAATACAAAGGCACGCATATCCAGACAAAACAATTAAGAGTTCGTGTTCTATTTCATGGTTTTGTCCTCTATAGCTTGCAGAAAAATTGCTATCGTGTTTGCGGCCGCTGTCATGTGGAGTTGATAATTCAAATGGTCGCTACGGTAACAGCGCTGCCAACGTAAGCAAATTCGCAGACTTATGGTTTCGTCATCTATTTTACTGTAGCATGTGCGTTTCATGCATCAACTTCGCGCAAAAATGGCAGTGGAATGTGAAGTTGGCTAACACTTTCCACACGTAGCAACGACCGTAGAGTAAGGCTCATGCCATGATACGCTTTCATTACTGCATCCTTGTATATGTGGGTAAATAATGTGGCTTCCAAATATCGCTCCGGGTCCCATCGTATCTTCCGCAGTCTGCCGATTTGCAGGGCAGGGCAAAGCAAGCCGCTGTATGGAGCATGCATTCATCGGGCTTGCGTTTTAAGAGTGGGGCTTTGCACGAGTAGTTTAGCTCAGTAAGCGTATTAGAAGTATTAGAAGGGGCTAGATTTTCTGGAGCGGAATGAGAAATATGCTTATTTTACATTCAGTTATAGGATAAAAAGGCGCTGGAACTAACACAGCGGTTCTCTGCTGATCCTTTCACCAGCGTCCACTTTCGAGAAACTAAGAATATTCTTTCTGTACACCCAGAATGTTCCGGATTTTGTAGAGATGCTTCGTACTATTGTTTCCAGTAACGGAAAATTAAGGATGTTTTTCGAACAGTGGAATACAAAAAGACATTTCGCCGCAAACGACTTGGTGAAGTAAATTCTTTCCGCGTTTTGGTTCTCTCAAATATTTCTGCTTTAGAACTGCCTGCGTTGCGAATTAGTCTGTAGTTTTCGCCCTTTCATTTCAATTGATTTTCAAGCTATATTGACATTCGCAATCTTAAGAGTATGGTGTTCAATACCTCATTCTTTTATTTCTTTAATTCCCGACTTTAAGAAATTCTTCGAATCCATATTTTCGTTAAATTATATAATTCAAACTGAAACTAGCATCAGTAATCGTTGTTAAATTACTGTATTTTCTCTGAAAAAATATTGCTGGAGAAATTACTGCGAGTTGTCACGTAAAGATTTGTTAGTCGATTTGTTTCCTTCGGTAAAACCGAAAACTGATCCACTGTAATTATTAGCACGGGTTCCTTTGCTGAGATATTGTCGGTGTACTGGTAGCTTGCTGTGGCTCTCGAAATTGCTTTTCTATAGTTTTAATATCAATTTTGCTTCCCAAGCATCATGCGCCTTTACTTACCCTTGTATCCTTTATTCTCTAAACATTTATATTCACTTTTTGAGAATTTCTTGATAAAAATATTCCTTGATGTAAAATAAAAAGGTGCGAAAATGACAGAAATGAGAATGAAAAGTTGAAAATGAATAGACAAATTAGTATTACACGTCTAGTTGCGACAGTCATTTAAGGTTCCATTCACACATGCATTCACTCACAATCATAGGGGCAAATTAATAGGTAAATCTGCTCTCTAGGGATCAACGTGTTCTTGTTCGAAAACGTAACTTGATATAAAATGTCAGTGTTCTATATTTACCAAGAGAACGTTACTAGTATACGTTAGAGGAAAACAAATGAAATGCATTAGGTGAATATTGTAATTTAGGTTCTACGGAAATTTTAATAATACAAATAAATGTAGAGTGGAATGCAATCAACCAAAATGTACAGATTTTATCGAAAATTCGTTTAAATTTAGTTTCAAGAGAGTTCTTGATCTATTTTCAACTTTTTGAAAGTTCAACTAAAATGTGCTAAATTGAAGAATATGAAGTTCATTTACATTGATAGAAAATATAATTATTGCATCAGAAAATGTTAACTCCTTTGACACGTCCACTTCAAACCGCATTTTATTTCGTCATAGAGTTTAGTTTACATTTGTTTTCCGTCTATTATACTATAAAAGAAAATATAGCCCAGGTTTGATTTCAGAGATGGTTCAAAAATCCTAGACGTTCGTTTACTTTCCAATATTGTTTATAAACATAAATTACAAACGTATAGTTATCTCAATTTCTGAAAGAACACCAGATCGCTCCCTTTGCCCCTATGGCGATATAAATTGTGATACATTCTTGATGGGGATGACGATTTTGCGGAGTGTTGGTCAAAAAAGTTTCGGTTCTCCATGTCGGAGAAATCGCCGTGACGTTTCCCAGATGATCGCTTGGATCGAGAGTTAGCGTCGAAGGAAATACTGCCCCACTTCGCGCCGTGCCAGTCCAGTGCGACGTGACTGAAGCGGAGATTTTACCGGATCATGCGTCAGCGATATTCTCCTAGCCACCTCGATAGTTTTTATTGGACGGTTTCCGCATGACAGACACTGCTGGGGCTCTGTATTACTATAACCTCAATGGATGTTTCGAAGCGAATCCTTTATTTTTGATTTCCTTTATAAAGGTTTTTCTTCTATCTAGATTTCTTCTAAAAGGTCACTCCCAGGGCACACTTGACCACTCTAGCTCAGTCGACAAGTTTTATTTGTTTTAAACGTGTTTTATCTCTTAATATGTTGCTCTCCAATTGCTTGGATCGTACATATCTAGATTAATAATATAATAATGATAATAGTAATAACTCATACATTGTTGACTGATTAACACTGTAATGCATGTGTTGTCTCCCGCCGACATGACACTTTGTTATACGACTGCTGAATTTCCTCTGAATTTAAAGTACATTTTAATACTTCAATTTATAGTTATTTATAACACTATGTGTCTACACAAGCAAAACGCTGCTGAACAAAAGCATTCAAAACGGTTTTCCAAATGTAGCACGCACAGTGCTTAAAAAAGAAATAAAATACTCTCGTATAATTGCAATAAATTAAATATTTCTAAAAGTGTTCACCAATACGACAAAACGTAGTAGGTATAGTATTAGAACAGTTATTTACAAACCAAGAACATTAAAAAGAAAAAAAAATTGTCGCACGATGTGAGATGTGTCGTGATCAGTGACGCACTGATTTTGAGAATCGTGTGTATACGCAGGAGAATAGGAAGAATAACATACTTGTTTGAATTTTTCAGGCATTGAAACTGTTAATTACTTAAACTGTTTTTTTTTACTTTTTTCCGAGCTTGTGGATAACTACCGAAACCATAGATACCTCACATAGGCGAAGACTACATAGTTTAATTTAAATTTCTGCACGCATTGAGATATGCACGAGAGAAAGATTTTAGTTTATATTTCAAGTAACGGATTGAGAATCTCTTGCTTAGAGGGAGGTGTGAATCCAACCGGCATTGTACCACTGATCATTTTCCATAATTTTGTTCATAATCAATGAATGGTGGTCATCCAGTATATCAATGTATCTAAAGCAGGTGATGACGTACATAAATGAAGATCTACTTTACACTGTATATTGAAATAATTCCTTTTTCTATTTTATTATTGCGATGAATAAATACCAGGATAAGTCCAGGTACGTCACCAAGTATTATTGCAAATCCCTCGTACAGCATTCATAAAGGGTTTTTATTCTAGTGACTCTTGTGAAATATTCTTCCAATTACTTTTGCATACAGCAGAGCTGTCAATCAGTTTATTTTTTCTTTTTTTCTTAAATTTTATGTATGGTAAGGTGATTGTTATTTGTTCGGTAAAGTTGGATTTCGTCGATATCATTATCATATTGGTTTAAAAATTTTAAATATAAGGGTACATGGTTTCAGAATTGTTTATAAATGATATTTTGATGTATTATTTATTTTAGTTCGCTTTATTAACTGCCTGGGTCATTAGAGATCACTTAAGACCGGATTTTCATGCAGCAAAACTCTAAAACGTGAAAAAAATGCAATAAAAACATGAAACACTTTGGAAAATGTTATGTGGCCTGATCTCAGGTTACTATCTAAAGTTAATCCAATTACCACCTTATTTTTATATTTTTGAAGTGATATTTAAAGTGAAAGAAATATAATTCTAGTGTTATAATTAAGTTTCTACATTGTTTAAACAAACCATATTTGAAATTTTAAGTAGTATTCGCACACAACATTAAATTAGCATAAAAACAGAAACGAGTAAATACAAAAATAGAAACATTCAAATATCAGAAATAAAAAAAATAATTAAGTTACTGTAGAAATATTCCTAATAGCTGTCATAATAATTTACGGTTATGTATATGTACTAATTATTTTCTGAGAAATTATTATATCTTCTATTAACTCCTGTTTCAGACAGGATAAACTTGTTCTACAGTTCTACTAGACTGTGCCGAGCCTCACTATATGCTGCTAAAAGCGGTCAAAAACTGCGTTCAATATTTCTTGTACCTCGCAAGGCAACGTCTGTCCCGAGAAATTGACGCAGTGCAGTTTGTCGCTAAGCTTCGCACCTCTACGAAAGTCAAATGTGCGGTCTCGTGTTAATACGTTCAGCGACGACTGGCAAAGTGGGTATATGTTCTATCGAAGTGGTAGAAGTATCCGTTTCGAAAGGGTGACTCCGATCATAGCGTTTGTTGAGCGGTCGCATCCAAGGGCCGTGGATCCCTGCTGCAAGTTACTTTTTTCTTAAATGAAAAACAAGATACTGAATTAAAAAAAGGAGTTGATAATAACAAAATTATTTTTTGTGCAATAAACTTATGAATCTTGCAAATTTGTCCAGTAAAATCCTAAAACGTGGAATTTTCAGATAGTATTATCTAACACGTGCAATATAGTGCAGTACCCCCCCCCCAAACGTGCAATTTCGTGCAAAATTAAAACAAGTTCCAAAATAACGTCAGTTTCATGATTCAAATTTCTGTGAAGGTTTCATTAAATTTCGAGTTAACAAAGAAAGATGTAGTAATAAGGGAATCCAGTCTTTAGAGATCACAATTATTTGAAGCATTAGTGACATTTTAAATGCGAGATATCACAAAATGCATAAAGAATATTGAATTACAATAATTTAAATTAATTGTTGAAACCACTAGTTTATAAACTCTAGTTGACAGTCCTGAATTGAATTAAAAATTTCGTATGTATACAGTAAAAGTGAAATTGTTTATATTTTCATTTGAAAAAATATTAGACCTGTTAAAATGAAATCTTTGAAATTTGCCACTAACACTTAAGGGCGTCCGATTATTAAAGGTAGCTTTAGTGTTGATTCAGTGTTACTTGTTTTGAAAGATAATTTTGAAATGACTCAAATTACAACAAATCGAATACAAATCTTGATAATTATGCGCCAGTACAAATTTTGACTACACTTTTTTATAAAATGGTTATTTGTGTACTAAGTATTTTGGTAATCAAAGATAAACTTTTTCTTTTACAAATACATGCACCTAAGCAACATTTGCTTTTATTTAAAAATAATCTGGATAATAGAGGGAAGACGTGTCGTGTGTGATTATCTCGTTACCAGAAATAGCAAAATATGGCGTAGCTCCATTATAATATATAAACTCGTAGAGTATTAATAGAGTACATAGTAACAATATTTTTTAATCAGAGCTCAATCTCAAAAATAACAGCCATCACAATGGACAGCTTTAAAACACTTAACACACCTAATTTTGGGTGAGTCTGTTTACCGTTTTTCTTACATTTTGCTAGACAAGGCGTTCCTTACCATTTGACAGATCGTCCGGATGTAAGATGGATAGATTTCCATAATGAAACTTGAACTGTTCAGAGGCCAGCGCCCTCTTAACTCTGCTACTGTAATTCTTTGCATCAAAAAGGAATTTGTTGCCGGGTTCTTTCGGTTTTGACAGATACAAACATTATCTCAGTCGCTAGATCAACAATGCATATCTTCTACAATAAACAGAATACTCTAGCTTCGTACACATGTATAAAATACCATTCAATACAATGTTAATTACATTTTGCATGTCTCGTTTTGATTTTTCGAATCTTGTTAATTTACTTTCATTTTTCTTGCGTACTTTTACATTTTATTCAATAAAATAACGGTTTAACGTAAGACTTAGTAAACTTCTAGAAATCTATTTTTGAGGCATAGTTAAATATATATTTTTTTCTCTTAAGTAGGGAAGTTGGTAACGTGCGAATGCTTTCTAGATGCATCATCACCAGTTTTAACAATTCCAGTAAAACAAAAATAGAAGACTTGTTTCGGCAAAACTCCCATGGTTTCTAACTAAAAGTTCTCTGTTGTTTAAATTTTATTTTCAATTTGGCACTTTTATATTTCTGGAAATGGCGTGTTAACCGGTAGTAAACTTTTATTGGTGTGATAGGTGTCGGTATATTTTTTTTATGGAACTTGATGATATTTAGAATGTGCGGTAATGGCAATGGCAACATTTCCCTAAGAATTTTAATTCTTCCTTTTAATAATTTTGATAACATTTTACCGATGTAACTTGTCATGAAGTACAGACATATGCAAAGTACAATAATTTAAATCTTAAAATATTTTTATTTTTTTACTGATTGCTTGTTATTGCCTTTGATACGGCGCTGCAAAACTTCCTGGATTGATAGGATCGTGGTTACGAGGGTAAGATGAAAACCATTGAATGGTGGTACATGTCTCTCAAGAGACAAACATTTAGTTCGTTCATAAATAAGTAAATCTGAATCCTTAAAATTAGGTGAAAGAAATAAAATTATATGCACATGGTCGTTAACTTATTCTAATGACTGAGCGACGACAAAAAGCCCCGAGGCCTATGACCATCGGGAATTTCGTCGCCCCTCTATCATTACAACCCCCTGTAACGCCTTAGTGCATAAAGACTATTGATTCATCTACATGCCCTGTGAAATAATACATCTATAAAGTTATAATCCATGAAGAAAAACTGTCTTTAATGGGAATGTAAACGGTCTCATCGATACAGTACCGCAAAACTTCAATGCAATATTCATCACGAAACTATTATGATCAATTTTTATTAATAGACAATTGAAAAAACATAATATGCAAATGTTGATATTGACAATATCTTCCATTTTGCGGCCAGGTTTACGAATTGCCTAGACGTATTTCATTTATGCAGATATTGTAGTTCCTCATTGATCCAAGGCTACGGTGGATTTTTAGAATGTTCACAATCCAGTGCTAAACTCAATTGGTTAGCAATTACTAATTTTAACGCTGTGAAAAAGTTCAGCGAAGTGGACAAAGTTATGTTAAATACAAAATACGCAATGGTAAAAAACCACTTAAGTCAATTGTTTAAATATATTTTGCTCCCGAAATCGCATGCGATTAACTTAGATATGCTACCGAATTACGCCTGGCAGTTGTGGGTTTGTTTCATCTAAAATTGTTATCGCCCATCATTATAATGTGTTGTTTAGTTTGCTCTAGAGCGATTGATGTTTTCGATGGTCCGCGCCCAAGAAGTGCCTAGCTCTCGAAATTAATTTTTAAATTACGTGAAGTAATAACTTATAAAATTAGTGTATGAAATACCCACAGTAAAAATGAACGCACAAGGCCGAAGGTACAAAATTAAAAAGCTTTGGATTTGGTCGCAGAATAAACACGGTTCAGATTAAAACCATTTACCGGCAATATACAACAATATTTTAAATGTCACGATTTAAGGCAGCCGCAACGCCAAAGGTGAATGGTTACATTTAAGTAAACGTGAATGTATTAATCACAAAACCATTGTATACTCGCAAATATTTTAGATTTGTTATTTTGGGCGTTTTATTCCATTATTATTAGAATTGTCTGCAGAATATGAACAAATCGCTGAGGCTCCTTTGTTTTCGCACACACGAGGGAAGCGAGGGCCGGGTCTTCCCGCGCGGCGTCTGTTCCGCGAAGGCCGTATGTCCGCCGCCGCCGCGTGGCCCTGCGGTCGCCTTCGCTGAAGCCCCTGGCAGCCGACCGGATGTGCGACCTGCGCCTGCGGCCGCCAGTTCATCGAACGGCCTCCGGAAATGCTTTCGCACTGGGCGCGGACAAGTCGCCCCCCTAAGAAATCCGGTTTCCGCTCGTCTCCGCGGGCTAATCACTCCACGACTTTTGTTTTCCGCTTGTTCGTCGTTTGTTCAAGTGCTTGGGGGAAGGGGAGTGGAGTGGGGAAGGACAACAGCTGTGAGGAATTCCGCCCAGACGGGTATCTCCGGTCTGAGGGCTCTTAGCGCAAGAAGATGCATGTCGATGGCGCTGGCCCAGTGCCCCGCTGCGCTGTGGGTCTGTGGGGCGCGGGGCGGCGCCGTGCCGCGGCGCGCCGCGTGAATGAACGGACCGCGAGCCAACGAGTGAGCCAGTGCGTATGAAAGGGAAAGAGGCGGGAGGGATGAGATGGGCGAGGCGAGGCGGGGCGGGGAGAGGGAGCGCAGCGGACATGGCGGCCGCGGCGCGGCGTGGTGCGGCGTCGGAGCTTGGCGGCCCTGACCTTCGAGAGCAGAGCCTCCGCCGCCGCCGCCACTGCCTGTGGCTGTTGGGTGGCTGGGCGAGCTGTTATTCGCTCATTTGCTTTCGCGTTTTCGTTCCTGTTAACCAACTGTTGAGTCCTTCTCCCCCCTTGCTCCTCATCTCCCTCGTGTCTCTTGCCTACCCCTCACTCGACTATTCAGCTATTTACACTCTTCATGATTTGATTTTCTGTGGCTCCTACTATTGTTCTACATTGAACTCGCTCCAATCTCTTAACACAGCACAATTTTAGAACGACCATCGACTATGAATATTTGCCCATGCAATTTATCGATGTGTTAAATCTTAGTTAAATGTACATCCATCATCGTAGATCGAAATGAAATATTACGGTTTTGATATCGAATAAAGCCCTTTATCGTGAAGTTCTTTACCGAAAAATTAATCTTGAATATTAATGGAATGGTTTGTCAGCAGCTGCTCCAATGTTGTTTCGGGAATGTTAAATTGATTGCTCAGATACAACAGATCGTGTAAATATTGTATATACAAATGGACAATGGAATCAACAAGATGTGAGCGAAACATCGAACACTCCGATAGCTAGTATTTAAAAAATACCAACAATTCCTTACACTTATAGTTTTTATAATATGTGATTTGCTCACATTGTTCCTCAGCTCATTTCTTCATTGTTACATTTTACTCAGAATGAATGGTATAAAAAAACTGTTGTAATGCTTTGAGGATTTCTTTGTGTTCTTTAATCCGAAAATAATTAATTTTAAACTTTACATTATTTTCTTATTGTATGCTAAGAGTTATTATTGATATTTGATGAAAAGCAGTTCGTCTGAAGGATTTCAACGCTGTGCGAAATTAGAATGACCATTACGAATTCGAAAAGAATTATTGCTGCCCGTGCTGTTAGGTGCCAACTATTTATACACGTGTAATGTACAAATAAATGTTGGTTGCCTTTTACCCGTCAGGGTCTTAACATACTGCAGACATTCATTTCAAAACATCTTGAGCATTCGTATTTTTATGGGCAGTTGTGAATGATGTGATCTTGTTAATTGAATAATTTATCACACTTGACTCAATATATGTGAGTTAATTATTTCAATTTTTTCCTTCTGATAGGATAATGTGTTTAGAAACATGGAGCGTGTGACATTTACGATTCCAGTTTTACTTGGATGGAATGAAACTCACAATAACTTGGAATTATAAACATATTATTTGTACTAATTAACTAGATGTTACTCGATTTGTAGCTTAAAACCTTTTTCATAGTTCTCTTGTAACCACGAGTCTCGATCCAGGTAAGTTTAACAGCGCATATCGAACTCCGTAGCGAAGGCAACAATTAGCCAGTAAAAAAATGAAAGCGTTGAAATAATCTATTTGAAAATATTCTCTGTAGTGAGGTTTACTATCTTACGCTTTCGAGTCACGCGTTGATGAACAGTACAACATCGCTTAGGAAGTGCACTTGAGGTTGCCTCCATTAACTAAGACGTGTGTGAACGTGCGGGAACAAAAAGGTGCGATGCGCGGCGCGGAGGCTGCGGTGAGCGCGTGCCTTGGGCGGAGCGCGGCGGGGAGCGCTGGGGCGCGGGTGTCGATGCGCGGTCTCGCGCCTCCCCCTCCTGGATCCCCAGAGCCTTCGCTCCACGCTGTCGGACGGCTACCGGCGGGCGGCCGGTCGCCCGCCCGGCTCGCCACTTCTTTTGTTTACGGGCGCGAATTTCGGGCGCCGAGCGGCAACCCGCTGGCGCTGGCGCGGGTGGCAATCGACAAGCCGCGAAGGGAGGGCGTTGTGCGCGGCAGGGTGGAGCCCTCCACGCAGGTCCGCGGGGCTTGCGCGGCGGACCGTGACCCGGCCGATCGTCCGTCGTAGAGACCGGCGGGGCGTGGGGCAGCACGAAGCGCGGGGCTGCGAGCGGTCCTCCGGGCGCTGCCTTGCTTCCAAAATAGCACTTCGGACTTTAGAGGGCGCCGTAAATAAATGCATCACCAATTGCTTGATGTCTGTAATGAAGCTCCATGAAAAGAGGGTGAGTCCCACCACTATATCTTTTATCGCAGCAAGCTGATAACAAAAACCTGAAGATTTTACTAAGTATCCCGGTATACCCAAAGTAAGACAATTAGCCAATGTTCAAGAATATATATTCTGAAGCTGTCGTTGCGGTTCCTGTCTTCTCTGCGTAGCATTTAAGTTTTCAAATGTGTAGGAAAATCAACAACAGTGCCTTCATGGCAATTTGTGGAAAAGGGCTTCCTTAGCTGCTTAATTCTTTTTAGATTTTTGTTGTAATGTCACTAAATACTGAAGAGATGATTAGCTGTGAATCCGGCGGCTAGATTTGGCTGAGAATTTCCCGCGGGCATGGGTGTTGTTAATTTCAAAAATGCCTGCGAATTAAGGGCATTTTAGTTCTGTAATGAAAAGTTACATTTCATAGACTTCAAGCTCTGCATTACTTCTGCGCAGGAGAGGGAAGGGTTGGGGGGTACTTACCCCTACGAATACCGCCGGGGGTAATAATACAACAGCAGACAACACACAGACAGACAACGAGGGAATAGACGCCAAAACAGAGAAAACGGGGGTGGGACGGAAACTTAGCATGAAAAAACGATAATGTTAACTCATCATAATTATGACATCTTTTGGATGTATTCATGACTGTAACTTGCTGGGCCGTGGACGGATTCTATCGGGTTGAATTCCGTTATACTATATATATATATATATATATATATATCTACTATATGATATATACCGCGCTAGCTGTTATTAGGCTACGGCAGATGAGGCGGCGCACAGACAAAGAGTTCGGAGAGTGTTTTCGTGTCTAGAATTACTTGGGCACCTTTCGGCACTAAAAGTATCCGCCACGTAGTACATTAACGAATCATAGGGGAGAGTTTCAGCCACTAGAAAATTCATAGTGTGGCGTAATTGGTTTGGGGGAAATCGCAGGAGAGCGGGGCGTTGTCAGTCGGACTGGGGACTCCACCACCAGCACCCCGCAGGGCCTCGCGCCCTTGAGGACTGCCAACATCTGGGAAGGACGGAGGGGCTCCCGTCTACCGAGGAAGTCCATAATACCAGAACGAATTCCAACTGACAGATGCTTGTATTCATTTTTAGATCAAAGAAAAATGGTTCGATCGATTGGCTTTTCCATTATGGCGTACACAACTTAGTTGAATCTAGTAATTCTTACTTACAATACTGACAGATGTAAACTGCGCACACCAGATATTATCGAAGCCCTTGTACTCTCCCACGTAGCCTTCCTGAATAGTTTGAAGTTCTGCGTGTTTCTTCTTTCTTGCCTAATTTCGCAGTGTAATTTTTCCTTGTCTTACGTTTGAGGAAACGCCACCAATAGTTCGTTACGAGTCGAGAATACAAATGAGGAATGCATGAGAAGCTTCGCGCATCCTGTTTTAACCCGGTCCATTCTCCGTTCTCGACCGTGGTGCCCGGGCCATGCCTCTGCATCAGTCCCCGCCGCAGCCGCCGGGGGAGCGCGTGATTCACCGGACAGCAATGCGATGATCAGGCATTGTAATTTTCTATTTTGACACAGCCAAAACCTGTATCGTTGCTTTTATTGAGTTGACGTACTTGAGTTGCATTTGCTCTCTTGAGGTGGAGTTAACACGAATTCTTAATAATTAGAAGATAAACAGATTCTTGGATTCCCGAAAGGACAGAATTGAATTTGGATTATGTAAATTCTAAGGTTCTCTCTGGAAGGTTTCCGTAGTAAAAGTCGTCAAATCGTTTTACTAAATATGCAAATATTTGAGAGGGCGTTGAAATTCCATGAAACTCGGTGAAATATGAAGTGCAGAAATAGTGTTCCACCCACCGGGATGGGAAAACAAATGTTTGAAACATTTCAGGTATATTTGTTTAAATGAATTATAGAAATAATCTAAATATTTGGGAAAAAAACTCAGTATTACGTTTATTTACTCCGCTCTCTTGAGTTTCCAGTTCTAATCTTTTATGCGAGCTAGTTGAGCGTGATCAGCTTGTTTACAAGCAGTACCACAAAGTTTTGTGCCAAAGAAAGGAGGATGCAAATGAATTCGGCGAAACGGTTGAAGGTGTGAATAGATACATTGCAAGTTTAACGGGATTACGGGGAGCCCTGGCTGTTCCTATTATGCCCGCCGCGCAACTTCATCGGCAGAGTTCCTCAGGGAGGAGAGAAAGGAGCGGACCAGGCTCTGTTTCCCAGTCGCCTCCGCCTCCGCCTCCGACGCTCGCGTGCGGAGAGGCGAAGGAATCTGCGGAAACTGGTTCCTCCCATATGCAGACGGCGGCGGAGCGAAGGCCAGGCGCAGCGTCGCGCAGGGCTGTGGGCGCCACAAGTTCACGAACCTAAATAATAAATCTCTTCTGGAAGGAAGTACCTCGACCAGTGTTTGTACTGCCTCGTTTGTGAAGACTATTCCACTCGTCAATTTTTACCAATACCGTTTAACAATAGTTGTCCTAAACATGGTGGTGTGTCTCAAACACATTCTTGCTCCATTGGCGAATCATAAACTGCAATGAATCTCATAGTAGGTGTGCATTTAAAGCGCGAGTTTTATTAATACAGTATAATTAATAGGTCTGAAGTTGTGCTGGATAAAATTTTATTTCTTGAATAGTCTTATTAAATTCGCTTGTCAGTTCGCGACCCGGGAATTAATCTAAATTTTCCAACGTACTTCTGATCTTTCCAGTGATAAACAAGAAACGCCTTTCTTTTACTTTTAGTGAAAATCCCAAAATAATTTTGTTAGGAGGCATTTAATTGATTGGTTTTGTTAATATTGAAATTGTTAATATCGTAAACACTTTTTACGATAGTCTTAATTTTCTCAGTTAATTTATGTTGCCCAGTAAATCATTTCGCCTAGTTACTGCTAGTCAGCAATTACAAATGCTACGCGATCGAAAAGTGTTTCTGCTATAAGATACCTCTGACATTGATAATTTTATTCATCGCATAAAAATATAAAACTTTTTAACAATTTAATAATTTATTTTACTATTAGTTCTGATTATGAAACACATTTTTACTAGAAAATGAAAAATCAAATAAATGTGTTTTCATTGCTTTGAAAGTAAGCAATCACAAACCAGAAACTTCACAATCTAGCTTGTAATAAGATTTTTGAGATTTTGAGCAGTAGATGGAGTGCATCGTTAGTGGCACTAACTTTTCGGGATGCTAATGGTGATGTACGGGAGAGTTGCAACAAACTGAATAATGTGTTATAAAACGTTACCATGACTCTACATTTTATGGATGAACATACGATTTTGTCGGACACAGTTCGTAGTTTTCATCTAATGTCACTAAATTTGACTTGCTTCTATTGATGCTCCTTTATCAACGGAGCTAATTCGTGTATTCTCCGTGGGTTGTTTATTTCTGAATGAGTCCCTCTGCTCTCGGAAAGAACTTCCGGTGAGTCAGAACTTCCACTGCGAGTGGCGCCACTGGGCCCGCGGGCGGCGGTGGCGTGCGCGCGTTCGCCAAATATTGACGCGCGGACGCAATCCGCGGCGATAAGGGCGCGTGACCCAAGTGAGCTCATGGCCTTATCGCCCACCCCCGCGCGGTTATCTGCAGGACGCTCCTGAGCTGAGCAAGGTCACAGCAGCCCCCTCTCGGCGCCTTCCAGGAAGCGGAGGGGTGGCGCGCTTCTGACTGGCCAACGCAGCTCTCGAACGCATGAGATGGCGCTAGCCATCTCTAGCTAGAAAATGGTTGTTATTGAAGCGAGGTCCATGTGTTGGACAAGTCATTGAATATATCTATGACGACCTCGGTCCCTTCATATCATATTTGTAAATAAATATCTAGACTTTGAAGGTGAGCGTTTCAATATAGTTACCCACTTGTTTTGTTGATTTGGCATTAGCATCAAGCTTCGAAAAAAAATACATTGCAAGTTTAACTGTTTAAGAGTTAGAATTATAATAAAAGTTTGTAGTTTCTTTATAAATTCTATTAATTTTTGCATACATTCCAAAAAGGCCAAACAATTTTATTTTGTTATAAATCTGTAAAAATGCGTATTTTATTATGAATATCTTAATAACACCCTAAGTGTAGCGTTATTCGGCATTTAGCAAACCCTGATACATAAAATAAATAAATCGAATGACTGCCAAGTGGTGCATATTTGCACTACCATATGTGCAAATAGGATGTATGTTTAACTGTAGGTTTTTACTCCAAGCAATAATTCCTTGGCAAAGTTACGCCGATATACTGGATAATAGTTTTAAGCATTTAATACATAGAATATTTCATGTCTGGTAGATATCCGCTTAAGGTTGTTAAGACGACTGTAATTTTTCGTTGATAAATTATTGTCGGATTACAGAAAGGTGTAGTTGGTTTTGTAATGCTGATTTACTGACGCAGATGGGAAGTAACTAACGCCTTCTTTATTTAAAAAAAATTATAAATCTTATTGTGGAAAACTAGGAAGTCCAAGGTATATGAGAGGACAACACAAATTCATCCTACATTAATATATAAACTGTACAACAAAACTGAAATAGCGTACAGGGCGCGCATTCGTAACTTCTGTCCATAGAATTGCGCGTTCGCCCATCTCCTAGCGTTCCCGTTTTTGGTGCCAGTTTTGTGAAGATTGAGAGTTGGGAGGGGGGTGGGGTTCGGTTGCCAAGATTGGGACGAGGGGTTGGGTGATGTGGCAACACTGCATTCTGGGAAGAAGGCGCCCGCACAAAGGGCCCACCTGCCCCCTCCCGTCCCTTCTCCATCGGAGGGGGTGCAGCGCTGTGACGGTGCACGTCCACCACTCGCGCACCCTGTCTCTTGGCTTCAACGTTGAGTGACAATTATCCCGTTTATTATTAAAATTTAACAAATAGTAATACAAGATTTTGTGGTAATTTTGTGTGGTTGATATCGACGTATTATGTTCTGGTGACCATACATTCTAATGAGTTTTTTTCTGCTTTATTAAGTGGTAACAACTTACATCCTGCATAAATGACCATATCAATAATGTACAAGCCATAATGAATTATATTATCCATGATCACCTTAAACATTGTCCGAAATATGCCGTCCAGATTTTTCTGGTGACGGCGGAATTTGCTATTGGCAGTCGAACAGGTTTTCAGCTTCCCGTTGGTGCCACCCGTCCCGTTCTCGAACCTCGCTTTGAGGGGAGGGTGAGGGTTTGCAAGCCGATTTCGCCATTTCGCCTCAGCCCGTTACAGGTCGTGAAGGGACAGGATGCAGTGGGTCTGGTCAAGTGAAACCCTAGTTCACGGCACAACTTTTCCTGTTAGGACTAGCTGGCAACCGACGCGAGACTGGATTAGTAGTGTTCACTGGACGAAATTTCGCAACTGCTCGTTCCGTGCACGTGCAACGTGCATGCGAAACTCTGTCACGTGCAATGAAATTAATTTTAGCCGCGAAATTCATCCTACGTTTTAGACGAAGCGATTATCAAACTTAGAAAAGGTTGTTTTTTTCTTCTTCTTCTTCTTTCCTTTCAGCGATCATAGGGCTGTCACGGCGAAGGCCGAATCGGTCGTGTGCAGGGATTCGTGTTCTGATTCCGCGAGAGCCGGGCCAGGTGCCTGGTCGGGAGAGGGGGGGGGCGCAGAGCACGTGGCCTTGGGGAGGGCAGCGCGGAGCGGCGCGGCGCAGGGGAGAGCGGCGCTGCCGCATCTCGTGGCGGCGGGCGCGGTGGTAGCCTTGAGTGGCCCTCGGCACCCCTGCAGCGCGCCGAGATGCGCCCTCCGCCTTCTCCCTCTCCCTCTCCCGCCGCCCCCGCCCTCGCCGCCGGCCGTGGAATGCGGGGCGGCGTGCTGGCCTCCCTCTTCCTCCCCCTCCCCCTCGCGCCGCCGCCGCCGCCTCACGCACGTCCTCCTCATACTTACCCCGTGGTGGAGCGCGCTGTAGTTTTTTGTCTCCTTTGATTTCTAATTTTCCGTATCTACTACACGCAGAACCGCTAGCGGTAGTTTTAAACAGTCGTAGTAGGAAACTTTCGTGGTATTTTTTTCCAAGATGCGGGGACGGAAAACATTTCCATTATTTGGAGTCATAGGCAAAGTACCGTAACATAGCCTAATTTTTTTTACACATAAGCTTCTCCGTGTTGGTTAGATAACAAAGATTTTAATGCAATTAAATTCTCTTTAATTTTTTAGAGGATGTTTTAGAAAATGATGGCGAATTGGATAGTTTTAAAGATCAACTAAGAAAATGTTATAACAATTATTATTAATATTATGGTTATTAACTTTTCAATGATACTAGCAATTGTAATTATTATAAATAGTACATAGAAAAAAAATAAATAACATTTTCATCTAGTAAATTGTATAATTGTTAGAAACAGAAGAAACTTCTGGGAAACTGCAATGAACTATTTGACCAATTACGAATAAGTGTAATGTTCCACGTGTGTGTGTGTATGTGTGTGTGTGGTATAGATGATAACGTGAAATCGTGACGATGACGAATATTCTTATGTCAATTGCGTGACACTAAATTTTACTACGTCCAAAAGGTGTTTCTTCATGACTGGTTCAACATGAATCATGCCAAAGTAATCTTTTAGATTACACGTACGAAAAAATTACCATGTTTAACTGAAATATGTTCGAAAAGCCTTTTGCACGGAGATTTATGACCTGCGCTACAAGTTTTCATTTTGCGCAATTTAAATTTCGCATTTATCTTCTCATTAGTCAGTACCTAAGGAGATTTTTATGATTTCACGGGACCAAAGGAACTTGCTATTAAAATGATATATAATACTGAAATGAGAAAAACTGTTCTTAAGTTGCATTTTTCTTTAAAGTTCATCGTCTTTTTAAACTCTTAACTATAACAAAATATGGATTACCATTGAAATATTACAAGTGCTATGGTAGCTTTCAAAAACCTCTTCGGAACTTAATAGCTACCAAAGCAATGTACTGGCAACAATATGCGATAGTTACATACAATAGTTTTTACATTACGCATTGTTTTTTTTTCACAATCGAAGAAATTTTTTTTTCGAGACCGATAGCTCAATACAAAGAAACAAGCGGGATCGTGAAAGAGGAAAACATGCTTTTTCCTTGCACTTCATGTTAATGGAAACAATTCACCGAAATAGTTTTCCATCTTCTTGCGAAAGTCTATACTATGCGATCACGTGAAGCATCTGCAAACATATTTCGGGGTGACGTCATAGTTTTTAGATATCTTAAAAACCATAAAACTTCTGCCTCTTTTCGCGGTACGTGAAATCTCTCACTTTTATAGAAAAAAAAATACTTCGCTGTAGAAGCTCTTATGTGCGATAACTTCTAAAAGGGCTGGTTGCATTCGTGAAATTGATTTTTCGTGCCCTCCGAAATTAGTAATACATTTAATGGATTGCATGACGTTTCAAAATTCAAGGCAAAAATCCCTTTTTTTCACCATTTTCCCTGAATGTCCCTTATTCAGACGGTCTAGTTGTTTTAATCCCATATCTGATGTTTTTTCTCTTAAGTTGAAATATATTGAATAAGGGCAGAAAAATGGTATTGTGCGTAAAAATATAGTTTCTACATGATAGTTTCTACATGAATGAAAAGCGTAAAAAGAAAACATTTTGTGAACAGAATGAAACGCCCATTCCTTTCCCTCCTATCACCATCGAGCTACTTCAAGGAATTTCATGGACTACAATTCATCGGAAAGGAAAATTGTCTCTGAAAACTAGGATTTGCTAGCAGGATTTTGTCAAATGATCATTCACGTGGTAGTTATCGGTCTTACAAAATTCTAATCAAGTGACAGAAATAGTAATTTTCTAAATAGCCGAGAAGAGAGGTTAAGTGTTTTTTCAATTACAGGTCATTATCTCGTTTGTTTTCTTCGGATTAGCCTGCAAATCTTTTTAAAACAGTCAATAAAAATGAATGCAAATTTCTGTATACGAAGCTTAAATCTATAGAGGAGGTTTTAAAAAACTGAAATCACTCACATTAAATATTACTTTCTAGGTTTTCACGTTAATATGGGAATATTATTGAGTTTTTGACGTTTTTAAAACGAATGTGCACTACTTTTCAGTAACTTATTTTAACATGTGAAGGTGGTCACTAATCTTGTAAAACTCTTTACATTTATTTTTATGCATAGAATGTTTTAATGAAAGTGTGCAGTGAAATTACGTGATTTGTAGGTCGCTTGAGATTATAGACAGTTGTGAGAGTAGATCTATATTTTGTCTATTAGTCATTTTTAAAACTGTTCACGGTTTAAAAAGAATTTCAATTGGCATATCCTGAAATTATTTGGACTCGGAATGTCGGGACTCGTATAAGATCAAGATACCTACAATCAGAACATTCATTTTTATAATAATTTTTTGGTGAGGATTTTATGCATGAAGTTTCTATTAATTATATAATTGTTAGTAAATCAGGATTTGGAAAGACCACCAGCTGGCAAAAGTCTTGTTAATTTCCCACGCAAAAGTCGAATTCACAACTTCACGACATAGATAGTTCCTTTAGCAATGTTGATCGTAATTCAATCTGCAAGCCGGTGATCACTGCAATAGTCTTCCATAGCCTTTCAGGAATCCTATAACATTACTCTGCGTGTAACCCTGTAACTTGAACAAAAACGTACCTGTTAATAAAACAAATTCTTGCCTTTACATAGGAACACCGCCAGCGGCGGCTTATTAAACATGCTGTAGACCGTTGTTGAACATGTATTCGTTAAATCCACATTGTATCAAAAACCCTGTTACGTCAAATGTGTAAAAAATTAAAATAACGTCGTCATCGATTTTTCGAACTGCATGTAAGATCCCGGTGTAGAAAATGGTGGTCCTAACGCGAC
>BOPP01000148.1:2645520-2706417 GCA_017312745.1 Gryllus bimaculatus | reverse complement strand
CCCGCCGCCGGGCCCGCGAACGGCGCGCGTCTGCTCTCGAATCGACGGCGTATGTGGCGCCTTCGGCCGCCTCACGGCCGCCAGCACCAGCACAACAGCAGCCGCAGCAGCAAGTCGTTCGTGCCCTTCGCGCAGCACACAGCAGCAGCCGCCGCCGCACGCACACGACTTCGTTTCCCGTCGTCCACCACGCGCTCAGCCCGCGTTCCTCCTGGCACGTCCTGCCCCTAGGGCCGCGAGGTGTCTAGCGGGCACCCCGGCCGCCACGATGCGCTTCGGGGCCCATAACGGCGTTCCAAATCGGGCTTGCCCGCAACTTTCTCTAACCTCGTCTCAAATGCCGCCGGTTACTGACCATCAACAGCCTCCCGCTACTTTTGTAAGTGTAGGCACCTAACGCGCTCTTCGTCGTTCGCGCAGTTGGGCAACGCGCGAGCGGCGCGGGTGACGCGGCACGGCGGCGGTCGCGGCGGCGGCGTTCGGCGGCGGGCTGGCGCTCGTCAGCACGTCGGACGCCGCCGCGGGGAACGTGGGGGGGCTGCGATCATCCCCCGACGACCACCTGGGCCTGCATCGGGCGGGCCTGGGGCACGGCGACGCCATGGGCGGCGCCTCCCCCTACGGCCTCGGCCTGGGCCTGGGTGACGAACTGCGCCTGCCCGCGCACGGCGACGGCGACGTCGCTCCCGACGACGGGCTGGACAACAACAACAGCGTCGCCACCAACAACAACTACCGCCTGGCGCTGCTGGGGCCCGCGTCCTACGACTCGGGCGGCAGCAGCCTGGACGGCAGCACGGCCAGCAGCGGAAGCGGCTGCGGCAGCGTAGGGTCCGGCGGAGGGCTGTCACCCGCCCCCGCGCCGGTCCCCGCCCCGGCGCCCGCTCCCGCGCCCCCGCCGGTGCGCGAGCCTCGCGTCTCCAGCTCCACGCCGCTCGTCTTCAAGTCATCCATGATATCCAACGGCAGCCTGCACAAGTGCTTGGATTGCGATAAGGTGAGACATTCCTCATTCACATGGATGCAATTAAATGGAACATCCGAAAAATTAATGTATTTGGTCATTAATGCTACAATCTTGATTGTAATGTAGACTCTGGATTGTCTTGCTTCTAAACATAGAGATCAATATGTATTTGGAAAAAGGCAGCGTCAAGAAATTTCGAATGTAAAATGTGTGCGTGTTGGGAGCTGCGGAAGACAGACGCTGATTGTGCTTGTGTTGCGCAGGTGTTCAACAAGGCGTGCTACTTGACGCAGCACAACAAGAGCTTCCACGCGGGCGAGAAGCCCTTCAAGTGCAAGCGCTGCGGAAAGCGCTTCCCGGCCGAGCCGCTGTACGCCGAGCACTGCTCCAAGCACGCGGGCGACAAGCCGCACAAGTGTTCGCTCTGCCCCAAGCAGTTCAACCACAAGACGGACCTGCGGCGCCACATCTGCTTGCACACGGGCGACAAGCCGTTCGCGTGCGGGGTGTGCGGTAAGGGATTCATCCGCAAGGACCACATGCTCAAGCACTGCGAGACGCACCGCAAGAAGCTGATGCAGACGCAGCCTGCGGCGCAGGCCCAGGCGCACATCCCGCGCGCCGCGGCGCCGCTGGGCGTCTGACGCCTCGCCCCCGCCCCCGCGCCCGCCGCCTAGACTCCCCCGCCCCCTGGAGGCGTAGCCCGACCTCATGCCTAGGCCCCAGCTCAATACGCCCGTTGAGAGCCACGCTCGCGCATTGCTTCGTAGCGTTCCCTTGAAACTCGCTAGTGAATACTTACTCTCTCAAACGTTCCAAACGCAATACAGCAAAACCTCGCTATGTACTCTGATAATAGGAAACAATGGTGCAAAACATTTCTACCTCTGTGGCGTTCTTAATGGCAATGTTCTAGGAACTCATTTTTTTTTAAATTTCTTCTGAAGAGTACGAATCCAAGTTAATGGAATCGTTTTACTGTGCCAGAGTTCCATGTTGTTCGCGAGTAGAAATAAGCATCATGCTAAGAAACACGTAAGGGGTCAGGCATCGGGCTGGCAAACGGGCTGTTCCTTCCAGGTCGAACGTCCTGCTTCAGATACCTCCCGGAGGGGGGGGGAGGCGTAGTTCGTCACCTCGATGGGGAAAAGAGATGCTAGGCACCGCTGGTGCAGTCACCGATCCGCGCGCATGAAGCAGCAACACTCACGAACCCCAAGAATGACGACGAGGGCGTGAATTGCGCCCGAATAAAAGGGCGCAGTCCAGCCCCCCCTGAGTGCAGACTCCCACGGCGAAGAAGGCAACGATCGAATCGTTTTGCTCCTTCATGCGCCCCCCAGTGAGCCCTTGTCCTCTCTGCGCCGACCCCGTGCGGGTGGCGCCGAAGCTAGTGCCGCGTGCAGTGCAATTCTGACTTGACGTCAAGTGACTGGCTCGCCGCCGGTCGCCTTGGGACTTTCATAAGCCATGGCGCCGTCGGCAAGGACGGTTCCGCCTCTTACGAGGTGATGTGATTTTTATATAGGATTTATAATTTTGTTTATTTGTAATTAAATTTAAGTGTGTAGTTGATACGCTGCAGAAGATGGTAGGCCTAACTCCACCGTCAAACGAATTCTGTGATTGTTTCTGGTATATTCTTGATAGTCTGTAATTTATTGAACCTTTCCACCATTTCTTTGAAGAGGTATGCTACTACTGCCAAACGGCGAGGTGTGCCGTAGGCTCCTTTTCCGTTTCCTTCCCTGCATGGCCTTGCAAGGGTCCTCGCCCTCGCTCTTGCCCCGGACGCACGCGGCGGGAGGGCCGCGGACGCCATCTTGTCGTCCGTCGCCATTTCCCTCCCGGCGACGTCCTCTACTGCGTTCGACTGTTCGCCGTCTCGGGCGGCGTTGAAGTCATTGTTCGGAGGTGCAATCCAAAACCTTCCGAGTCATATCCGTAGACACAGTACAAAGTAGTTGATATCAGTATTTTACGTTAATGAGATATTTTTGATAATGCCGGTTCGTTTACAGATTTGCCAGGTTCTAAGAGACTTCGGCAGCGCGCTGCCCGCCGCCTACCCCGCGCCGGTTCGCGTGTCGCACCTCGGCAGCCGCCCCACGGCCTCTTGCGAGGCGGGGCAGCTGATCGGCCGGTGGGACGCGAACGGGCGAGGGGCAGCCGGGCAGCACCAGGGTCCGATTCCACTACCTCCATTCCAAAGATACTCCTACATATCAAGAGCACTCATTGCCCTCGTTACTTCCTACTACAACCGCGCGTTCAGCACCCGGCACTGGATGCTGAAAGAAAAAAAAAAGCAAAGAGCGTCGAAATGACTGGTTGCTGCCTTTGTTATGGGTTGATGAATGGTTGAGTGGAGTTATTGTTTGTTTCAGTGAGCGTTATACCAATTGTACAATTTATTAATTGTTATGTTAAAAGCATCGCTCCTTGTACATAGCAGTATTGATTATTGTGGGAGTCCTTGTGTTGCTGAGTGTATGAGATTGGTTTATGTCTTAGATTGTAGCATTCCGATGCCAAATTATTTTTATAATGCCAGACGTTTATGATTATCAAGTTCCTTCATGCAGCGGGCTGCTCGCGCGAGACATGCTCTCGCGGCGCCGCCCAGCCCCACCCGCCCCACCCCGCCCCCGCCGCCCGCGCCGTCGGACGCCGCGCGCACTACCGCCCGGTCCCATCAGGCCGCGGCCGATGCGGCCAACTGCACCCCCATCCCCACACCTACCCCGCTCCACCTCCACCTCTCCCTCTACCCAAACTGAAATCACCGCCAAACCTGCAATGTTTCAAGGGTCGTTATCCTGTACCTTTTCACATATCACACGATATCACGTAAAACCTTTAAGAGTAGAGAATTGAAATAATGCGGATATTTTTTTTTCAAGCACGCGTAAATAAACTTCCACCGTCCGATATGGACGGTGTGTAATCAGAGGGAGCGTGATTTGCTAGTTTCGTTCCGAAGCCCCGTGGCTTCGGGTGACGAGAGGAGAGGAGAGGCAGGCCGGCCGGCCGGCTGCCCGCGCGCCGAGCGCCGTCGGGGACAATCAGGGGAGCGCGTGTCTGCCCAGGCGGGGCAGCTGACGCGCCTATTTTTGTACGCGTGCAGGAGCATCGGGCGCGACGGTGCGCGGGCGCTTCGGAGCTCCGAAGGGCGCGAAGGAATCTGTTTACAGATAATTGCAACAATCGTGACGTTCTATGTAGGCTTCCAAGCAAATCGAAACACGGAGGTACATCTGATTTACTATGATTTGTAAAGTTAGGCGTATGTTGAGAGATACGGTCTGTTCTGTTGGGAGAGGGTGGGCCACATGGGTTTTGTTCATAGAAGAGTGCCATATCATGACATTTGTAAGGGGTCTGGTTCCTTGGGTGGTAGCGACCAGTTGGGTCACCGCCACTCTTCCTCCCCCGTCCCCAGTCCCACTCCTCTGAGGCGGTGGCGCGGCCAGAGCATGGTCGCACGTGCCGACGCCGCTGACAAAATGTATTAATGGTTGTTTTCAGGGGATTATATTCCGGTAGTCCTGTGTTGTGTATTGTATCGGAATATCAATGAGTTGATTTCTGTTTGATGTTAATTCTTTTTATAATATAATTGACTTAATAAATAGTTTTTTTAATGAGAGTTGATAGCTTCATTGTTTAATGGTCCCTTACATCCTTTTGGCCTTAATCTTAAATTACATTATTAAGCATATTCTGACAGGAACATTGACTAAGACATTACTTGCATCATTGATGCAGAAAGATTTTAAAAGTGCCCATATCTGTTTTTGATAATTTGTTGAAAAACTTTTTGTAAATGTTGGTCTTTACTAGAATTGAATTGAATTTGCCTTATTTAACGTGGCGAGACTCGGGCCATCAGGCCCGCTCTTCCGTCTGACCAAGAGAGTTGTGCATAACATACACAACAATCCCATTTTTTTTTCTTTTTTTTTTTCAGAAAGATGAATGCTCTTGTCCCCTAGTAAAATTTAGCAATGTATTTAAATTTATCGAATTACTAAGTGTTGCAATTGTTAATTTGAGGAAAAGCTTACTCTGTTTGATATTCAAATGTGTGGGGTTCGAATATTCCGCGTTTGTATTTGGATACTTCGAAGCAATTATTTTATACTAATTCAGAAAAAAATATTGGATCTAAAAGTGCCTGAAGCACTCAGTATTAGTGAGGAAACTTTACAAGGAGACTTATTACAAATAGCTCGTTCTGCAGTATAACTGATGTCGGACAAAACTGAAAACACATGAAATGCTGTAAATCACATTTTGTCTGTAGACAAAAGTAGGAATCGCAAAAATTGTATTTCTTTTAATTAAGAGATATTCACAAGATAGAAATATTTTTACAAGTAAAAATTTCATAAAAGATGAGTTACAAAGACAACATTGAGTATACCTCTTATCTATTACTATGAAAAACATGAAGCCGTGCTGTTTCAAAATGTCGCTCTTGTCTTGGGCCCCTATGATACATAAAATGACAAAATCGTGAATACGAATGAAAAGGATTTGGAATAGTAAATCTCATAACAATCGCCATTAATAAACACTATTATTATTAACAATGGCCAATGATTTTAAACTTTTCTTTGGTTCCTGGATGAAAGGTGATTCTTACAGAAAATGGAATGCTGGATCTATATATACGCTTTCAGAGTTGACGTATCACGTATAGTTTTAGGGAGATTGATGGGACTAAATGATTTATACTATTTGGTGAATCGTGATAACATTAAAGTTAATTGTTATTGAAGGTAATATTTCAGTTGCAAAAAATGCGAAATGTTACCAAACGCCGAAAACCATTAGTAATTGTATGTTTGACGGTCGGTGCTGTACATTTATGAAGGTTTTCAATCTACGATAAATAGAAAGCGAACTCACGTACAAAATATGAAATGGTTTTGGAACTGCGGTACAATTGCTAAATTGCATTTTATGGTTGCCTTGGTGTTCCATATCTAGGGATATGACATCGATGTTTAAAAACATTTCATTTGGAAAGTGGTCTGGTATTTTTCATTGATTGGTTACAGTGTTAATAGTTTATATATATATATATATATATATATATATATATATATATATATATATATATATATTGCTTTCATTCACAAAAAATGCATGACATTTTAAATGAATATTGTGTTGTATAAGACAATAATCATTCTAAGGATTAAAAATTACTTCATTAAGTATTTGTTGAAGGTACCAAAAGGAGAAATATTAAATTAGTTACCCTTATTACCTGATTTTAATGAGAAACACTAAAAACCATCAAAATACTTTATCTCAAAGGGACAAAACAACAAACTACAAAATGCTAAATGTTAATTTTAGGGCGCTATAAAATGCTATAGCCTTGTTTTCAAAATGCGATTTTTATACAAATTAGCCTAAATGTTAAATTCTTCCATCAATACGTATTATGGAATACTTCAATAATATTTTGGTTCTCTTCCTTCTGTGTGATGAGGATGGTGGTCCCCTCACTGCTAACCAACAGTAATCTGGTATCACGACTGGATTCCATCTTCCCTGGTAACAATTTTCAATGGCCAAAATGTCCTGATGAAATTGTCCGTCTTCGTCTTAGACGACTTCCAAAAAGTTCGGAAAAATCCAAGTGGGCGTGCAAGAAATGAAAAATTAAATATGTGATACATCCCATGTCACGGAAAGCCACTATCAATTTGTCCACATACTTCTTGTGTACTTGACTGAAAAAATGTCGAAAAAGCAGGAAAGTGTGATCAGATGTCATATTCGTGCACCAATGTTTCTTCGCTTATCAGTTATGACCTGTTTGAGATCTCATTGTTAGCTTCAATCTATCCGAAGGTCACCAATTTTGGTCGAAATTCAACAATTTCAGAAAAAAGTTGTTGCAAAACCTTTAATGTATAAACCCTTAATTTAAAACTTTCGCCAAAATGAGGAATAATGGTGCTTTCTGCAATTCCGTACTGATTGAATCCCCTTGTCAATCATTGGGTGTATCCTTCGTCGTTGACACTCTCACAAGGGAATGCCGCGATATGACATGTTGAAACCTCTCCTAATCATTCTTTTCATCGGAAGCACATGCCGTATTAATATCACGATCAAACTTTCCGGTACCGATACACACTGCAAGTCAATTAAAAATGATCCTGAATTTGCAAATTGGCCCTATGCTTTCACCGATGTACAAAATAGCTAACCCTGCAAGTAGGTGTGACCCAGCGCTCGTTTGTGATTCAACGTAACTGCTCGCTTCAAGCGGCAGACTGCTTCCAAGGTCGTTCCCTGCGAAGGGCAGGGGGGGGGAGGCAGTTGCCCCTCCTAACAGCTAAAATAATAAAACGAATAACACCAATATTAACTATACATAGTCTTAACTACTCATAAATTTTTTTCAAAATTTTAGTTTTATCTGTTGTTCATTTTTGTAAGAAATACATTTCGTCGAGATAAACCTTGCCGCAATCGCTCATCTAACATGAGCTACCTCCCCTGGAGCTCTTTTCTCTCGAATTTGGGAGCTCTTATCTGTGTCTACTGCGAAACAGGTCAGTTGTGTAATCACACGTGAAAGGTCGCTGCAAACTGGAAAAGTGCGGTAAAGTTGTAAGTCTTTTGGAATTTTCGAATGAGAATATTGATTTTATCGACACATCGAATAGGTACAAATTAAAGAACGGTATTTTTCGCGAACGAAAAACCAAAATGAGGCCATGACATGTAAATTTGATTCATAAAACTACTCTTAAATCTCTTTACGTAATTTCATTGTAAAGTGATACCGTAGTTATATGTTATACGCTTTCAGTATTCAATAATTATGCATATTGACGATATTCATAATGATAAAAGTAACACACTTTCATTGGTAATGAAATAAAATGGACTTCGACAATATGAAAAGCATTGAGTGTACTGGGATTGCCTGCTCCCACTGAATGCCATTTGGCCTTGAGGAAACAACCCTCTACAACGCCAACCACGGCGCCCGCGCGCTCGCTGTTCGGCTTGCGAGGGCTGTCCATGTTCTCTGTAAAAACGAAAAATAGAACAAAAATGTTGGAAAATTTGCAAATTTTTAAAGTAATTGGCAGCCAAAATTTACATAGTGATATCTCAAAAGGGCATGTAAATTCAATGAAAAAAATATGAGGGCATGATTCGATATGTCACATCGCGGCATTCCCTTGTCAGTTTTAGTTGTCCCTCTGAACGCGGTAAAGGAGATTATTCCATTTGCGATTTTGTACTCGTTCATTGTTTTATGTAATTCATATTTTGAAGGTGTTGACAAACCTATATCGAATATTTGTATACGATCCTTGTCAAATAAACTATGGATTATCAGTTTTCGTACCTGAGGTAATCTCGGACCTAATCTGCTCGAATACTGCAAGTATGTACAAAATAAGATTTGATAAGAGGAAAAATGTTTATTTTTATGAGCAAAATATGCAAGATTCTATTGTTAATAAATGTTAAACAAAAATAAAATTACTTCCGTGCATTGAACATATAACATCATTTTTATAAGGGAGATATTTAAGGCCTAAATAATAAGTACTAGTCAACCATACAATTTTAATAGTAATAATGTTTCATGAAAACCTCATAGGAACTGTTTTGGAGGACATTTTTCTACTTTAATTGTGTATAGAGCATACGTTTGTTTAGTATTGATGGTTATGGAGATATAAGCAAAAAACACCTTTAAACAGCTGCAATACGCCCAGCTAATCCCCACACTTCAGGACTTTTAGAATAATGTATGGTAAGTACCAACAAACAATCATGCCACGTTTCAAATCTCCGGGATATTTTCCTACGATCACCGTTTTTGTTCTAATTTGACTGGGCTATTCATAGTACTTGTCAGTTGGAGTTCGTTCTCCGTGGTGAGCGGACGGTTCTCTGGGGCCGCGCTTCGTGGAACTACTGCGAGTGCGGGTAGTGAGTTTCACGTTTAGTGAGACTCCTTAAATACGTATTAACAAATTGTTTATGCTTGCTTCTCATAGAGGTATATTTGTGTTACATATGTTAAACAACAATACAGTTCGTGAAATAATAGAGAACAAAACCAGCATAATCGCATCAGAAATGTTTTCAAACGAAGTTTTTGACCTTCATAACTTCGAACAATCACAGTTGTAATAGCTTCAACAATATCAGACGTACAGCACCCTCTACAGAAGTTGCAAGTACAAATTGAATAGCCAACCTAACTGCAGTCTTCAGTAGTTCAAGTTATCTTCAGACCAGATCACAGGAAGTAACAGGTAAGGAGCGCAAACTCGCAATGATCACCACTCATTAAGTCATTGTCAGTTGAAACTAAAACACGCCTCTTTTGCAAAATTTAAAATAAAGGGAAGAAGTTATTGAACTGCAATGAGTGACACGAAAAAAAGGTAAATTAGTCCTATCTGGATTATAATTTTCAAACAAATAATTGTAACTTCTCAGTGAACAATTGAAGAGCCTACTAGTTCATAGATATGGGGTGTTTTACTAGAACTTTCATGAAATAACTCAGAAACCGTTAATCAGTAAACTCTCCCTGGTACATGTTTTTATACATATTAAGGACACTTTCTGCAAATAATAAGAACAAATTATTAAAATCTCATTTCATTTTTTGGGTTTTCAACAATTTATTGTTTCACCAACATTCGTTTGTCCTATCTGGCTAGAAAAAGACTTAATTTTAAATATGTATTTTAAGTTCTGTATTTATCTCATTTATATTGATTACAAAATACAGCATATTTTTCACCATTCGAAAATAACTTGAATGTGCTTTTTTGTTTTGCAACAGTCAATGTCAATGTGCACTTTGGCCGTCACAAACTTTGGTCTTTTAGAAATATATTTTTATCTACTATTTCTCGCCTTATTTGTAATATTTTATTTCTATTTTTCATTTTCTCTCCATTTCTTTGATGTTTTATGCACTGAATGAACATTCTCGTCTTCCGTAACATCCGTAGTCAATGTAACAACGTTAGAGTCGGCCATACTTATTTACTGTTATCGTAAAAAAATTTATTTATTTTCGCTGGTGAACAGAGCTAACCAATGAGATAAGTTTGGATTTCGTTGGGGGGTATTTATTTATTTAACGTCAAAAACAGTTAAAACCTATGTGGGATAGCCCCCTGTTCGTCTGAGATTTCTGTAAAGCTGATATGCAGAAATTTTTTAAACACACTACTCTGCATGTATGTTCATACTGGTTTTAAATAACATATTATACACCGAAAGAATAATATTTGAAGTTACATTTAATGCTAACAACTCAATTTCACATAAAATTTGGGGTAGCCTCTTGTTCTACTGAGCTCTTCAAATGTAGTATAAGACTTGGCATAGTGAATGTTTTATCCTGAGCGGTGTCAATGATGAATGGTGAGATCTAGCACCGAACTATATGTCGGGGCTTGAGAGCGATTTCCCTCTTTAGGAACCCCCCCCCCCCCAATCGGGGCAAGTACTAAGCTCCCGACATTTGTGGTAGCGTAGAATGTGTAAAGGGCGAGGACAAGACAAGGAAGAGGTGGGAAAGATCGCGGTCTTAGGACATTGCACCGGCATTTACCTGGCATTGATCGGACTCTTTCAAAACAATCAGAGCAACCGGAGAGTAGAGTTCTCCTGGAGACAGCGCCTAAATTCGAGCTAGCTATACGTACAACTAGTGTCCAAAACCCGCCACTATAGCGTTGGAATATGTCTTTGAAAGCAAATTGATATATTTCGGACAATCCCTGTGCGTTTCATTCACCGAATAAGAAACTAGAGGTGCACATACTTTCTCGCATTATTGGAAATATTTACGCAGTATGGAAATATATAATTGTTTTTAGTAATTGCAGAAATTGTAATTTCTGCCACACCAAAAGCTCAGTTATAACTTGAAATATAACTATGTTGATTGGGTTGACTTGGGTAGGATTGATTGTTTTAGTGATTCCGGGCACGTCAACTACCGGGATCATTAGACTCCTAAGTAGTGCATGTTTTTGCTCAGGTGGCGGTGATCTTTCCCTCGCTGTAGGGCGAGATCCGTCGTCGACTTGCTGTCAGCTAGCCGGGTTTTCCCCAACCGGGTATCTTCCACCAGCGAGGCAACGCCCCAGCTGGAATAAGCTCTAAGCTCTTCCGGACTGTGTGCTTGTGTAATGCTCTTTAGTGTGTGTGTGTAAGGGGAGAAGATAGGACAAGGTGGAGGTCGGATAGAACGCGCACGGTCCGTGGCCCGCTTTGTAGCGTACTGTTCCGGCATTCGCCATGTGTTGTTCGGAGCACCCACGAAAACGACCGCTCGGAGCAACCGGCCGCTAGAATTCTCCTCCAGACAGCGACTGAATTCGATCTAGTGGCGCAAATCCTGTCACCGTCGGGACTGGAACCTAGGACCTCTCGGTCAGAGGGACTGCAGTGACATCGGTTGACGCCGTGAGCCCTCTCTCCCGGTTTCTTGCTAGGTGTATTGGATTTTTGATTACGGGCTATCCTCCCAATCTGTCACTGAATCGCTGTACTGCTATGATGTATTGCTGCGGGTTTGATTCGCTGACGGCCGTTGTAGTTACAATATCTGACCTGTTTGCTGTTGGAATTGAAACTGCATATTTGGCTACACTGATTGATGTGTTTCATTCAATAATATAATTTGCATCTCTTCTCTGGAATTCTCCCGAGGCTGAGTTGCTTATGGTGGTTGATGTAGAATGAGCGGTTGTCCTTGATATGTAGACGGTTGTTGTTGCTGAAGAAGGAGTGGTTGCTGTTGCAGGTAAAGAAATTGTAATTGTTGCTTCTGATGTAATAGGTGTATCTGTTTTGCTGGGGGATCATAATGAGCACTGTTAGTTACATATAGAGTCTCCATTGCTTTAGAAACGTGTTGGAACGTGATGAGTTAAGCAGCCACAATTCGGGGCTATTTGTTCGTTTATTTTTAGTCACTGATTGCTATTGCACTCACTATTGATAATATTGTTGCAATAAAATGTTGCCAATAAACGTAATTATTTTGTTGTGGAAATGCACTGTTTATAATATTTACTACGAGAGTTTTGTGTGATAATTTCAATCAGTCAGTCGAGACATTCAAGGTGAGAGCAGTGTTCCCGTTGTGTATGGCGCGGCTTCTCGGAGTGAAAAACTTTGGTGTACAATCAGCATTAGTTAATATTTAAACTTACAAATACCTGCTCTATTTTCTTCCGGAAGATATTTTCATATAGAAATTTCTGAGGTCATGGAATTTACTTCAGTACTTCATACAGTCACGGCCCCCTCTGAAGTACTGAGTCGATGCATAAGTTCGTGCGGTATTGTTTTGGGTTGTCAATAATGTGGCATGAAGGAACTGTTTATTGTTATTCCGTGGTTTTAACGTAGTTTGGAGTTTGGGTGTTGTGAAACATAGACTTTCTTGATTGTGAAGTATTATTTGTATATATTTCAGAAAAACGAATATGGAATGTCAAGTTGAGAAAAGTGAGCACTTCGATACATTTTGCTCCAATGTAGCAAGCGCTGGAGAATAATTTGTGAGATGTTCGAGAATGAAACAACTGCTGAAAGAACAGCACAAAAATTGTTTTCCGGTTTTCGAGCAGGACGGTTTGACTTGTCTGATGATCCACGTTCTGGAAGACCTTCAGATTAAGACGAAAATCACTCGAAAATCTTGCTTCATTAGAACTCTCGGCAAACATCGCGGGCAATGGCCCAATTTTTTAATCTATCTGTGAACAATAGATTACATGATGGTAAAAAGTTTCTATCTTCAGTATTGTAGTTAAACAAATACGCCAAAAAACTTTTGCAGTTTTCGAAAAATAAAAATAATAAAAAAATTAATGAAAATAAGACCTTCGCCATTAGTTTTTACCCTAACCTAACAAAAAGTTTAATAAAAAAACACTGGAGCAATTTTTTAGAATGTTCAAGCTTCATGTACCCCCAAAATTTCAGATATTCGCTTGAAACTCGCGAGGACTCGAATTCCTTTTAGATCAGACCGGGAATACGAATTTTGGAGAAAATCGTCTGAAGAAGACATTGAGTTACTGGAAATATTACTGTATTTTATTAGCCTACTTCACCAGTCGTTTACCAACCCCCAGCAGAAACGAAAATGTTATATTGTTTGTAGTGTGGTTTATCGTCGTCTAAACCCTAGCGCCACAGTTTTCTATAACTGCTACGGAGCTATGAGAAATGTAGACGTTAATGCGAAGACCAACGCCGCCGTTGCTCAATCGCAGTACACTGAGTCCTTATTAGCTTTATTTATCCTTACTTCGTCGTGCTCATCAATATTAATATTTTGGCTGTATCTTCAAGAGCACATTTAATGCTTCATCTGATATTCACTTACCGCACACCTAACATCTCTCCAAATGTGTATTTACTTCTATTCGTCGTATTGGTTTGAACACGGCGGATTTAATTAGTTTTACGCTCTGATTAACCGTACTTCAGATATTTGCATTTTTAAGCTTATTTTTATTAATACAGAGATCTGATGAACCGTGCTTTTCATGTCCTTCCCCCCTTCCCTGTGAGGAACGTAGCTCGTGCCTTCGCTCCGGCCATTTTCTCTGACGCTATGACGGAAAAGTGCTCTTTTCCCGTTGCAGCAGTTTGATAGGCGCTGGCCTACATTCTCTCAGTATTAGGTTTTAATTTGTAATGGGATACTGCCACAAACACATCTGCAATTGTCTTTCACGCAATGACATAAATCAGACTCGTTTGCCTTATGTAAAGAAGTAAGAAAAAGAACACAATATAAAATAGTCAATTTTATAGATTTTGAAACATAAATATTATGAAAACAATATCGTATAAATATTAATTGCTTATATTATTATTGCTCTTTTCTTGAAATAATCTAGTACGCAGAAAAATGTTTGAAATGTTTTCGAAATACTTTTTTTCTGTAGATTCTTTGCCGGCTCACTGGTTTGGGGAGAAGAATATACGTTTGAGTTGTGAGAGTGTTGAAAAGCCCGAGCTCTCAGAGCCGTCGACACGCCGGTGCCCTTGCTGAAGTTCTCAGTGCAGTACCAGGCCCCACGCTACCACCCCCACCAACCCTCCTGCACCCCCGGCCTTCTCCACTTTCCTCTCGGCACCACCCGCGCCACACGTGACGAGAACGGCAACGTCGCAGGGCGGCGACCTCTGCACAGCCCTCCCTACTCGCCCTCGCCATTGCCATCGCTCTCTTCTTCTTCGCACTCGACCTTCTTGTCCGCGGTGCCTCCCCAGTCCACTTTCGCCTTATTCACCCAACTCGAATTTCCTCATTTTCTGACCTCGCCCTCGTCGTCCTCGTTCTCGCCTTGCCCCCGCACAGTCGTATTCTTTCTTAAGGCCCGTTTACACTGTTCAGTTTGCGTGCAGATTGGACGGACAGAAAACATGCAGTCCAGTTGCTTTCTGCATAAACATTTTTGAGCATGTTCGTAATTTTTCATGCACAAATCTTAGTTTGACCCAAGCGCCTCTTGCGGCAGAATCGTTCACTAACGCGCTTGTTTACCCGACGCAACAGTAATCGGCCATTTTGATTTTGTGTCAAGGTGTGAAGTGATATTGTGATAAACTACTTCTTTCCCTATTCCCGCCTTCCTATTTTTCTTCTCTATGCCCCTCGTGGTTTATACTTAATAAGGATCAAGTCAAAACGCATGCACAGAAATATCGCCACTATATTTGCAAAGTACTCGGACGGCACAAATCAGTTGTTTCCCGGTAGTCCACCTTGCGGCGTCTTGTTGCGATTCAGGCAGGAAACGTGCAGACCGTGAATGCGTGAATTTTGGCTTTTATACTTCTAGTTCGGGATCTTGTACTGTATAGAAACTGTATGAGAATCTACACGAACTCTGTACTATGTATACCGCCTTCACAAACACCGTCGTCACCGCGACCTTTCTTGCATTTGCACTGACCACCGAGTTCGCTCGCAACCTCCCTCTTTCCGGCGTCCTCGCCCTTGCACAAGCGAGACAGTAAGCAAAGCGTTTCATTTTCTTTATTGACCAGTCGATCAAATTATACGTACTTTACCACTTGCTTCACCTGTTATCACTTTTGGAATGAGGGTAGCATAAGAAAAAAATTTGCAATAATACAAAAACTGTAAAGCTGCTTTGGTAGCAATAAGTGAGGTGGCGATCCAAATCCAGCGATGGTCACCCAAAAAGTGATTCCGTTTTATGTGCGTGCTATTTTGTAATTTTGTGTCAGATTAATTCTGCGTTGCCACCTTTGTTCCTGCCTATTTCGCCAAATATCTTATGGAAGTTGTCACCAATTATTGGTCTCTAAACAAATGTTTTCAGATTTCATTTGTTGATGTTTTTATTGTTTGCAAGAGTTCTATCATTTACGTCAGCATCATTTAAAAATAATACAAAATTTTGTAAAAATCAGCTTCGCCAGTGGTCTTTTTAAGACGTGATAGTTGCAATCCATACTAAGAAGACACTTTTGACTATTTTCCATAAACTCAAAAAGAGTATTTTTTTTCAAAACAGCACTATGTACACAATAAAATGCTCATCATAATTTCATCAAACAATATGGAGAAAAATAAAATTTCCCCAAAAATTCACCATCACAAATATTTTATCCGTAGTCATATAAACCATAATTTATGTTTATGTTTTTCTTGGCAAAACAAACAAGTTTCTCATTTTTTCTCATATCCGTACGTATAAGGCACGTCTCATGTACGGTTAGTTGGGTCAATGAGGTTATCACCTATTGAAGTACTCCCTCACAGGCCAATACATATAATTAATTGTAGTGAAAAGTGCAAAATTATGACATGGGTTCGGCTAATGACAATTTAAAAGAGAAACGTAGAAGTTTTCGACTAGAACTTTTTTTCCAAGGGAAGTAATTCACTGGTTTCACATTTTAGGTGTGCACAACATTTACACAACCTTTCGATTCCAGAGTAAACTTTTCAAGTACATTCCAGTTCGAGCTCAAACGTACATTCATTTGGGCCAAAGTACATAATTTGCACACACAAATGAATGTATACAATATATCGCGACAAGGTCTTGTGCCCATCCCGTACATTGAAGGCCCCCGCCCACTCCGCGTACGTTTGCGCATACATCTTGCGCACAATGGCACACATACTCATTTTCGCCAGGGTAACTTTGTTTGACACATATTTTCTTCTCCATAATGCTAATATGAATTGGTGGCAAAATAGTTGTTTGAAATAAAAAGTTTTGAAAACCGTCCAATTCTTCAGTCTTGCTTCGGGAAGGGATTAGCCTGAGTAGCTGTGGGGTGACACCAAGCATGCATAAGGTGTCATTGTACCCTTATGCCTGTCTTCATAAAATTCGTTTATTAATGATATTTGTGAGACCTTCTAGGTAATTAGTACTTAAGCTATTACATTATATCCAAATCATTACAATAAACAAATTCTGCTTTTCACATTTCAAGACCAGTATTAGACCTCACCGAAGAAAGTGCGTCGAAAAATGTAAATCAAAACAAGAAACTCTCGACCACCAAACTCTTGAAAGTTTCTCGCTCGCCTCTTCGGAGATAAATGAGTTTCTAGCTAGGATCCGTCAGTAAGCGAGTTGCCTCAGAAACATCTCTACTCCATTATTTGTCATCTATTTTTTGATTTTCTTTCGAGTCCTTAATATCTCCTTTGACACTCAGTTCCGCCACCCTCATCTTGCATTTTGAACACGTTCATAACACATTACATTTTCTATTACTAAGTACGTTAAATTCACTAGCAGATATTCCTGCACATCTGTATTGGAACCACATCTTACATGGACCGTCACATCCCACCGCCTTCTCTTCATTGCTAAAACTTTCCATGTATTCATCGCAAGGATTCGGATTATTAGACTCCGCTTGTATTGGCATTATTGCTTCTGCTCCTACCCTCCTTGATCCAAAATGGGCATGCTTTTGCACAAGACACGCACACTTACCTCGCAATCAATTTTTACCTTCACGTTCGTGATTACCTAATATTACTACTATCACACCCACAATGCGTCACAAAGATGCTGTCGTTACGAGAATATTCGCTATTACTACACCGCAGATCGCAACGCACACTTAACCACACAGTAGCCAACCTACCAACCAATGTATTATGTTTCATGTATTAGCTGTAGTTTGTATATTACTGGACATTCTCAAACGCCCTTCTCTGCACTGGACAACAACTCTTGAAAGGTGTTGATGCGGCCTTTTCCGGGGGAACTCTTCACGGCCCAACTCTTCATCGGGATGAAGTTTTTGACGCCCAGAAGAGGCAAATAAAAAGAGCAGCGCGCGTTGGCCCCGTGACCCAAGAGGAAGGCGGTGCCTTCGCCCATTCACTCGGCGCCCAATTTCCCCCTCTGGATCACGGCCACGCGCCCGCCCTCTACTCGCCACTCCCCTCCTCAATTGGCTGGGGCGCTCTGCGTCATTTCGGTTCCCGCGTCCTAGTAGTTTCACGCACAAAATGGTTACATTTTTGAAAACATGCTTCGGGATGTTTGGAGATCAGTGCAAAGTGTGTGACTACAAACTTGGTAGTGTTGAAAATATGGAGTTCACAATTTCCTACCGAGGAGTGGGCCTCCTTCATCCCTTGAGTGATTTGTCAGACGCTGAAATTTTCCTGGGCTATTATGCAAGAAATGAAAATATCCGAATGCAATTACATGGATCACGTTCTGAATGATATGATTCTTTCTTAATAATGTGTTCTTGGCATAAGAAATTATGTATAAATTTATATTGTTTTTGAAATGTAGACGTACTATAATAATTAATTTGAAATAATTATACTAATACTGAAATAATGTACTCTTACTTCCTGCCTGCCTATGTGTGTTATACCGAGATTTTTGCTTTACAGTTCTTTTGTGAGTGACAAGATTCGATAGCGATTCAAGTCGTTGATTCCAAGTGAGAACGTGTAATATTTATCTAGCTAATTTTTGCTATATTATAATAAAAGTGCATTTCGCGTGAAATTCAAAAATTGTTTATTGTTTTGTGCTATAAATAAAAAATTGTTCGTTGTACTAAAACCTTTGATATTATTTACTAAGATATACTTTAATATATTAACTTACGAATAAAATAGTGGCCGGATGTAGAAGGCAAACAGAGGTTCAATTTACTCTGGTCTTCCCCCAGATGTTTTATTCTAAACTATTTACGTACTACAATCAAGACTGAATACATTCACATCACTGAGATCGAGTCTACTGAACATATTTATGAAACCATTAAAAGTATCATTTTAGAATGCATGCGAAAACAAGGGAAATTTTAACAGATGTAATAACGAGTTTGTAAATAATACTGGGTGAGACTTTTCAGATGGAAGTGTTTGTAATATCAACAATAAGTAATTCTAATTATGTTTGTATCACAAGGGTAGCTTCCCGAAAACAGTGTTGTTTTTTCGATTTCGTTGCAGTCTGTGTATCACTGCAACTTTGTGCCCATTCCCAGACTCGAAGCGCTGTTGTAGACTTGGGAGGTCATTAGTGACATTTGGGAACAGCGAGTGTACTGCAATTCAGACGACGAACTGGCGGCTAAGGTCCTAAAATCTGGCAAGTCGCATGGCTGCGTGGGTTACAATTTGCACATCAAATTCGCCAATACACAAATATTCCTTTTCTCTTCGTTTGTATCCGAAAAATGAAGATTTTTTTCTTTCGACAATAATTACATTAGAAATATTCTGGGGTCGTTGACTCACTCGCACCCTTCTGGACTGTATAAAATCGCCTGCGATTACTGAATACATATATACTGAATATATACTGAATACAATATACAATATACTAAAACAAAATACAAATTATTCCCTTAAATACTGTTGTTTAATGTATAATATTTACCATTATTTACGAGTTGGAATATTAAACATGTGTGTCAATTGAGAATACAAACACTACACATGTACCGACATCTACAGGAACACAGTTCGGATTTCAGTTACACGTTATTCTTTGACTCTCTGGTAGGACTTGCTTAGCGCAGCTTGTGAATGAGTGTGTTGTTCTCTTCTTTGAAACTATTTACAGAATTGTATTACACGATTTTTGCAATAAATGTACCTTCAATTCAGTTCTTGTATCGGTTATTACAGATAACTTTATCACACATGAGCAATATGATTTGGCATTTTTTCGTGAAAATAATAAGCAGTGCAATGCTTATCTATGCTCTTGAAAATCGTTTATCGCATTTTGGTAAAATATGAATATTAAGTATTATCGAGTAAAATGATGTAAAACGGTCAGCAAACTGTTTGGTTCTAACTCTCGAGAATTAAAAACATTTCAGTTATTCAGGAGAATCTGATGGCATGCAGGGCTTGGAATCGCTGGGAATGTGAGAATCACTTTCTTCTACTAGGAATGTCACGCGACCAAAGTGTAGAACACTACAGAAGAATGCTTTACAAAAAGCCGAATGACACGCTTGCTTCATAACCAAACGTTTATAACTCAAAGAGAGGGAATGAAGTTTAAGGAAGAAACATTAGAAAGTTTAGCTCAGGATTCTTTTCGAAACTAAAACCTCAAAGCCGACGACGTGATCACAAAAAGTTTTAAGCGGTTTATTGGGCGTTTGTTCGAGGCCGCATGAGGTGGAAAAACTTTGTGATAGCGAGTGTGGTTTTGAGGGGTGAAATCTATGATAGGAGAAGAGAGTGACGAGATGCTGCGAGAAGGAAGCCTGCCTTCTCCACCCTCCCTTGAAGGGGGAGGGCTGCCGGCGCGGGTGCAGGGCGGAGGGCGGAGGGCGCAGGGCGCGGAGATTTCACAACGCAGCCCCGCCCCCACTCGCCCCCGATTCCGAAGGCCGCCTCCGCCTCCATCGCCTCCTCCTCGGCCGAGTCCATTCCGAGGGGCGCGGGGGCGCAGCGCCGGAGCGCTCAAGGTCACCCGCCCGGCCGGCCGGCGGGTGGGTGGGCCGGTCGGCGGGGGTGAAGCGCCGAAGGGACGGCAAGGGCGGGAGAGGGAGGGAGTACTGTCCCGCGCGAGGACGGGCTTCGATCACCGGGTGCACCTCCTCCCACCGAGATCGCCTCCTTCACGCCTTCCCCTCTCTCGCGGTGAGTCTCCTAGGGAACATGATTGACTCACAACTGTCCCTGGACAAGAAAAGGTTTTCTTTGTAATTTTTACTTTTAATCAATGCCTATTTGTATGAATGGTCGGCATCTATAAAATAAATAGTGTTCAGGAGACGTATTATACTTTGATTAAAACAGAAAGTCCTTTCAAGGTCACGAGCTGGCAGGATTGGACATACGATATCCAATTACGAACTTCCTTACGACTTAAATTTTTGCTATTAAAGCTCTCTGGATCACAGTACCACTCACCCCACTCTTTTCAGCTCTTGTCCTTGAAAGGACTTGCCGTTTTAATCGAAGTATTTATTCTCATGAAAATGTATCTTATTTTTAAGACAGATGCAACTGAAGAATTATTCTTAGCTTTAAATCTGAACTTATTTATTGGAAATATCATTTTGTCATTATCTGCATGTTCTGAAAATCTACTTTAATGGGCGAAAATTAAATTAATTCAATCCTAATATTTTTTTTCTTCTGACAAATTGAAAGGTCTGGGAGGGGGGGGGGATGAAACAAATTTAGGACTATAATAGCGAAGGTCGTACTTTTCTTCTCACGCGAACTGATGTTTCCCATCATCTCCGTGCGACATCCGCGCGCATTTCTAAAGACGAGTGCCAAAGGGAGTGCTGCACCCCGTCCCCTCCCTGTTGGTCGCGAGCGGAAACGCAGCCTGGCGGCGGGGGTGGAGTGGGGGTGCAGGTGCGCGGGGCGTGGGAACGCGCGCATGTGGGTCACCCCCTCCACTCCACTCCACTCCGCTTCCGACTTTTTATGAATTTGTTTTCTCTTCTCGACGTGCGACAGGAACGAAAATCGATCTGCTTGTGCTCCTGTGCGTGGGGAGGTGGGACGGTGTTCCGTTTGCTCGTTGGAGCTGCTCTAAAATGTTTGCGGTATTTTTTTTTTCAATTCACTGTTTCACTAGTGCATTCGAGCAGATTTAGATGTAAACCTGAATCAGTGTCCACACTATGCAATCAAATATTTATTCGGTTTAATAAAATTGATTTTTATGACGATCTCCTGAAATTAACATTATAAATTATTGTTATTAATTGCAAATTATTTTTTAATAATAAATGTCTTACTTTATAAGTTATTCAGATATATATTTGGCTTTTTAAAAAAAGACGCTAAAAACTTGTCGAAAAAAAGTACGATAATTTGGGAAATTTGGCCATCTTTGAGCGGGGGTTTATGTATTTCCACGCCGACTGACAAATAACGGAATCCAGATTCTGAAAAAAAATTAACTTCGAATTGAGACCGATGTATAAATGTCATTGTCTTGAAAAATTTCTGAACATAAAAATGTTTGAAGTTCGAGCTTAGGGTAGTAAAACTGGCAACACCCTGCCTCCTTGGATTCGATCAAAACTTGTTCCAGGCAAGACGTGAAAGTAGGAAGGAGTCTACCCTGCCTCTCTCATCATGATATATGCCTTCGATTGGGGTGGGGTGGGGATGGGAGGCAGAGAATCCTGGATGATGGTATCGAATACACTAAGAAAACTCTTCTACCTGCAATGCAGGATGTAATCATCAGATACAAGAACAACTATAATGCCTTAAATCCTCAATCTGACAATTTTCGATCACTGACCATTCTTTCTGAGAGACAATGTAGTGTTTGAACAACGTGGCCAAAAACAACGGCCAAAGTCGAGAGGTCAGTGGGGATGGTGATTCGGCTCCAGTCATGGGACCTGCTTTCAAACAGCGAGAGATTTTTTTTAGTAGGGTTCTAGATTTTTCATGAACCTTGGGTTTGGTAGTGCTATTATAAACGGACATAACGTGTCGTTCTGACGAATATCATCTAATTCTGTTTAATCGCCCGAAATAGAAGAATGCAATTTAATTGTTTGAACCGGCCAGGAAAGGAGAAGATTCAAGAAATATTTGAACTAACTTTATTGAACTTCAATTCTCAGCTTCACTAGCAGTGCACGCGTTAGTAGCTTCACTAGCAGTGCTAGTAGTTAACGTATATCTACAGAGGAGTTAGTCTAAAAAGGGACCACTTTGAAAGATCGGGAAACAAATGAACGATATGCAGGGGAATGACATTGCAAAAGATAGTAATGAAGCCAGCACAAATGAGCTAACTGTAAACGAACGCACTAACAAACCAATTACACGGACGTAACTAACGCAATTATATTGACAGCAGTGGCGAAGCAGTTGCTGTCAAAGCGGTCCCTTCTTATAGTAATCTCGCTATAACTCTTATGAAAGTTCTCACGACTATGAAGTTTCTCGTGAATCCCTCACTGCTCGGTGGTCTCATGACTCCAAACGACATGTAGGCGCTACTGATTTGCCTGCGCGCCGGCCGGTGCCTCTGCCGCTGCTTGCGCTCAGAACACGCGGCCGCGAGTGTTTTTCGCGGCGCGGGGCGCGGCGGGACGCGGCGGGGCGCGGGTCGGGCGCGGCCACCTGTGCGCGGTTGGCCCGGAGGCGTGGGCGGGGCGGGGCGGCGGCGCGCCGCGCCGCGCCACCGCGACCTGCCCCACCGCGCTTCGTAAACAGCAGCAGCGCCCCTCCCCTCCCCTCCCAGCCCCGCCCCCGCGCGGGAGAGAAAGGAGGAGGGGGGCGCGCCGTGCCGGACTATTTTTAGCGGCGGGGCATGAAAATTAAGAAGCGCTTCCGCGGCCGCATGAGCCGATCCTCCTCCGCCGCCGCCGCCGCCTCCGCGCCCCCCCCACCCCGGGCACTCGAGCGGCATGAACACATACTGCAGCGAGTGCAACGCGCTAAGTGAGGTCGTGAAGCACGTATCCAGAGAGAAATTAAGTTAATGTCAGTCGTCCTCACGTACTTCACTAAATGTTTGAGAACAGAGGCTTCTCACAAAGGAAATACTGCGGGTTTAATCGAGCGTGATACGCTCCTGCGGGCGTTTAAGTGTAGGTTGAACGGCGAGTAGTCAGTGTACATGGCGTTGTGCGCCGTCTCAGGGAGACCTTTCTGATCACTGAATGACCCTAGCACCAGTTGTCTACTGGCAAAGAGATTTTTCAGAGTCCTTGTGATTTTCTACGAATATCTCGTTTACCCCGTATCTACGTATATCCCATCTCAATGGGCTTCGGGAAACGCTTCGACTAACGGGGGGGCTCTGCATTAACTCCCGCGATGCACGTTACCCATACCCAATGTTCTAGAGCTCACAACCGACGCACGGCACAAATATAAATCTCAAGTGTAATGACTGTTATTTTTTCCAAATGCACATTCTAACATTCCGTATCACATTCAATAGTTTTTCTACATTTCATAGCGATTCCCATTGGATAGCTGCATTTCTTCGATCAAAGCACAGAGAAAACCTGCTTTGGAGACTCTGAGCATTGCGCTCAGCAGCAAAGGCTAAAAGCAAGGACTCAGTTGAACGGACTTGACGAAAGGCAGAATCACAAATTGCCGGACCTCATGAACGTACGTTTGGGAGCTGTCAATGTTATCGCATTCACGACCAAAGATGATTTGACAACGTAAAAAATCGTCCCAACGTCCACGACCCCAGGCTGTGTGGTCGGTGGCAACAAACGCTCCATATTGGCATTGCCTGATTCTTAGATGCTGCCACTCTCATAGGTGTTGTCATTATTTAGATAAAAGCATTTGTATCACTAGGAATTATTCATTGCCCTTTTGCTTCGCTCAGTGACTGTCTATCACAACACTATTGAACTGATTCGGTAGGGACGTTGATGAAGTTAAGAGCAGTAGTTGTAAAGGTAGCGTACAATTATTCTTGCGCCTTGCAGCCGCGTCCCACGCTTTTTTTACGTATTTTATTTATTTACGTCAAAAATAATTTAAAAATATGTGTGATGTGCTATGAAAAAAGTTAAATTGAAGTTACATTTATGCCCAGAAGTCAAACAACGGTGAATCTCAGCATTTGCTCAAGGATCAGGGAATCTGAACGAAAACTTGATCGACAGGGGGTTATTGACCCAGGAGCTCAAATACAATACTTGTTACAGGTTCTTTAGAATTCGTAAATAATACATTAAATTTCGTTGTTAAAATATTACTTTTCTTTTGAATGCTCGGTTTTAATACATACACGACACTCATAGCATGATTCAGGGAGAATATCAGTGATTGCTGATTGTTGGGAAATCTAATGATTCTTCCATATTGAAGTTACCTCTCAGATTCTGGGCGACGTGTCAGTATATCTCCCTCTATCCATCACGATCAACAATTTGCTAAGCTTATGAACTATATGGAGCATCCATATGAAGGGATTGCAATGAAATGACATCTCTCCTCATAGTACTACATTGGGCGTCTTCCTCAAAAAATACAGGTTTTATTTTCTCGTATTTACTTCGTAAGAAAATAAAGTTATTAAATCGTGCGTCAAAAACGGAGAATTTTTGGCAGAAAAACTCTAATTGCCGTGCCCTGATAACTGAAAAAAAGTGGATAAACCTAGTTTCTAAATATCGCTCCATCCGCGCTGAGATCGTATATACGTTACTACCTCTCTACAAAATCGTACTTCACGTTCGGTACATAGTGGATAATACATACACACACAAACTGTTAAAACTATTAACTAATAAAAATTGCTACAAAACTAGATAGGCTGTCTCAAAAATAGTAAACTCCAAGATACAAAAGAGGGTTCCGACAAGTGAACTGCAGTGAGCTGCTCGCGGCGGAACCGCCACGTAGGCACAGTCGTTCGCATTCCTTCGGTCGCCATCGTGTGTGCTCTGCCGTCCAAATACGGTAGTATTCACGAATATTCGGTTCGTTTGTCTTCTGTTACAACCTTGCTCGCCAACGTGGATAAGCATTTACGCGCACATATACTCGGATACGGTTAACTGCGTAGATATATCCAGAAGGTAATCATGAGTAAACGGATTTCGTTTGTGACAGTTTGGTTGAGTCGAAACACGCTCCTTTTTGCGTGGTCGGATAAAACGAAACTCAGATAACTACCTGATATCTCGAGTGTGTAGGGTCTCCTTTATATACACTCGCTGGTAAGCTTTAATGGCCAAGTTTTCGTGTTATTTGTGTCATAGAGCGTGAAACGAGAATCATTTGCATGCTTCAGTATTTTTACGTACTCTTATTCCCGTTGCATACAGCTTTGCTTGTCAATCCAGTTTTGGGACATTTAGTCCTTTTTCCCGTGAAATATCTTTAAAATAGGTCTGTAGAAGGGTTTGTGGCCAGAGAGATTTGTCCCACTATCCATGTCTACGTAATAATCTATGTTACAAGAACGTTGCGCACATTTCCAGATTCGAAGCACAGTTCAAGATTCCGAAGGCTTTTGCATACCCGGAAAAGTATGAACTTTCTGAACTTTGGTTGCCGCAGACGCCAGAAGAACTACGTCACGCTCCGATTGCTAAACATAATAGTGTAGCAGTGAATCGTAACGATTCGCACCTGAAGGATATTGCCCCTGCTGCTAAGCCACAGGGGCTGTATAAAAGCAGCGATCCGGCAGCTCATCCAGCCAATTGCACAAATTGTTTTCTCTCGCAGTGACTTTGGACTCTAGCACTACTAAAGTCGACTCCGGTTATAGTGAACGCCTAGGGACTAATATTTTTATTTCACTACATCAGAAGTTCACTACATTCGATGATGTGAAAATTAAATAGAATTCCTTTACAACCATTGATTTTATTAATATAGAGTTACAGCAAAAAACATTGAAGGTACGATCTCAACATTTTAATATATTTATTTGTCGTTTAAAAAGCAATTATTTTCAATTGTTTGCTTCGTACGTTTTTAATTAGTAATTTCTCGAGTCCCTGAGCCAGTTGTCCATACTTGATTCTGCAGATCCTTTCGATAGCAAGATGGCGCAAGCGACGAATGAAACTGCTCGCTTTTCAGCACGGCGGAGGGGATGTCGCCAGGTTGTGGAGCTGTGGCTTTCGCGCGCTTCCTATCGCCTATGTAGACCACAACTCATTTTGTCTTGCACAATATAACACAAAGCTTGAAACTTAAGCAAGCAATTATGCATCTCTGCCATTTATAGCACATGCAGCACTTGGCCTTTGCTTTCATAGTGAAATTGAGTGGCATAAGGTCATCAGTAAGGTCCCCATTCCTGGTCCAATACCTTCACATCAGGGGAGACGTCTTCGATTATGACCTTTGGCCGACGATTTTTCTTCCAAACTGCTTGTGGTTGGAATTTGTGTCACTAAGGCGATATAACATTTTTCATAAGAAAATCAATTTCCAGGATATTGTATTTGCTACGTTCAATATAGCCAAGGTTCGGGTTCTTTATAATCGAATCTTCTTATGCTTATTTATAAAGTAATTAAAACGGGATCAGTGACTTAAGTACACCATAACCAAGAGTTCACTATATCCGAGTTTACTATAACCGGAGTTGATTGTTTTTCGCTCTTAGTTGGTACGCTGACTTCGCTTTCGTCCTTACCAAAAAATCATCACATCATCGGTCACACGAAAATCAAATGAAAGCTCCAAGCTGTAAACAATTTGGAACTGTGTAAACAAAGTTAGAAATAGAACTTGCAAGTAAACCCATTAAATTATGAATAAAACTACAGGTGCTACAGATGTATATACTTTCTCGCATAATTTCTAACTTCTCCGCTATATTATACTACTACATAAACCTGAAAAAGGGTTTTCAACCAACAAATTCTTTTTCCGCTCCAAGAATCGCACTGGGATCCTCAGAGTGAACTCGCCATCGTTCGCTTCATGTAAAGTATCCTCAAAATTCAAAATATCCATATCTAACACCCAAACCTCGGGTTCATTAAGATTGATCAGGAAATTACAATTTTGGAGAAAATTGATTGAACGGTTTACACGCTAGCGTTTACAACAGACGGACAACGGACAGAGATTTTGCCGTCAATCGATGTTTTGGTATCGAGGATCTACAAAATACGGGCCAGCAAAACTAATTTGTCAATGTTACAAAGCATTTAATCAAAACTTTTAAAAGTAACTTTGTGTACCCTGGTTCATAATAAATGCTGCTCTACACTGAGACCTCAATATAGCAACAGTTCAAGAAAAATACAGGAAATACGATCAAAATATCACCAAAGTCTGGAAATGCAGCTCTATCATCTAGCTCTAGACCTACTTGACCATAGACAAGAAATTTCTCGACTCGGTAGAATTTCCACTCTTCATCTCTCCCTCCGTTTTAATAATCAACGTTTATCTAAACATGTTCTCTTATTTTGCTCTAACATGTTCATATATTCTTATTCCTTGCAACTCTAATTAATAAAAGTGCGGATATATCTTTAATTAAACATTTTTAGACACGTTTGGTAATGAACTTAAAGTCCTCTCTCTGCATTAATAACTCGCTAAAGTATTTATATTAATTTGTATTTCATAATGTATACAGGATGAGTCATTTCACGAAGGAAAACTCACTATCACCTTCTCCGCAATTACATGAACGTATTACTAATGTACTTTGCTGAGAAATGTTTGCACAGCAGTTTCTTGACGATTTCTAATCTTGTATAGCGCCCAGAGGATTGTGCTTACACTAAGTTGACGCTTCAAAGCATTGTGGAAGGTATAAAATACAGTATTTTGGATACAAATTTCAGAATTGGGATGGAAATTACTGCGGCTATGTATGACGCCTTGTTCCGCGGTCGCGCTCAATTTCAGGTTGACAGAACGTTCCCCCACCAGCCGGCCATCATAACGGCTAAAGACCTCACTGTTCACAAATTACACTCATGACATCCCGAGTCTCCAACAGTGCTTCCAGTACGGAAAAAAGTGCAATGAAAACAGCCGCGACGAAATCGAAAAATTATTTTTTCCGAGAATTGTTTATGTGGTAAAAAATGTAAAGGATTCATTTATCGACAATATTATGAGCAGAGCTTCGATTCTGATGACCTAAAACTTCTTTGGAGGTGACACATAAAATGACTTAATAATAGGAAAATGTCCTATAAAATGACTGAAAAATAATGACGAAATAACCTAATTAAAAAAATACTCCAGAAATTATATGAAAGTATTCATTGACTTAATGAATATTACGATTTTAAATCCAATTTGCTTACATAAAATTATATTAAATATAAAGGTTTTATTTCATGAGGAAATGTAATCCTTAACTCCGATCTTAACAACCGTCAGTTTTGAAAGGTCGATTACCGAAGATCCGTGTAATTTTGGGAAATCGAAAAACGGAGTTAACTGCAATTGTGAATTTCGTCATGAACTGATAATACAATAAAAACTTTGTTTTAGCATGTCGTTGCAAATTCATGAAACATTCACTAAAACACGAAGCAAAATGCGTAAAAATGGTAAAAATGATGCGAAAATCGAAAAAGGACCTAAACATTGAATAATAGCAAAAAGGACTAAAAATGACTCAATAACTATTCATTTATATCATCTATATGTCATGATAAACATTAATTTACAAGTTAACGACGACCAGAATGCACCAATGAAAAGGTGACATGTCGTCAGAATCTGAGCCCTGGTTATGAGGAACACACGGGCAACGTCTTACCTGCCCATCGTCTCATCTGCAATGTCTTACCTGTTTATATTTTCAAAACAAGGATATAGGGTCAATGTATACAAAAATGCATTCATACCGTAATGGTTTTAAGTTAGAATAAAATTGAAAATATTATTTTTCATTAAAATCAAATATAACAATTTATTTACTAATTCACGTAACTGCTTGCTGTTTAAGTTCTTTAGATTTAAGATGTATTGGTTCCGACGGAAAATGTTCACTCATATATAATTGACCTGTCTGTTCGTCCTCTCACCCGATCGTTCGTCCGTTTGTTCATCTGTCTCTCACTGAAAGTGGGATCCCTTCCGGTTCACCAATTAAGGAAAATGAGGTGTCATTCGACACGTCTCGGTCTCCTAGCGGTATTTATTTATTTATTTATTTTTGCAAATTTATCCAGATAGTTCTAAGAAATTTCTCTTTAAAAACGTGTTTTTAAAGCAATTAAAACTCAACTCACAATTAGTATATATTAACATAGTACTTATTTCGGAAATTTAACTATATCTCTATTAAGGCCCCTTCACATGGCGTCACTCAGCAGCGCTTCCGAGTGACGCGACTGCTAGCAAAACATTGGTTTAAAAAGAGGTCTTCACAGGGGTGGCGGAGTAGCGCTGCTGTAACATTCAGTAGCACGTTCCCGCTACCAGCAGAGTGAAGCGCGTTTGCGGCGCTGCAAGCAGAACACATCTAAATGGCAGCGTTCACGCCAGACGGGCCACAGATGTGCCGCTGAGCAGGTCTTGCCTGCTGTTGGCCTTGGCCTGTCGCAAAGGATCGAGCTCTGCCGCGTGAAGCCACGGAGTGGTCTCATGTGAAGGGCCCCTTTGGTCTCCTTCTCACGGCACCACTTACCAGCGTGTCTGCAGGAAAAACATTGGTTTAAATGTTGGTCTTCACACGAGTGGAATGCTGGCACTGCTTAGACGGTTGGTGACGAACTGTCGCCATTAGCAGCGTAGAAGCACGTCCGCTCCACCGCTCGGAGAACTGTTCGAAATAGCAGCGTTCACACGAGACGCGCCACTGAATCGCTTTAGTTTTACACGCTGCCTTTCATTCGGCCAGAGCCCACAGCAGTATGACTCACGAAATCCTCCTCTCTCGCTGTCGTTGGTGGCTTTCGGTGGTCGGCTGGAACTCTGCCGGTTCTCGGTGGCTCCACCGAGTGCCCCCATGTGAAGGAATCCTTAGTTTTCTTCTAGATACAAAAAATGTTTAAAAAGAATGTTGTCCACGAGATTGGTCGGAGTATAAGCATTTAAACAATTATTTTTCCAACGTTTCGGAACCTTTTAATCCCTTTATCACGGCTGTTGTACAAAAAACAACAATGCTTGAAGACATTAATATGAATTTACAATCCACAATATTATGATAAGCTAAAAAAAAGTAGAAATATATTCGTCTCAGTATCCCTCAAAACGGAATTCTACACCAAAATGTCGACCTCGAATTTTTTTGAGGGATGAAATACTATCCTTCTACACAACGTACAGGCAAGAGAAAGTAAAATAATGTATCCTCTGTAATATCCATAATGTCCGTAATAGTTGAGGTGAATATGCAGTAAAAGAACAATTAAGAAAATGTGATGCAAGAGGAACATGAGAATAGTTTTTTCTACATGTTGGTAAGCGTGTTGGTGTAGTTTAGTACCACCTAGACTGGACGTCCTGAAAGCACGTTGCTGTGGAGCCTGTGCCCCTGCGGTGGAGCTGGTGTAGGCAATCCGCAGCACCTGCGTCGCCGGCGGCCCACTCTGCAGGCGCCAGCCGCGTGCAACTGCTGCCTGCGTCACGTCAGGAACGGACCAACGAGAACCCTATTGGCGACTGTGGTTTACGAAATGCATGGAACTTTAACATGTAAATGATTTATTTTTGAAGTTCAAAAATAAAAGTTTAAGATCTATCATCCTACGCCATGTTTCTAATAATTTCCCGTAGTTCAACAAATCGAAAGTTTGGGTAAGCCCAAACTTCGAGAAGTCGTTCACAGCTTACAGATCTCTATTTTCGTTCATTTTGGTAGATAGTACATCAAGTCGCAGGTCCCCAGATATCCCTCACCTCTCTAATAACTAAGCCGCCGTTTCTGCTTTGTCGAATTCTCCTTATGGACACCGAGTTGAGAAGTTCCTCAAATATCGCTGTCACCGGGTGTTGGAATCGTGCCCAACCACGCCCACAAACACCATGATACCTTTTAACGAAGTACCATAAAGCGGTGTTTTCTCCGAGCGAATGGCGCGCCCGCTCGGCTCGGGGGCTGCGGCGGGGTTTTGGGGCGAGGAATGTGAAAGCGGCGGTGGCGGCAAGTGAGAAGGCTGCGGGCGCTGGGGCGGGAGGATGTGGCAACGCCGCCCGAGCCTTGGCGCGCAAATTCGCCTCCGCCGCCCTTCGAGGGGGGAGGAAAGGGCTCGGCAAGTGGCCCAGCGCCTCTCTCTCCAACGCACTGCCCTGGCGCTGGCACCGGCCTTCGTGCAAATCGTGCTCTCCCGAGTGCTATCATACGTCGTCCTCGAAGAAACGCAAGAGTGAAATGTTGAAAATAAGAACACGATATAGACGCAGTGTTTTAATATTGTCAAACGAATCGCCATGTATTCTTTCTGAAGATGCCTCAGTACGAGTGTACGCAGAAAATATGATTGCTGCCTTGTGCAGTCTGTAAGCGACTGCAAGAGAATTGATGTCCGCAGTTGGTGCAGTAATAAGGTGCTTAAACCAGCTCTTAACATGTTACTGAAAAGCATAATGTCGATAAATATATTTGACTTATTGAACTGAGAAATTTTGTGTATTGTTTTCTTAGTTGACGAGTAATTTGCTGTTATTTGTTACTTGTATGTTATTGTCTTTTTAAGGAAAAGTAATGTAATTTGTTACGACTTCGGAAATTCAATTCCGGAGTGATGTTAGTTGCCTACTTTACAAATTGCAACTTAATTAACGTGAAAATAAGAAAGATTTTTAATATACTTTGGTCGTATTGCAATGGTTAGAACAGCAACTGTGACAAAAAATGTGAGTTCAGGTTCGTTTCTGTTTCGTGCTTAGTTCCAGAAATCAATTTCGGAAATATTTGCAGCACATATGCAGTCATGAAAGAAAATCTATTTTCCAAAGTTTAAAATTTTTTAAAAATATTAATTATGTTTATGGGGGATATGTGTAAAAAAAACATTACCGTGTGGCTTTCGAATTGAAATGTCCTAACCTCGCAAGTTTTCTCGAGCTCTGAAATTCCTATCCTCTCCCTTCAATATATTCCTTACAGTACGTAGTAGAGAAATTATGACTCAAGAATTCAACAACCATTGTTAGCAACATTTTATAACCATAAAATATTCTCTTTCGTGTACTAGAAACTATTTGATTCGCCAAACAAGCGGCGGATTTGATAATACAGACGAAGTAATAATACTCCCTTTCCATCTATTTCTTCTAGCAAAAGCTGATTTTAAGGAAACATACTCCGATAATATTTATAACAACGTTCAAGTAATTTCTAAAATATTTATTCTTCTTATATTATTTAATTATTTTATAAGAATCTCTTCAGGGAGAATCTGTATTTCGACGACGGCACAAGAAAAGTGCCGCAACTAAAAAATTGTCTTTTGAAGGAGAACGGTTTGAAATAGTGCACATCCGTATATGTGAGGTCCATTGTTTTTCCTTTACTGGATTCCTGATGAACTGTCTTTGTGAATAGTAAATGAAATTAGTACGAGAAAAAAAAATAGATTGATGTCAATATTAAATTTTGCCGTCATTGTAATTTTTTAAATGAAATTTGCCGAATTGTTGAACATTTGTGAAGAAATTTCGTAAATTGAATGATTGCAAATAATTCTTTCAAAATTGTTATCGATTTTTCTCAACTGCAACGGACATTTTCAGAATTTTTTTAAGAGATGCCTGGGAACTATTGGGATCTTTGCCCATTGCGGCTGTTGTTTATCTCCAGTTTTCGGCCTCGGCGCACTCTTCAAGAACCTGCGCGGCCCCTCGCGCGGGGAGCGGGCCACGGAGGGGGGAGAGGGGAAGGGCGAGGGCGGCCAATTTGGCCTTCGGGCTTTGAGGCGCCGCCCTTTGTGGCGCGTCGGCGCTGGGAGAGAGCAGGGGCGGAGGCAGGGGCAGTGGTGCGGGCGAGGCGGCGGCGGGGGGTGAGTAACGGTACCTGGCCCGGCAACGCCGCCCGCAGGCCGCTAGGGCGCCATCTTGGCCGCCTTCGGAGGGCTGCGCCTGCCGCTCAAGGCGTCTTCACGGCTCTCAGCGCCCCTTGCACAAAGAGGCAGGCCACGTGTTGTAAAAGGCACTGGCGAGCTGCATTGTGAAGGCAATTCGAGCTTCTTTGCACCCCCTGTAATAAAAGTATTGTACTGCTCAAAATATGACGAATTAAGTTTGAACGGAAAATAAATTTGAGAAAGTTTGGGAAAATGGTACAATAAAAATTCGTTGTGGGGGGTAAAAAAGAAAGTTTATAATATATTTTTGAAGTAAACGCACTTTCTTTTGATCCACAAACCCAAAAAGTTTCTATTTTCAGAAGATTTGAACCAAACAGAGGAAACCAGGGTGTTGCTAAACAATGAAACGAATACACAATACCGAATCACGTATCACTTGTACTTCAAATGGCAGATTATTTTTTCTTAAATCTTACGTTAACAATACATATATAAAGGTAGATTAGTATATTTTCAAAAATTCAAACAAAATATCTGTACTTTTCTATGCACCCCTTACAAACCTTGGCATCTTCTACATTGCCTTCAAGAAGTCAATCAAAAAGTAACAGCAGTTCTCGAGGATACACGTTTCCAATGCAAGAAGAGCTATAATACTGAAACTAAAGTTACTGAGATTTAATATAGATGAACTTAATATAGAAGAGCATTTTTCTCTTATCACTGGGAGAGGTGGCTCAGAACATCAACTGATGTCACTGCAGTGCCGCTAATCGGAAGGTCCTAGGTTCGAGTCCCGACGGTGCCACGATTTTCGACACTAGCTGGAGAGCTTCAAGTCGAATTCAGTCGCGGTCTGGAAGAGAATTCTAGCTGCCGGCTGCTCTGATCGGTAGTGTTCCCTGGTTTCTCCAATCAACACTAGGCCAATGCCGGAGCTGTACCATAACAAACAGAAATCGGATCGGGCGAGATCTTTCCTTCCTCTTTCTTGTTCTATCAATACCCCTTACTTACGCACACTAAGACGAACTACCAAACGACTAAACTAGCACAAACAACAAGCTACACTACCAAACATGCCGGGAGACGAGACATGCAGGGAGCTCAGTGCTTGTCCCGGCTCGGGTCGTACCTCACTGGTGGGAGATACCTGGTTGAGGGAAAACCCGTTAGCCGACGGTCGGTCGGGGCTGGATCTCACCATTTAGTGGGAGATCACAGCCCCATAGCGAGGATAACACATGTACTACACTTACGGGTCTAATGACACCAGTAGTTGGCGCGCCCGAGATCACTAATCAATCAATAAACCACCCTGCTATCTTGAACGTTGAAGGGAGTGATTTCACTGACGTGAAGCATCGCGTGCCGCTCATAGGCGCCACTGAGTGCCGTTGTCTCCACCATGCTCGTTTTTTTCTTCAGACCAGAAACCGAGTTTTTTAGAGGTTTGAAGACAGTGGAACAATAGTCAAAGACCGCATCTCTCTGATGTATTCTTCTACCAGCCAGATGCGCAAGCTGTTTATGCCTCAAAGCGTCAGTTCAGGGTGTGCCATGGTGGATACAACACCATGGGGTGTGCATTTATAAGTTAATGATAGTTTTCAGGAGTGGTTTACATTGTTCCGATATCGTCACTAAAGTAATATTGTGAGAATTGTTACAGAATATGTATAAAAAGAAGATGAGAATACCATAAGTTTGTTTTAAGTAAACAAATGAATGTAAACGGACTTGCTGTAAATACCGAATTTGAAACAGCCCACGTGGTTTACTTTTCTCACAATTTTAATTAAACTTGCCGTAGACTCAATTGCAATCACAGATGCATGGATGTAATATTTCTACAAATGTATTTTTGTTGCATTCTAAGTACATAAATACATCGATTTCATGCAGAAATTCTCCAGTAGTTGGCGAAATGACAAAACTAATAGGGGATAAAAGATCTCCAACACAAGTTAGCCAACATTTTTGAAAGGACTACAAATCATTTCTATGCGTTACTCACCAAATTTGCTAGGCATTAAAGACAGAACAACCCACACGGCTGAACAAATTGTAAATATGGCTCCAAACGTTGGTCATTCGACTAGTGGGGAGCGCCCGCTCGTCCAATCACGAAAAATGGGAAAGGATGCTTGCTATTTGCCGAGAGACGAGTATTCGATGCTCACCCTACCCTCAGCGTGTCGGTCTTTTGGGAACACCAGAGCAGGCGATCATTCAACGAGCACCTCGACTAATCGAAATTAAATGATCAGTCGCTTGCTACTCGCTGAATATCGAATGGGTGGAACCGTCACGAGTTATGGAACTGCGATGTCAGTAGATTTACTGAAAATATTGTTGGAATATATATTTGAATAACTTCATTGCAAGATTCACTTTCAAGATCTATTTACATGAAGAAGGGCGCCATCCTGTGTGACCCACATTCGCATTCTTGCAGCTACGCGTTTTCCATTCAGTTTTATAGTGGCTTCTTAACTTGCAATGTTATGTTATGATTTAAATTTGTTAGTTTACTGCAGTATCATTCTAATTAATGATGCAAGAAATGGCAGAAGTCTTGATACGAGTAATTTGAAATACATTGCGAAAGTTAAGTCAAAATACGGATAGTGTCTAACGAGCACAACGGTCAACTTGTCCATTGAACTATAAGTGTATTTCAGGATATTAGTATTCCGTGAGTCTTCATCTTTCCAAGATCTACAATAAGCATATATTTTATGAATAAACAATTTGTGTTTAGTAAAGGACCTTATTTTGTGATCATATATTTAATACGTTCATTGGGAAAACGTGTATTTGTAAGATTCAGAAGTTTAATGATATGTTGTTAGTGCTTCTGTTTTATAAGTAAGTTGATAATAATTAATGTTTCAGCTTTTCTAAATGTTGTATCATTTTGTACATAGTTTTATTTCCCATACCTCTTGAATTGCCTCCATGTATTAAGTTCTTTAAGTTATTTTGAATTGTCTTCTCCTACTTTTTTAAATAGCTTTAGCTACCAATGTTCGGCTTTTCTGCCTTTTTTCTTTCTCGTGGAATGCTCTAGAACCTACTATTGTTCTAATATTGCGACATTCCTACAGTAACTTTTTTCGGGATAAATTTATGTGTTTCTTGTGCTAATGATAATCTGGATGGAACGTGAAGACTCGATGATGAGTTAGAATTATTTAGCGGTCGGTTTTCAAAATTTTGCCAACATTTTCTTGAAAACTGTCCATTTTTTTCTTTTCATATTGTCTGAAAGATTATGACCAAGCAAGATAACAAAAAGTAGGATTTTCATGCTCTCTCGTGTCCTAAAATATGTATGTTCGCAATCTGCAATTTTAGCATTTTACATATTTGCTGTTTTTATTGCATGTTTTAGAAGTGATAAAGAAAAAATGCAAACGTGCACCCGGAGAGAAAATATATTTACAAATTAGTGGGCTATGAAACACACATTTACAAAGTTTGAGTCCTAGTGAGGTTAAAGAAAACATGGATGTACATGAAAATCCGGTCTCTAATCTTAACATTCGGAAATTTTCTAAAAATATATATAATTCCAAGCACTTTCTGCCAAAATTAGCAGCAATATATATCAATATTTTAGAAGTATTGTTCGAATAAATTGATGGGAACAATTTACTCATTGAAATATTTTGTAAATATTATCTATTAGAAATATATCAATAATTTATTTCGTTATCATTGTCATGTTAATTTGTCATAAAAACTAATAATTACTTGTCAAACCCAAAAAGGCGTTCGGGACAATTCTCCGCCGTGAATGAAATTGACTGTAATTTGTTTGATAATACATTAATGCATAGTACTGAATTAAGTGCATAGTTCGTTGTGGGATGACGGCCGGGTGGTCCTCGTTCTGGAACGAAGCGAACGCCACGCCCTCCTTGGCGTTGGCATCGGGGGTGGGGATGCGGGAGCGTTGCCTCCGCCCACGCACTCTCCACGGGGCAGGGAGGCAAGCAGTCAGGCCAACGTCTCCCTGCCGTTCGGCGCCCCTTCTCATTTGCAGACCAACGGGGAGGAGGTCGGACACGGGAAAAGAAAGAGCAACTCTTCTTTGCAGGAAAATAAAATGCTTTCGTGGCATGTGTGATTAACAATGTAGCCTACAACCACGCCTGTTTGGAGCCAGGAGACAGCCAGCGCGATCACTCTCCCAATGTACAGTGAACCAGCAGGAACAGAACGCGATGACTAGCGGTCTGAGAAGGGCAGCTGTCGTACGGCGAGGATGAGCAGGAGCAAAGACAGGGAGAGGGAGGAGGGTCAGAACGGGGTGTAGGGCGAAGGTAGGACGAGCGGTGGCGGGCGGGAGCGGGGGCGGGGCGGGGGCGGGGGCGGGGGCGGGGGCGGGGCAGTGGCCGCGCCGTCGCAAGGCAGCCGCCGGACAATGCGGAGCGCTGCTCATTACCCTGCACCGCCTTGCAGCGCTGCGCCTCGCCGCTGGCCGCGTTTTATTTAGCTGCGCCCTCGTCCTCGCCCTCGCCTCCGCCCCCGCCCCGGTGCACCCGAGCGACGCGAGGGCTCGCTCCCAGGATCCAGGGAGGCGCAGCGCAACGCGTCCTCCGACAGCTGCCGGCAGAGTGCAGCGCCCTTGCCTTTCAAAATAGAGCCGGGCCAAATAAAAGAGTTGGGTAGAAAAGCCTTCCCTCTCGGAAACAAGTCAATATCAATTTTCACGGAGTCTCGTCACCCAGATGTGAAACCTGATGTTGATCTTTAGAAGTCAAGTTCTTTATGTGAGTTTAGTTTGCTGGTTTTTATTATTTACGCTTTAATTTTTAAAAATATTTGTTCAGCTTACTTAAATGAAAATACATTAGACTTTTAAAAATAAGATCTGTTGAACCACCTTTTTATTAACAAGAGGTAAAAGACTGCTGATAATAAAGACAGAAGTGATATCAATTCTAAATTTAATGACTTATGACAGCTGGTTTTAGGTACCTTCTGGGATGTTGTGACGAATAATGTCACTTGTAAAATAATTAGCTTGATGTATATTGCGTTCGATAAAAAAAGTAATAAATGAAGAGAAAACTATGGGAAATGAGTTTTCATTCTCATTCTCTACTACATTGTTCTTGTTGTGAAGAACCTATGAATTGAAAAATAAATTATTCTTGGCGACTTGAATTACAAAAGTAAACACTTTTTCCACTATCAAGTATCGATAATCGTAGTAAAATGTCGGAAGTGGGGATCTTCGCCTTGCCCTCTGAGACACGCGTCCTTTGATTGCGTAGCGAATCGGTGCTCAGCGCTCACGTAAGCACCTACCGTTCAACAAAATGCCCAGAGACCACCGTTTTTATTCTTATTTTATTTGTGCGAAGAAATGCGAAAAAAAACAGAACTAAAATGCGGTTCCAAAAATTCAGTGACCTGCAAACCCAAATGACAGTTTCAGTCGAGACAAACAATGGAGATTCGTTTCTAGTTGAAAATTTGTGTTATTAGAAGAACTTAAAATGATTTTAACTTGTTTTTGTAACCAAGAATGATATATAGTAAGTAAGAAGTGAGTATGTAGTAAGTAAGAAGAAATATAAAGTAAGAAAAAAGCATTTAAATAGAAAAATATGTCTAAGAAGGCATTTTTGCCACAAAAGCCCAAAAAAGGCAAAAAAAGGAATATGCAAATGAAATATGCAAAAACCAATGCAAATAACAATTCGTCAGAATGTTTACTTTTCCATAATTCATATACATATATTAATTGCCTTTAAATATATTTATTAGAATAAAATAGGCATTTTCGTAAACATACGATGTCTACTAATCTCCTAGCAGCGCCTGCAGTGAGCGGGTGCTTGTAGGTTTCGAACACGGTTGCGCCTGCGAACGCCACTGCAGTGGGGTGGCCGTTGGGCGTTAAAGGGTGGGGGAAAAGGGTATGAGCGGCCCATCAAAGAGGGCCGAACTGGGGCGTACCCCGATTGCATCCCGCGGTCAACTTTTCCGAGGTCGTTTACCTACCTTCCCTAAAGGCATAGCCCGATTGCAACCCGCTTGGTTTTCCTCGTGAGTACAAGGAATAATGCCCTGGTATCATATCTTCCATTATAGATCTTTCGCTTTCATATTTGAATAACATGAAAGAAAAATTATCTGATACTTTTTTTAAAGTTGTTAAATATGTTGAATTACTCGCAATGTTCATATACATTATTAAAACTGATTTCTACGGATAGCGTGGGCTGCACCAAAGAGGAGGGGGTATGGAGCCACGGTTTTTCCTTAAATTATGAAGAATTAAAAGATGTGTATTTTAGTTAACGCCCCTGGTTCGATTTCCGATCGAGCCAAGTCTATAATATGCATTTTTCTTGCAATGTTCCGGTGTATGTTCCTGTGTGACGAAGAGAAAATTCAGTTCTCAGGTTGAGAAGACCGGAATACGGCGTGGGAATGTCTACGTGTTAATCACATGTACCTCCGTTAACCCATGGTCGTGAGGCAGGAACGTCGCCGATTGGCCTGGGCCCATTCAGGGGCTGTCGCACGAAGTACATACTTACATACATACATACATACATGTTTTAGTTAAATTACATAAGTAGTTACGAAGTTTGTGGCATTTTCATCTGTTCGAGATTTTCTCTCGTCTGAAAGGACGTCTATTTGCGTCAGTCAGAAAGGAATCTTAACTAAATTGTGTCCTTCCCGGTTCCAAAACACTAGCCGGGATGAAATCGGTTAAACCTTCTCAGTTTACCTCAAAAGAAATGATACTGTCTGGGAAGCGGCAAGTGGGCGTCTAAGGCAAACTTGACAGCGAGATGCAGTCGGGGTATTCCTGCGAGCTGGTTTCCCATGCTTCCCTCTTCTCAACTTTCTTGCTGCCCACGCTTCTATCGCCTCCCCTCTCCTACCACCGCTGGCCCTGGCCAGACGGTTGTTTATTACATTTCTGGTTACATACGCCGCCGTTCTTCGGCTTTTGCATCAAAGAAGCGGGCAGTGCTTAAATAATTAATGTATTACATATTTAACTTAACCTATGGAAATAGCAAGTAGGCAGCGATTTGGCCGCCAACGTAGGATTCGCGGGCATGCTTGTATAGTCTAATAATGTTTTCCTTCTAGAATATTCTTGTTTTTATTATTCATTCAGACATTCATATTTATGTCCATTTACACTTATTTAGGTGGCTGTCACTCGCATCCCCGCTGACATGCCCTTCCCGCCGGCACCGCTCCTGTCCGTCCACAAAATGTGTGGGTGGCGTGCCGGCGTAGCGTATGAAGGCGCATGCTCCTTGATTCCTACCAGCAGGAGAGGTGTGCAGCTACCATAGGTAAGCAGCCGGGCATACACTGTTTCTCTGAATCCAATTACAGGTATGCATAATGAGTTTATCTGAACTGACACGTTGATATATTGATGCACACTTGCAGCAGCTGTTGTTGATCTCCAAGTCATTCACTTTCTAGCTCCATTCCCTGGAGTAAACCTATTTTGGGACTTACAAGAAGAGATATTTCGCGTGATGCTACGTAACGTTAATAACTTCTGCGTAAGAACTTCTCTGCCCGGTTTGACGAAACGGAATACCCAGAACACAAGAACCCACTTCTCCTGCGAAGATTGCTTCGCAGATTCAGCTCACCTGAAGAGAACGATTGCCTGCGCCCCAGTGCCCTAGTGCTTCATCCAGGGACATTTGATTCCTGTAAAAGAATCGATTCCGGAATTCCAGAATTGAAAAGTTGGAATTGATCCTAGAATTGAATCGAAAGAATAGAATCGATTCCCTAGAAATCGATACTCATCACGCAATTATGACGGATTTAAACAACACAATTTCACATCATGCAATTCAGACAGGAAAATTGATGGATGCAAATAAAAAGTAATTAGAACCAAGCTGTTTGATCTGAACGAAGCGGTAAGTGGAAGCATTGTGGGAGGTAGAATTAAACCACGATAATGTCTACCATAAAATTAATAACAAAAGTAACAACTGTATTAATAATGAATGCAAACGACAAAACCCCTGAAACAACAGTAAAAGGTTTGCAACATGCATAATTTAAAAAAATGAAGGTATTCATTTGACTTGATTCACGTTTTGGAATCGATCCACCAAGAATCGGAAGCGAAGGAATCGAGTACCGATTCCATACGAATAAAAAAAAGAAAAGAAACCGATACCGGAATTGAATCGGTAGAATCGGAACGTTCCTAGCTGCATCAAACAGCGCCTCGTCTCGCTTACACGCAAGATCACTTACAGCTAGATGACTCGTGCTCTTTCGCATAGTGTGTGCTTAAGCCCAGCACACAGGCCTTATTTCTGAATGATAAAGCTATTACGAGAATGTCTTTCTATTATTTAAATTTTACCCTAACATTGGCATGCGTTCAAATTAGTTAAAGTGAAATATTTTTAATGAGAAAATGATACTGTAATGAAAAATGGTAATGCAAAAATAGTTAAGGAAAAAGGTTATCCGATTATTATGTTCATCTTTGTTTTATGTTGTCTTACCGATTTCCAAATTTTTCTCGTTTTCAGGCAAAATTTGAGTTAAGCGAGTTTGTGCTAACGAGAGTTTATTATACACACGCGAAGAGGTAGAAGTTGGTGTAAGTCTCGCACCGTGAGGTGACCAGAGAGACATATAACTAGGCTTGTTTTTGTTATTTATTTATTTTACTGAATTAATGGAGTTTATATAGATCAGCACATGAACTACACATATGAGTAGTATTTTTAGTCTAATTTATAATATTGTTTAAAATATCGCAAATATATACAAGATGAATTCTATTCAGAAACCTCAATAAACAATTCAGCGAATTTGATGAGAAATGAGAAATGAATATTGGCTTTTGATTACATTTCTGCGCTGAAATGTTTTGCTGCGTTTAAAAGGGGTGAGGACAAGAATCTGAAGTAGGGAGTAATAGAATTGGATGAAGAGGTATGCAACCTGGTGTCTAACATTCCTTGTAGATTGGGGCATTTCCAATGAACCAGAGCGCGTTGGTGATATCAGGGTGTCCAGTTCATTGGTTTATTGATAAAGGAGTTGGGGGAGAGTACGGTCTTAGTGAGAGAAAAAAAAATTCAGGTATTTTGCCGAATTTTAAGGCTGGCTGCCCAAATGTCTAAGAGACTGAAGTATATCTGCAAAACCTTTTTAACATTAATCAATGAATTATCGACTAGATAAATTGACATGTTCGCAAATTGTGTGATTTGGAAGTTGTTTAATTTTGGAAGGTTGGATACGTATATGTTGAACAATGTTGATGAGAGAAGACGGATTCTTGGCGGAGACGGGCGAATATAGAATTTGAGTTTACATGGTGATTGTTCACTGATACTACTAAATTTCGGTTACTAATTAAGCTGATTATTATTTGTTTTAAATAATGCAGGATCTAATTTTTAGCATGTGTTAGTGCTTTGTGCCATGTTCTAAAGGCCTGAATGATATCTATGAAGACTTTTTTGTGTGTAATTTTTTGATGAACGCTGTGTGTATGTTACGCGGAGAAATTGATGGCGAATATATATCTTTCACGAAAATCCACAATTATATTTGAGATTGATGTTCGTTACCTGCAGAATTATTTCAAGTCTCGTTAGGATTGCCTGTTGGAGGTAGTTGGGAGCAACTCGATGGGGCGGCAGCTTTGGCGCTAGGCGTGTACGCCCGAACGGCGATTGGCGGTGGCGCGGGGCGGCATGGGGCGGGGTGGGGGTCGCAGATGGAATGCGGTCCCTCGCCCGCGCGCCCTCCTTCCGCCTGCCCGGCCCGCTGCACAGCGCGAGTTGAGCGCCGGCTACATCGTCTGCTAGAAGCGGCATTTCGTGGCGAGTGATGTCGTTTCTAACACTGAACACGAAAAAAAGTAGACGAAGTCCGCTACAAGTGGTCGATTTATTTGGATTAACTCGTAATACATTAAGAACTAACCTCTCAGTTGGCTCATGGACCGAGCAGTAGCTTTCTGCGAGGCGGGTCCGAGTTCGATTCCCAGAAGGGGGGGAAATGCAACTTTGGTAGTCTAATACAAATCGCCTTTCTTTAGCTGTATGACGAACTAAAAGCTCAGTTAAGCCAAATAAGCTAGGTATGGTGAAGCAATTAACGCCATACTCGCCACATATCTCACTTATGTAACATCGCTAGCTGGCAAATGCCGGATTACTCCGGCCCAAGATGTCAAATAAATACATATCAAGTATTCATTCTCAGATTCTTGTTCGAAGGGCCTCGAACTCCAATTGTGTCGTGGACGTATATTGTGTTTTGTCGTTTAGGAACAAGCGCAGGGTAGCCCAACTGTAGGCAAGCTGACATGAGTATTAGTGTCAATTATGTTCAGTAACATATAAAGGTAAATTCTAATTAACTTGAAACAATATAATACTATCTTCAGTAACATGGATGAAAACAAATTAACGGATATTCAAATACTGGATATTAATTAATGTAAGTATGAACGTCGGGCCTTTATAATCATAGAAATCCTCTTCTGACGTTAGGAACGTATTTTCAGGATTTACATATTTTTCACTGTTCACAACTACGAATTCGTAAACAATGCTGACAATGATGTCACTTATAAAGAAAGTATGTCTTCTATGTTATTAGTCCGCGAGGATTTCCCTTCCCAGAAGTGATGCATGTCCCCTTGATTTCATTGAGAGCTAACATTGAGAGTTTAAGAAATATCAATTGATGCGTTTTCTGTAGTTCATCGATATCGCTTGTTCTTGAATAGTATTAATGGATGATGGATGTATTGTTTTAAATTTCTTATATTCAGTGCAGAAAATTAAAGAATGAAAAGCAAGACCAGTGCTCAGCTGCATACAGACACAACTAAAATTCATTTGTAGCAATGTGATAAAGAGCCACTGCATTATTATATTTTTACATCTTAAGAATTCGGCAATTGCTCGCGGCATTAATTATCCCAAAATGTGTTGAGGTAGCGTTATTCGCGTTTGCAATACAAACACAGATGCTTCTACCAGTAACATCAATTTATCTGCCCCTTCTGTCACGTGTCTAGGCGAAAAAAACACGAAAGTTTAATCAAATTAACTTAATTTTCTATTGAATATATGTTTCTCATCATAGTTCAAATTTTTTTATTAAATCTTGGATTACTGAATAAGTAGTGGCGAAGAAGCGTTCAACCGAGAATGGCGAAGACTCACATTAGTTGTTGATATCACGACTTTTTTTTCGAAACTACTACGAAAAAAATCAAACAACAAAAGTGCAAGATAAGATAAGTATCTGCCTCAGAAACAGAATTTTGTACAAAATTAGCTCTCTGAAAAACGTCCACTGTACAATGGTTTTTGAAAAATAATAGTAGGTTTTGCGTAAATATCCTCTTGAAATTTACAATTTTTTTTCTCTCAAAAACAGCAAAGAAATTATTTTTCTTTAAAATTCTCCACATATGTATCAACGAGCACAGGAGAGAAAATTATGCTAATCGAATCATTTTCATGGTATTGCTCGCGGGTTTTTTAAAAATTGCAAAAAAATTCCAAAACCTACAAAACTGGAAAGAATAGAGATGTTCGTGCCTCAGAAAACGGTCAGTTTACAAAAATTATCTCTATTAAATAGATCATGTGAACAATTTTTTGTAAAGTTTAGTCGTTTTTGCGTATTTCTGTTTGAAATTAATGAAAGCATTTATGGGGTGTCCCTTCATGTACATCAAACATAGCATCTGTGAATATCTGGCGAGAAAGTATGTGGCTGTTGTTGCACGCGACTACTTCACAATCAGATAGTCATTGTCGCTCCACTTCTCATATTTAAGTTTGCAACCAACGCCCCACCGCCCCACTCAGCCTATGCCTATCCGCTCCCAAACCGGGCCAGTTACTTACACTTCAGTTTTTCGTGTAAAATATATTAAGAAATCTTGTACTAAAAGAAAAAATAAAACACCTTCAATTCTAGCATTGTGGCTTTTTTCCTATTTTTGTCAAAACAATAATGCACACCTTCCTTACAAAAAATAATTCAATCTAGCCACGTTTTATCTAATGAACATACCGAATTCAAATATTCCTTCCATGAATGACATTCCCCTAATACGAAAACCAATCAACCTCAATGTCACGCTAATTTTTTGTCATGTAGCAATTGCTAAATAACTTGCACTTTTATATAATAGAAAAAGACTTTAGAATGTTAAGTAAGATAACTGTTTTTAAGTGTAAGACCTATATTAAAAAATGTTTACTATACAACATTTTCTTTCTCGGCTCTCTTCTAAGTTAATTTTCAATAGCAAAAAACGTCCCGGCAAACCAGCTTCCTGGTTGGACGCTTTCTACTTAACTTAGAACTCAACTAGGCCTATTTGCATCGATTTAAATTTTATTATTGTCCATTATTTTAAACGGGAACGAAATCATCTTTCGCGGGATAGAGGACACGCCTAGTAAACACGTATCATAATATTTATAAATCAATAAGTTTTGGGCTGAATTGGAAAGAATAGCATTAGAAGACTATTATTGCAAAAGTGTGATGCATATGTAGGTGACACCGTCTCTGCGAACAAACATTCTTTGCATATAGTGAACTGCTTTCCTAGAAGCAAACAGTACAACTTGAAATTCGTCCGATTATTTGATCCACGCGATAATGGGGAGCGGTTATCGGAATTCAAATCAAGGATCGAGATACTAAAATAACGTCATCCACAATAATCTTCCTACTTGCGGCATTTAAGGCGGAAAAGGAAAGAATGAAGCCTTGATTAGGGAATTTTAAATTTCAGCCTTTCCCCCGAGCTGCCCGAGAATCGGAATTATTGACATTGATTATGAACTGTATTATTGGTAAGTTTCATACGTTCTTCACAACAGCACAGCAACAATTTTGAGATTAAACTAAATGTTTAAAAAGGCGTGAAAATTTCCAACATCCGGAATGCGATCATGCGTATGAAACTCTGTGAACGTTTTTCGTGAAAGGTCTAACCCTGTCGCTACCTCATCTTGGAGACAACCAGTCTGCATGACGCCGGCTGTTTCCGTCCGCGGCCCCCAGAGCCGGCGGCGCTGGGAGAGCGGTCCCAGTTGAGTGACCAGGAAAGCAGGTTTGGGAAGCCCTACTAGCCGGTCTCAGCACGCGAGTGGATTTCGTTCCGCTCATCAGCTGCGCTATCCACAAGAGTTTTTTAACTTTTATTTTTTCAGCGCTGCAACCGGGCTAACGATAGTGGAGAATTTCGCCAAAAAAGCTTCCTATGCGATTTTTAGATTAGTAATTTGCCATCTTATAAAGGAAGCTCATTCTTTTGATTTTCTTTCTTTCACATTGTGTATTACATTTTTTGCAAAAGTGTCATGGAAGCTCTATTCGACTCAGAACAGGAAATTGTCATTTGCATATTTGATCAATTTCATGTAGGTGTGTGTAGTTGGCATGCCCCATAAGCCCGTTTCTGAAATGACGTTGCAAACAAAAATATTGCTTTTCAAAAAATCACTGTAGTTCTGCCAAATGTATTAAAAGAAAATGTAACAAATTCACTGGTAACGTACACGATGAATTTCACAATGGATTTTCTCATCAAGAGGGACCAGGTTTTCCGTTCGAGATGAATGGAATGCACACTTGCGGAGTCGCCCGGAAGGCCGCTACAGCTACCGGCGATGGCGGGGCGCACGGCTCGACGGCGCGCGAGATGACGCCGAGGCCAGATGTGGTTAGGGGAGTCAGAGTGGAATCGCTGGAAGTTGCGGCGCTTCCACTCCCTTGCCAAGGGCACGATGCGTTGCGCTATGGACTTTCTTTGTTCTTACGAGGCGACGGCGGAGCAGCCCCGATTTTCGTCTCGCGGCAGGCGCGAGGCGAGTAGGCGAGAGGGGGAACAGAGGCGAGGGGCGGCCACTGAGGCCACTACCGCTGCTGCCCCTCCGCGCTGTTCTGTTAATGCGAATCTGTGCCACGCACAGGCCTTTGAATTGCTCTGCCTGAGAACGAGACGCAATATAGACTTGAGCCCATATTTTATAAAAAAATTACACGAAATTTTCCATTTAAAAATTTGGCAGTGAAAAAAGGCATGACATTACTTAGAGGGGAATTGATTGTGGAGAATACAATTTTATATAATAATAATAATAATAATAATTAATTAATAATAATGATAATGATACAGTAAAGCCTTGTTTGCACGAACTCGCATAACACGAATTTTACCGCAACACGAACAAACTTTGGGCATCAACAAGGGATTACAATAATACGGACATTAAAATAATCCCATAACACGAAATTTTACAAAGCAAACCCCGATTATTTCGGACTCTAGGAATTCGCATTCATGAGAGTTTATTGTAATATATTTATTCTGCTCGTGAGCTTTCGCTCTGTGGCACTCTTTTTACAGAACGTATGAAGACAAAATACAAGTTACGAAAACATTATAGTGAATATAAACTACCAATTATTAAGAAAACACAAATATTGGCGTCACACGGGACTCCAATATTGGCGTCACACGGGACGATTTACTAGAGGAAGAATCAATACTTGTATTTTTCTGTGGTTGCATCTGGACGTTAAATGAGACTAATTTTCGTTGAATGCAAAATATACCGTGCCACGCACCTGACCGAAAATAAAATCGGACACAATAGTTATTTAATATATTAATTCTCCACCGTATGTTATGATATTTGTTTCATAAGCTGAAGATATTTGTACAAGTTTATGTAAACAATTATTATTACACCTACAAACGTATTTACGATAATAGAAGCTCCCTAAAAATCTGCTTTATTTATTCTGTTTAAGCATCAGTAACGATTCCTTCAGAACACGTTACATTTTTAAAGTGAACATTCCGAGCTCATTTACCAGCTTTTCCATGCTACTGATTGTATCAGAAAAGCGAGGCTTAAAGACAAGACAAGATTAGTATGTACGATTCAACATCTGCCATTTTCAGTTACTTTCTTTAGTAGGCCGGGAAATGCATTGACTGTTACAATTCGAATGTAGAATTCACAAGCAAATGCGAATGTTAAAGTAAATACTTCTTTGCCATGTTCCGTGCTGTTTTATTATTACTGTCGTTTCACTTAGAAATGCAGAGAACATTTCAGAATCATAAGCAAGTGAAGAGGGGAATTGTGTTCAGAGCAGATGACAACTGACTGAAATGGAAACGGTATGCAATTAACAATTGTCGCCATTGACGATTGTGGTGATTGACAATTGTCACCATTCGCCTGTTGAAAATAGAATCGAAACTGGAGAGTAAGAGCGCTTTTAATGAATGTTTTGCAGATATTTGCTAAATCCGCCGAACTAAATGCATATAAATCCAAAATGAAATATGAGAAAGAATGTGATATACTCTATCATTAAAAAGGGAATTTCACGGAAGAAAATGATTTTGCAGTTCTGCAGAAGTAAGATTAACAAATTTTCCTGTAACTGCGTCAGCTATTGATTATAGTAAATCAAAAATCTAAATAGGAAACATACATCATGACATTAAAGTGAGTGTTAGTAACTTACGCCCTTTGGTTACAAAAATAATTATGAAATAATGATAATTGGTTTGTACAAACTTTGTACATTCAGGATAGTTTGAACATTGGTATAAAATGTGCCGTTCTTATTTATTTAGTGCACTAAAGAAATTTTGGAGCCCCAGTAATTTCTTCTAAATGCTTTAAATGTATTACTTTACTTATGTTACTCTTGATTTTTTCTTACACTAAAACTTTTCATTTTCGCGCTAACGGAATGGAGAACATATTGGCGATTCAATGGTTTCTTAGAATTTTTATTTTTAAACAAATAATCGCATTTTCCACGACAAGGGTCTCTGTAACCTTTCTTGTCTAGCATAATGCCTAATCCCTGCTTTCCAGGAAAGAAAATAACACCAAATGGTCGAGGTATTGTTATTCTTTTGTTACCTTTCACTTTACGACTTGTCTTCCTAATTAGCAAGTGAAAAATCCCTCCTGCAGGGCGGAAAAGATAGCTACACCACGGCAAGTTGTCACTGATGCAGTTGGCTTGCTCAAGCACGTGTCTCACTTCCGTCCATCCTAAATATTTAACGAACATTTTTCAGGAGGTCAAAAAACATTTTATATATTGCATATTATGAATAAATGGACAAGAAAGTTGCAATTTCATTAACTAACAGTATTTATGTGACTCAATAATAATAATAATAATAATAATTATTATTATTATTATTATTATTATTATTATTATTATTATATAATGTGTATATTACAGTACATCCAATATTAATCATTTACGTGAATAATGCACTAAATCCAAAAGGAACGAAACTAAACACATTTCAAAAATATTAAACAAAAAATTATAAAATACAATTATTTTAATCCTTATAATATTTCAGAGTGTTAACAATTACTTTGCTGAAATAATTTTTCATAAAATGACATGTTTCGAGCCTGTAGAAAGGATAACATGTCATTCAATATTTTTTAACTTTATTGTAGCATTTCAGTTGTGAAAATTGTGTCTACAAAATTGTTTTAGGAGTTTTTGATTTTTTCTTCTTCATCGCCCAAATGTCTTTCCAAACTTCTATATTGTTTTGATGTTTGAGTGTTTTTGTTTTTTAACAAATCCTGGCTGACACTTGACGATCACAGTGGATTAGAATTACAAACTTGCATTTAGTGTTCAGAAATTAATCTGTTGCAGCTTTAAACACCTCGAAATCTTCCATGAAGGAGACGTTGGAAAGTTTTAGATGCAGCAGTTACAATCATTGTAACCAAATCGAAGGGCACTTCACATTTCTTTTTCCTTTTTTTTCTCCGTCTTTGCTAAGTTACTATTGTAAGACATGTATGAATGACATTTTATCGAAATATTTGATTAATGTTATTGAATATACCATTATCAACAAATTAAAGCCCACAAATAAAAGCATTTTGTATCTGTTTGTTCTTTTTCCTTTTTTTCTCCGTCTTTGCAAAGTTACTATTGTAACACATGTATGAATGACCTTTTATCGAAATATTTGTGATTAATTTTATTGAATATACCATTATCAGCAAATTACAGCCCACAAATAAAAGCATTTTGTATTTGTTTGTTCTGATCAATTTTTCACTCCACATGTTCAATTAATTAATTTCTCATTCCATAATTTGGAAATATTGATTTTACCGGCTAGTTTGTTGGAGATCGTCTTGCACATGTTTTCCGCTCTTTTTATGTACAGCAGACCCTCATATCTCAGCTTTCTCTCCGCTTACTCACTGGCATCTTCCTGTTTACGCCTTTCTTTCTTTGCAGATTCGCTGATTTCATTGGTTGATTTTTACCTCTAAACTCAGGACATCTATAAATGCCACGAAAAGATGGCAACACAGCAAAATCAGCAAATGCCACCACCATGCGTTTCAGGCGTAGAATGTTACCATGTCACTTTGCATTAAACGCACATCTTGGCACATAATTCAGTTGCCTTCTAGCGGCGAGGTATCCAACTAATTGAAACGTGGAAAGGAGCTAGGCCATTTAATACGTTATGCAATGGTCCTTATATCTAATTTCTAACTTTAACTCAGTTTGTCTCTTTTTGGCACTTAGGTCGTTATTTATTTCAACGATACAATATATTTCATGATTTGATAGATTGTGGACAGCATTTTAGAGCGAATAGCTGGGAGGACTCCAATAGCTGTAAGCTTTTCAACACGGGATTACTGGATGAGCCCATGTGAGGCAACGAATATTCAGAGACCCGAACTTACGTGGCCGGATAGTGTTGCTGTTCCCGCAATCTTCGTGGAAGCCAGAGGCCATTCAAACCTTTTTCACATCTTCACACAAAACTATTTCTTTCGAATGAGAGTAACTTGGCGGGAGATGAGTGTAGGGCAGTATGAAAGTTGTTTTATTAAATGATGGGCATGGCCTCCTTTCCCTACTCTAAATATTCGCTCCTGATAAATTCTAGTGTATTACAGTATTATAAATTAGCAATGTAAAAATACTCTAATTTTACGTCACTGTTACAAATAGCACTAGATCTGTGCTAGTACGTTGTGACAGCTTTACTTTTATCCTAAATTTCTGTCTTAGAACCCATTTATATTTTGGAGAATAGTGATTATTTTTTTATGAGCACCGTGTTCTAGGTAGACAGTCACATGGGACAGTGTGTGTACCGCAAGCGTTGCTTATCAATTTCAGTTCATTACATTCTATTTCGGTTCCATCGCAATTAGTGGTGCGTTGACCGGAGCGATGGAGAAATTCCAACCGCTAATTTGAGAGAAGCCCGCTTTAAGTACCCACTCTTTTCGGAATCGATGTGCTATGTGAGAGGGCGGCGCTTTGCAGAAACGCGCGGTCTTTGTCTCTTTGTGCGCCGCCGTTCGCGGGGGGGGGAGAGGGCGGCCGTTCCGCGTAGCACCGCCCGCGCCGCGCGGCGGTGAGTCAGGAGGGAGGGGGGGGTGGCGGCGGAGGAGGAGGCAGCGGCGGCGGTGCGCCCGGAATTCCCCGGAGCTGGTGGTGATTGCCGACCCGCGAGCGTCGCTCCAGAGAGCTCCATTGACCGACTCGCCAGATCAATTTTGTGCTCGGTAAAAGATAATCGTAATTTTATTTTCAATAATTTGTACGTTTAATGAGTTTACTTGGTAGTATCCAATGTTTTAGACTGCAAATTCATTTTCGATAACATTATCCACCCTTCATCTTTAAATCAGCAATGTCTTTAATTAGTCGTTTATTTGTGACATTGCATCTGACATTGACGTTTGTATGAATTAAACTAATGAGTCATGCATCTCCTGAAAATGGAGCTTCACTTGTCAAATGTTCGTACATTTTCTCACTTAGAAGATTCAATTACAAGATACAATTCATTCATAATATTGATTTTTCAAGAAAAATTTTTAAAAAATGCCAAATTTTAAACTACCTCACATGCGAAATATTGCGATATATTCTAGCAAATTAATATGATCTTACCAAGAGATTTTTATTGTAGTATTTCAAGAAGGTGAACATCTAATTTACTGTGAAAAGTGTCTAAAGTTCTATTGAATCTTATACTTCGTGATCGCCATTACATATTAATCGAGAGATTGTCTCATTGTATGCTAAATGGCTAGAAAATGTAACATGCGAATTTTAAAAATGATTCATTTCGGGGCGGTCTATGAAACTGGGTTACTTCAGTGTGAGAGACCGCTTATCGAAACCAATCGCATTTTATTAATTTTGAGGCTGACTTTCCCGATGTCAGATTGTGATCTGATTGTACAAAAGAATTTGAATCGTTTCAGAGAGTAAATGAATTATTTTAGAACTCTTGTTTTATCAATTTAATTTATCTTTATAATGTAGCTTGATTCTACTTTTTTGTATCTGTGCAGCGCGAAAAATACTGCGTACAAAGTAAATGTTATAAAATAAAGTAAAACTATAAGCACTATTTTATACTGAACACAAAAGCATCAGAAAGCTTCTATGTCATTTTAAGCAAGGCGTTATCAAAGTTTGTGATGTTTTATACTACCTTAAATAAATACTGGAAATACAACAGGAATTAATTCCTTTTAGATCACTTAAACAAATAACATATATAGAGCACATAACATATCCTCAAGCCATAAACATTTTTAAACAAACAGGAACATTTCAAAAGTGTAATGCAATGACAATAAAAATGCTGCATGCCTTGTACACTTGAATTCTCCGGGAAAACGTTTGCTAGGAAAATACTTCAGGCGCAGAAACAGGAGTAAAGAAGGTCCGATGGAAGCCGCTGGGCAGCTGTTTGTGCTCCAGAGGAAGAACAAAAGAGGGACGATAGAGCGCACGTGTTGCTCCGCACGGTTCGCCCGCCGCGAAGACGGCCCGAGGCCTCGACAGCGGCGGTGGCGGTGCCCTTGTCTCCCCTCCCCCTCCTCCCCTTCGCCTCTTCCGAAGGTTCGCGGGCCGCCGCTGGCGGAATTCGAAGAGAATATCTTATGCAAATACCTCGTTTCTAATGCCGTTTCTCCCAAATGAACGCAGCGATGACTACACTGAATGAGGTGATTAATCCCAAGGATGACGTCTGCAATGGCGAGCGCTCCATTCAAAGGCGCCTCCGAAAAAGGGCCGTGCGGGCGGAATTTTACAACAGGGGGGCCCGGCAGACGCGAAGCCGACGAGCAGAGCTGGCTGCCACAAAGCGCGCCTTCTCAGAGTGAAGGAGCCGCGTCGCCGCGACCAGCCGCTCGGAACGCAAGCGGGGGAGCGGCTTCCCGTGGCCCCACGCATCACGCGTCTTCTTCACAGGGCGTCTTGAGAATCCAGCCACCCGCGCCGCTCGCTCAATCGACCTTGATTGCAATCAATCCTCCTGGCGTCGGCTTCTCAGTCAAGGAGTCTTAGTCAAGGGGTTTTTATGATCCAGCACAATCGCAGCAAATCAATAAATAAGACATTCAAAACATATTTGTCTGCTTTCTATTGAAAGGTACCGCACATCTTTAATAATAGTAATATAATATATAATATATAATATATAATATACAATATATAATATATAATATATTATATTACTATTACTATTTACTAGCATGTTTAATTATTGAACGAAGTGACTCAGTCCATAGTGCGCTGATTTCGCATTCGGGCGGCCCGGGTTCAATCCCCGTGCCGGCCTACCCTACAAGGGATTTCATGGTTTCCCTTGGTCATCCAGATGAATGCTGGGATGGTTCTACTGAAAGGCCACGACCGTGACGCCGGCATTGCTATCCGAATTCCTTAACTACGTGAATTCACGAAGGGTACACGAATTCGAGACATCGCGGGGTCCTGGTTGGGTGACCGTCTAGGAACCTCGGGACCTAACGGCGTCGAGGCCAATTGCCCTTAACGGGACGTAATGGCTAAATTTAAAAAAGTCTAATCACCTTTTGCTAGTACAGGAAGGCAAGTTTGTAAGATGTTGAAATGAAATTGCACCATCATGTGATCTTAATACTTCAGCATCAGAAACAAGACATTTCGATCCCGTTCTCTCACATGAATAACTGAAATATATTTTTAGAGCGAGATGGGTACGCATTTAGCAGAGAAAAAGCAAATAAGCTGCCCTGCCGATACCTTTTCAATAAAATAAATTATGGGGAACATCAAATAACAAACTTAGCGGGACCTCAGGAGGATATATTTGTGTTAAAAAGTTTTATTTGTGTTTTGCAAGTTCACAATCAAAATAAATTTTAAAAATACGAGACGCATTCAGAAAGTACGTTTTCATAGGAAATCAACAAAAATAAAACACAATTTTATGGGAAAACACTACTGTAGCAAATACAAAATACATTTTTGCACTATTTTTTCGAAATAATTATCCACAGAACTGAGATGTTTGTCATACCGTGGGATCAACAATATTATATTCCTTTATTATAGGAGTCTTCCGCCGTTATAGGTACCAGTGTGTGACAGTCTCCTGAAATTCTGTGCCACTCTTATCCGTAACGCTGACCGTACAGGAAGATGTTTTTGTTGACGACCTAGGGAAACTTATTTTATGAATGAGTCTTGTATGAGCCAGATACCTGGCTTCTTCATTTTCGTGCAAAGAAAGTCACATGAAAAAATATGGATTAATATGTGTTTAGAGTGTTGTTTCATTGCAAAATTAGGATTAATTGCACTCACTCTTATGAATCAAGTTGTAACGATTCATGTGAATGCCAGCAAACGAGTACGGTAATTACGTACGGAAAGTATTAAGTGTTTTTCCGTGACTCATTCAGAATATCCTAGAGGGATACGATTAAGAAGTGCACACCTCGTCGACAGAAATCTAATGAGGTATTGTTCATCCATTATTAGGTGCCGTAAATCAGTCAAACGCGTTTTAATTGGTTAAAAAACAAAACACCCTTTTTAGTGAAATATCTTTGAATTTTAGGAATGGATACGTAAAATTTTATAACTTTTCTTTCAGGCGAGCAAGACGCATCGAATGACAATTCATTTGCCTCGTTTGGTGGTCGGAAATGGCTCTATGTGTGACGGACGAATGCTCATACGTACTCGATTTCTATAAAAGGACATTTTACAAATTACTACTGCGGTTTGCCTCGTACTTGACCGGGTTGCTTTTGATGTAATTTTTTTATGATTCCTTGGATATCTCCAAATACCATTGTTAGCATGCCTAAAATGCTTAATGATTTTACTTTGCATTTTGTATTGCCCTTTCTCTACTGATCTGTTCTCACTTCGATGATTCTTGTTATTTCTTACAATATAATTCGGCCATTATCGCTGAAGACATTAAAATTTGGAGTATCTACTCCAATCAATCAATTACCTGATGTTTTACTGTGGCAGTATATTTGTCTTTTCAAGAAATCACTGCATCTTCAGTAGCAATAAAAAATGAAATAAAATGCGTTATTTGTCAAAAAATGTTCTTAGTTGTGGTTCTTATTTCTATTCACAATGCCGTGGTATACAGAGAACTGTTGCAAACTGGACACAGGGCAGAATAATTTGTGAGATTCATGTAGTGTTTAAATAAGTATGGATGGAAATTATTATTTTTTTTGATAAATAAATAGAGATATTGTCAGGTATCAATATTTTAATTCAACTAATGATCATTTCGATCGCGTAGCGATCATCCTCAGAGCTTGCAGCTTCTGGGCCGAAAACAAAGTTCTGCCGAAAACAAAGTTGAATTAAAATATTGATACCTGACAATATCTCTATTTATTTATCAAAATAAAAAAGGTATCTACTTCACCAACAATCCAATTAATTAATTATTATTTTTTGTTATACTTAATAAAATACTGAGGATATAGAATTCATATATCCTATTAATGTGTTTAAATCCATATTAAGTGCTGAGTGTTTGGTTTATACAGCTCTGATGATGAAATTATGTATTTTGAAACCTCAGAACACTGGAATACTTTCATTTTTGGCCCGAAATATTACTTTTCTATCCACTGGAACATTACTGGTACTTCATCTGACATATAATGTCTTTCAGTTCATTGTGTCTATTGTCAACTGTTGCAGTTCAGTTCAGTAAGTTAGTAAGGGAGTACTTTCTTAACCAGCCTCATGTATAAAAACACATTACACGCAATGCATCATCGGCCACCCGTGATCAGCCTCTCTCTGGGCAACAAGCACATTAGACGTCTGCAGAGCCCATTTCAAACTGCAGGTCCAGCTGATGTGACTCAGCGCATCAGTTGATAACACTGCAATACGTCTGACCGGGAAGTCCAAGTTTTCGAGGTCCGACGATGGCAAGATTTTGGAAATTAGCTAGAGAGCTAAGTTGTGTTCAGTTGCTGTCTGGTGAAGAATTGTAACGACCACTGCTATGATTTGTAATTTTTCGTGCTTTTTCCGATCAACACGAAGCGAATGCCGCAGCAATCCTCCTCCTTTCGCGATCATTCCTTTCTCTTCTTAGCCCTACCATAACCCCACTTACATGCACAACACTACATTACATCGGTACCAGTCGGGAGTTTAGAGAATGTCCTGGCTGAGGCGGTGCCCTGCTGGTGGGAGATACCTGGTTAGGAAAACCTGATGTATAGCTCGGCGCCGGATATCGCCATGCGGGGGGGGGGAGATCACCGCCACCTTCGCTATGAAACATGTCCTACAATTGCAGATTAATGGCTTTAGCAGTTGCCGCGCCGAAACACTAATCGATCAAGTGCAGGAAAGGAAAATAATTCCAGGGCATCGTTTGTGGTCTCGTTCATCTCCCTAAACTAGTGGCAAACGGACTGCACGAGAGAGGGCGAGCAAAAGGCTGGCGCCAAGCGATCTCCACAAATGCGGCACGTGACGATGGGAAAAACGCGCGAGCCCACCGGCGCGCCGCCGCCGCCCGCTGCGCGCTGTGTTTACTTTCCGCGGCGCAATGAAGCCGGCGGAGGCGGCGCCGCCGCGCTGGCGGAGAGGTGCGGGGCGGGGAGGGCGGGAGCGGGCGGGGTGGCGCGTTGCCCAGGTCGGGTCCGTTTAACGATATGAAGAGCGCGGGCGGCGGCGCCGCGCGGCAAAATAGAGCCGGGAAAAGGAACCCATTCAGTTTCCATGGCGACCGTCCTACCCAACAGCGGCCGCCGCCGCCACCGCCGCGCCGCCTCCGACAGAGAGCGCGGCCGCACTGGGCCGCCCGCGTGGCAGGGCGGGACGAGGCGGGGGCGGAGCGGGGGCGCAAAGGGTAGGGCGGAGCGCGGGCGGGGTTGAAGAGGAGGGGCGCCGCGCGGCGCGCCCCCGCGGCCGCGTCGCAACCGCGGCACCCCCTCCCTCGCCCCGCTACCGCCCCGCCCCGCCTCCGCCCCGCCCCGGCCTCGTCCCGCTTCTCTTCTTTATTCGAGTGCGCGGCGAATAACAGCGGCGTGGCGGGGCGGGGCGCGCCGGCCTCCGCGTCTCATCATTCGGAGCTCGCGCCGCGCCGGGCCACCGCCGCCACCGGCCCTTTTTTCGGGTGCGAGGTCGCTAGTGAGGTCACCCGCGCCCTTCCATCTCTGGGGACCTGCCGCCGCCCCCACGGACTGGCGCTTGGCTGGGGAACGCACCTGTTGCCCAACATACACAGTCGAATCACTTACCCACATTACTATCATTACTCTATTTCTGGTTAATGTCAATCTACTTTACACCATTTACAAGATTCTTGCTCTGTACTGATGATGTCTTCGGGTTCATTACAAACACGAAATCTTATTCGCTCCATGAAGCTCCAGTGTCAACACTTTGGCCGCGGTAAGTCTTCTGGAAACTTCAGTGAGCTAGGTACAAGCTATTTGCTTTATAATCTGTGTCCCAGACAGCAACAAACTAATTTCTTGTCGTTATACCAGGATAAAAACGTTCGGATTGAATTTCAATAATCTCCAGCAGGCACAATCGACACGTACTATGCCTACACCTTACTCAAAAGTATTTCGCGTAAAAATTACCTAGAACAACAGCTATCTTTTCACTAAAATATTATAAAAGTTAGGAATTATAGGTTCTTGTGGATGTGGATGTGGAATCAGCATTTCAACACATTGTATTCTCTAGCAGACACCCACCTGGAAATTACTGTGTTCATAGGCATTATTTTTGTCAAAAGTTGACGGCTGTATGGCAAATGTACACTATCATATTTTTTCTAACTTGGTGATGAGAAATTGAGAATCAAGTTGGAGTTATTATGAACTCATTTGTAAATTGAACCTTCTCATTAATATTTTATGTTTATGCGACTCTATATTGCAATTTGTTAAGAACTACTAATAATTATCGGCCAATAATTATCAAATGGGCGCCCACAGTATATTTCACCACTGAGGTAAAAGAAACTACTTATAATTGGTGCACCAGCCTCGGCTCGATATCGCAGGGGCTTGGGGAAGGTTCGCCCAAGAAGGCGGATATTGAAGTAGTGGGCTCGAATCCCGCGCAGATCATGGATGTGATCATTATCCTAAGTTTCCTACATCCGTGGGATGGGCCATACGAGAGTAAATGATCAGCCCATCACACGACCCTAAGAATGAGAATGGGAACAGGTTAGAGGAAGAAAAGCTCTCGGTTCGTAGCCGGTTTCATACGACGCTGCCCCAGCATTCGCCTACAAGCAACTACGGAAACCATGGAAAACCAAGGTCTTACAGTAATTATATCCTATAAAACTATTATATCAAGCAGATATTGAAGATCTAGTACAATGTATTTGGAGAGCGCATCTTCTGCGGGCTTGCATCTGCACTTAGCAATGCAAAGCGCAGCATTGCATCTTTTCCAGGGTCCTGATCCCAAACCGTAGACTCTGAAGTAGAATTTAGGAAATCAATTAATGTAGATAACTCTCGTTGGGGTATAAGAATGGGGATTCTAAAAAACAACATATCTTGTCAATGATGAACCCGCCATCCGCGTCCTACTGTGCAACCGTCGCTCTCCATAGGTCTTGCCAAAGTCACGGACACGCAGTTTCGGCATATTAACACATGCATGAAGATTTTTTGCACATGTGCACTCGACCTACTCTTATAAAATTACCTAATTCCCCATTTATTCATGTAAAACTTAGAATGGAAACATTGCTTTTAGAGAGGTTCAATTGATTCAAATGTATCAATATGATCAGAGTTTTTACCATCATATTTAATTCTTTACAATAGGTCATTCTGAAAGGAAATACATTCTCTATGCCTTTGTGCGACTCGCCTCTGAAGCATTTGCAAAGCAACCAAAAACAGACTTTTCAAATTCGATACTTTACGAAGACTTATGCGAAGAATACTTTACGAGACGAATCCCTTAACTGCGTAATATGACAATGCGCCTTGTCGCAAAAAGAACCGAATCGTCTGAAATCACCACCGTTCTTCACCTTCTTAGAGTGCTGAGGCACAAAATTGTCAGGAGGTTGTGAATGTCAAATACAGATTAATCTACGAAGTGTGCCTAGCCGCTGACTGCGAGGTCAGGTGACAGATTAAAACAGAGAACTTTTACACGTGTCTAATTCAAAACAATCAATCGATTGCAAGAAAACTTAATCGCTAATGGTAGCCGCTTTTATCAAGGTGGGCGTTTCCATATCGGTTTCAATGCCTTTGACGAGAAATGGAATTTGGAGAAGAATTGGATTACAATCTATAAGAACGAATATAAAGTGAGGTACATTTTAGAATTTAGCATCATAAGCTTTGCAGTGGACAGTGATTAATATGGCGGATTTTTATGATTTTGCATATTTTTCTCCTAAGTAAAATTTCTTGACATTTGGTTAGAATATGATGCTATAGATTAATATGTTAATGCATATTTGGCTGATTTTTCCTTTTGGTGCATATTCGTGTAATTACAGGCGCATATTTGGCATATTTATTTAAAATAGAGACGTATCTATAAAACATTTAATATAATTTATTTAATTGTGAGCGTTCATTGATTCGAAAATGAACGTAACAGTTTATGGGTTTTTCCCCTGCAGATCGTAAAATACTTGTGCAAATAGGATATTCCTTGATAATGAATTTTTTTTAAACAAGTCCGAAGGAATGTAACAAGACATACAATGTACTTCACTAAGGTGAATATTTACTTCAATTATTTCTCTAAGTAAGGTAAATTATAGTATGTTTGCATAAAAATATATCTTTTCAGGCATGCTTCATCTGAATTTTATCAAGAAAGACTTATAGAGGAAATGAAATGTCGTTAATTTTAATTGTGTATTAAATTTCTGAATATTTAAGTCATAAATGCATATTTTTTAAAGCATATTTCAAGATTTTTTATAGCACAAAAATCTGCTCCCTAGGGATTAGGGATTCTTTAAAAATATTGTATTAAATTGTTCAAAATTAAATCAATGATTATAATGAATTAAACGTAGGCTATTTGAATGTTATATATAACCTATTTTTTACTTTCTCGTTTATGTACTTATTTATCAGTGATTTACGAAGTATAGAGAAAGTTACGTAATGCTGCGGAAAATCGTTTTCGAGATTTCAATGGAAATTCACGCTTTGGGATCCCCTGATACCAAAAACCTGTTTTATTTTTTATTGTTTTTATGTCCGTCAGTCAACAACACTACCTCTGTTAACACAACTTTACGTGGTGATAGCAGATATCTTGTGGTAATCCATAGTATGGTAAACGAAATAATCTCCACAAAAGTTTATCTGATTTTGTGGAGATTATTTCCTTTACCATACTACACAACTTTGTTAAAATGAATATTTGGTTGATTGATTGTTTTAGTGATTCCGGGCTCGTCAACTACGTGGGTCATTACTCCCGTTAGTATAGTGCATGTTTTGCTCGGGAGGTGGCGGTGATCCTTCCCTCACTGTTTGGCGAGATCAGGC
>BOPP01000148.1:2599902-2642189 GCA_017312745.1 Gryllus bimaculatus | reverse complement strand
ATTAGCGTATTCTTTTCAAAATTAAACTTTTCATTCGTTCGCCAAAGTTTCCTTTCTGCACTTTTATGTAATTACTATTTTTGGATTGAAGTCGGGCAAATTGTCGTCTTTGATGGAGTAATGTTGTTAAATTGCATATTAAAATGAATTTCTAATGTGTGTATGTTTTCTTAGTAAGAACCGTGCGGAAAAACCCTTCATCCACATTCTACACATATGCTTACTGACACGCACACTTATTCACACACGCACATGCACAGACACACACAGAAAGGCAGCACACACACGCATGCGTAGACGCACAAGCGCAATATCAATAAACCAGGAATACAATAGCTGAAGGAGGGAGTTCACAGAGTTGTAGGAGAGCGGCGAAAACGGTCGGCTCGTTGCTCTTTTCGTGTGCGTGTGCGTGTCGTGTGTGGAGCGGAGGAGACGGGGCCGCGCCGGAGGCCGCATGTCGCCGCTGCGACGCGCGCGATGACGTCATGGAAAAACCGGAGCCGTGTGGGAGCGACGCGGCGACGGCGCAGCTCCGGGCGGGGGCGCAGCGAGCCGCGCGCTTTCGGTCGCCTCCTACCGGGCGCAGCTCGAGACTCGGCGCAGCGCCGCACCGCCGCCGAGCCCGAGAACTGCACACAATACACACGCAATACAACGCGATTTTTAATAATAAAATAATAATAATAGATAATAATAATAAAATATCTTCTCTCTCTCTCTCTCTCTCATATATATATATATATATTATAATATATATATATATATATATATATATATTAATAATATCTCTCGTAGTATATATCTCTTAATAATAATTCTAAATAAGGCATTAATTCAATTCAATTCTTTTACTGCTCTTGTTAGAATGGAAATTATTTTTCTGCTCTTGTTGAATAGTCTCCATGATAAACAACGCAGAATTATTTTAGTGCTCGTGTTAGAACGGAGTTGTATTCCACGCCGGGTAATAAGCCCGTTCTCCCAAGGCAAATGGAAACTTTGTTCGCGAAAGATTTACAATACCCCGTGAGCTGGAGTAAAAATACATCAGGTGGTGATTGTCGAGACTGGCGGTTTTTCATTGCTTCTTGCAATACCCGTGTTTTATGAAGGACAAAGAAATTGTAGTGGAATATATAACTCTTGAATGTCAAAGGGAACAAAACAAGTCATCTAATTTTGCACGAATAAAAGAGCTTGGGCTAGTTGTAAGACACACATGATAAAAAACTAGAGTAATATTTACGAACTGGAGACCTGTACTTGGGTTAGCTTGTCATGTTTCTGCGCCAAGTTTTGCAAATCGATATTGGTGTTACTGAACAGTAACACATTGTATGAAGCATGAAGTGAAATGAATAAAACTCGAGTTAAATAGAAATTTCATATTGTCTCGTTCTGGTTTCACTGTGTAGTATTGTAAAGAGTTCTCCACAGAGGTGTGAATCGCCAGAGGTGCCAATGAGAAGACAATCAGTTAAGGAGAAAGAGTGATTTTGAATGTAACATTTGTCGCGTTTTTTTCCGTACTTTAACATGGTCGTTTCCCCCTTTCGTCGTATTGAGTAAACAGCGGAGCTTCATTGGCCACGCCTGCACTCCCACGTGATATTGGGCAGTTTCAAAGAGCTTCTTAGGTCCTCTTTAAGTACGAAAAAAGACAAAATGCTGCAATAAATGTTGCGGTTTTCCGATTATTTCATTAATAGATTTGAGATAAAGCACTTAGTGGCCTTCGAAAAATACGAAGTATGTTCATGTAAAATACGTAGTATAACTATCCCTATTCGGAACTTCAATTTACTACTGATTTGAGCTACACAATTAATTGACTTACGCCGTTAACCTATTCAATTTTGTTTACTGATTGTTCCTACTTATTTCATTTGTACCATATTTTTCCTTTAGTTGGTGTTGTTAATCCAACCTTATCAAGTAACAGCAAAACACGAGATTCTTTTAGGTATGCCAAAACAAATACATAGAAGAAATACGTAAAGAATTAGAGACTATTCCACTTGCGAAAATAAAACCAATAGTATTTAACTATACAAACGAAATGCCCGAATCATGCCGGTGTATCTCAATAAGTTTATCGATTTTTTTATTCGGTTTTTCTTACCGCGTCTTCGTCCATGTCAATCATAAACAGTGACCCATCTATTTTAGGAGGCGGTATGCATCGATTGATATGTCGATGTCCAATAAACAGCGTATGCACTATGACATAACCCCGTTTTTATTTTAACGTAGATTTAAGTTATTTTCAATGTTTGGCGCATTTTGAAACTCTATTGGACCTAACTTCACTAGTGGAATAGTCCTGTTAAATATCACTCGTGTTTTGGAAATGAATTACCTCCTCGCTTCGCAAGTCGGGAATTTATCGACAATTTCCAAAGCACTCGTGGTACTAAGATTATTAAAGGACCAAAGTATTCGGTAAGTTCCCTTCAATTAAATAATCGCAAACCTTAAATAATTACCATTTTATTCTCAATATTACTTTTTCTTTCTCTGGCTGCCTTCCGTTCAGTCGTGATGCGTACCCTGCGTACACAAAAGACTGTTTAACATCGTAAGCTCGTTTTCTGTATTAAGAAAATAAAACTGAAGGGTCTGTAAGTGATGTCAAAGCTATCCAGTCTTTTTGAAACTCATATAGTAATTAACATTAAATACAAAAACAACATTAAATTGCCTTTTACAATTTTATTGTCTGTTCAGATTTGTCTTGGCAACGGCAAAACAACAATTTTGATATGATATTAACTGAAAGGTTTTGCTGGGCATAGTGTTGGCTACTTTATCATTCTTACTCTATTTTATAAAGAAGTCTGTTTGCTTGGTTTTTGTACAAATTAAAAGTTTCTTTCTTTCTCAATGAAATGTTGTACACTAGGTTTTTTAAGCAAGACAAAAGTTACTGTCTAATTGGTATTTCTTAAAAATTACCTACCTCCTCGTTTCCCACCCTTTAAATTAGAATTTATTTGCGCATTCTTTCAATTTTTCGCAAAATATCCGAAAATGGTAAAGAAATCCACAAATGTTTTAACATCCCATGAAATTTACTACTAAACACATTGAAATCATTCCACATTAGACTTTCAGTAGTTGAAGGAAGACATTGAAAATTAGTTTCGATGAATATGGCGGAGCGGACGGGAAATAGCGAACGTAGCAGGGGGATTGGAGTGTGTCTGGGGTAACACAGACCAACAGGGTGAAGAAGTGTCGAACGGGGCAGGTCGTAGACAAGCGGGGCGGAACGACCCGGGGCAGGACGTGTCAATAAAATGACATCCTTAGTATACTTCAGATAGCATCTATTATTTTTTCTGTCTAATAAATATAAATGCTCGGGAAACATCGGGTTGATTTCGCTAGTTTTAAATACTAAATATAAGACAAGAAAGCAAAGGTAATTCTCTTTTCAGGAGTAATGAAATTATTGTGGTTTCACAAACTGTAAAACCCTTTAAAATAAGCAATTAAACGTTCCAAATTTTCAGATTGTTCAATTCCATATCGATTTGCTTTCCTGCAGAAATGCATTTTCTACATCGTCCATATCAATATTCCCAAGTGCACATGCTTCAATTACTGTAACACTTATGCAGGGAGCCACAATGACATCTACGTGCACTGCAAACAATGTTGGGCACCTGATTGGACAACATCTGGACTTCGAACACATCCAGAGAATAAAAACAAGGGAATAACTCTTGGACTCTCTTGACAATCGCATCTGAGTATTGTTTTTTTGGAAACGAGTGATTACGGTGCGAAGTCGAAACCACAGCGCACAAAATGGAAAAATCGATAAACGAAATCAAAAAGGCGTCAAATGTTTGTGTAACTTATCACAATTGCTACCAAATATCAGTACCTTCTGAGTGTAAGCGAAAGTGTTGTGAAAAAACTCTCTCTTAACCTTTACACAAGATTCGTCGATACGTTATTTAAAACCGTTAACGTTAGCCGTTTCGGTTAACTGCAAAAATATCTCATCCGATAGCTCCGCCAAGCAGAATTCAGTAATTGAGAAGAAATGATAACAATTGAAGAAATTATGATTTTCGATACATATTAATATTAATTTTCGATGAATTGCTGGCTCTGAACTTGAATGTATCGTACAGTTCCAAATCTTTTCACAACTTGATATAACATGACAGAATTGGCGGTGCAAAGGAATGCGATATTCTGTATCTAGGAACTCTACGTTTATACGACCGAACGAGAACAGCAGTTGACGCATAAGATTAGAAAAAAACTCATTAATAGTAATTATTAGTTAAAAGAAGAAATTAGTTTAGATAATATATTTCAGTACTCAAAAATATCTCACAATACTCTGAATACGACTAGGGTAAAACACTTTGCCGCCAAATAAACGGCTCCTCTCGGGATTAAATGTTTTCCTGCACAGGGGTGGATCCAGAGACGAATTTGGGAGGAGAAATTCAAAATGTTTTCGTCGTATACATCGTATTACAGCTTTTGTGAGATGTCGCAGGCTACGCTCAGCTCATTCTGCGATACTATTTTATTTGTTTTAATGATAATCCGAAAATATTCTTGCTTGAAAGTCTCGTGACAAGCTAAAATTAATAGTTACTGAAGAATGTTAGGTAGGGGGGCTTTCCATAATTTCCCTTCCCGTGGATCCTCGCCTGTTCCTGCAAAATATTTTTTTAGCTGTGCCACTTCCCTTGTGTACCGACGAAATAATATCTTAGCAGTTTCATTAGAAGGCATAATGCGCAATGGAATTATTACTTCCAATAGCCTTGTTTTCCTCTTCAGCACACGACGATAGTGAACCGGACCTGGATGAGAAAAAGTGACCTCTCGTACGTTGGCCTACTACGCTACGCGCTCTCTCGCAGCGTCCTGATCGTTGCCACTTCGCCATTCGCCGTCGCATCTGGCTCCCGACAGCCGCAAGGAACGTTCACACATACGTCATACAGTGCCATCTGTGACTCCACGGCCTATGTAATGGTATGAGAGAACCAAGTCTCCGATGTTTTCGCATTGTGTCTCGCGTACTGTAAAACTAGAACGTTTTGTAATTCATTTAGATAAACTTGTTCGTTCACGCAGGGTTCAATTATTCTTCACTTAAATTGAATAATGTATTCATATATTTCGGAATTAAATGTGCGTGATTTCAATGTCGAATTCAAATTCGGAATTAAATGTGCGCAAAGTTCAATGTCGAATCGTTATTAAAGTCTCACATGGTAAAATTTTAATTGCAGTTATTGTAAAGTTGTGTTGAGAAGAGGCCTAATATTAAATTAACGGTTAAACGTTGTGGTAGAGAGTTATTATTATTGTGATAGATACCTAATGTTAAGTTGTAAAACTTATCGGGAACCTACAATTTTTGTGATTAATAATCGCCAATTCAACTGAATTATTATTATTATTATTATTATTATTATTATTATTATTATTATTTGTGTTCCGACTTCTTGCAGCTTTATTCGTTCCTTTCACGCTCTAAGCATGTACAGCGAAAATCGCGTTTGACTGGCGCATTAAAGAGACTGCAGCGCTTATGTCAACATCAGCAAAAGTTCAACACATAATATCCGTCAGCAGAAAGTGAGGGACATGATGGAGAAAAAACGGAGATTGTACACTTCCCCAAAGACATCTAGAGTTCGCAAGTCTCGCTCCCGGCGATTCTATGCGAGATGAATAAACAGTTGCCAGCATTTGATAATTTCCCACAAGGTTGATGACCCAAAACATCGTCAAAAATGATCATTAAAATGCTCGTAAAATGTTTTAAAATCAAAGAAGAATGTTTCAAACCAGTTCGAATGAACAACTGAAGCTGTTGGATTCGTTATTGATGTAATCGAGAAATGTCTATTCGTTGAAATGAATTTTAGCTTTCAAACTTTTGGTTTGGACTGTTCTTTACCAGAAAATCTCTTTATTTACTCATCACGAAATCAGTTGAACCGCCAATTGCGCTGGCAGGCGTAACAGGAACCTTTGATTACATGCTCACAATGGCTGACATTACAACTTGTGAGCGAAGAAATTGAATATGCTACCAGGTATAGGAACTCAGGAATTCTGAAAATAACATTCGTTGTAACTCGTAAATATTATTTGAAGAGTTGATATTATAATAGATCAAATAAGCGAAAATGCATTAAAATGACAGAAAAAGGTAAAAAAAACCTTAGTCGAAATTGACAAAAAATGCACAAAAAAATTAGACATGAAATAGATAATTTCCTATTTTTATAACATAAATTTCTATACTAAACGGCATTTTTCTAAAGTGAAAGAAAAAGTGAAATTTCATTATAATATGTCCCCAATGAGAATATTCTGAAATTGTAACTTGTTCTTCCTGGAATGCCTAATGTTTCGCAATGTATCATTGGGTAGGTGAAAACTAGTTGAAACTAATTCAGAATATAAGGCGGAGAAGAACAAAGAATGTACATCACACTTGAGTTTTCATCTCATTTTTAAATCATGCTGGTTAATCCTTTTTGCATGTATCACCAGACCATACTAAACCTGATGAGTAGGGGAAAATGTAAGTAGTATAAAACGTCAAACTATTTTATGAAAACAGGAATATTATGTAATAAATATTAAAGTCGGATGTAGTATGTAATATTAAAATACACTAATTTTAAAATACATTTACATTATACTAAATTATAAAATAATTTCCTAAATAAATTTTAAAAATAATACAAACTTTTTGAGAATAATTTGAAGAGCAGACCTTGATACACACTTTGCACCATACAAATTTCCCGTTATTAGTACAAGCTTTATATATGCTATCCAGGACCGTAGTTTAGTAGCCAGATTGGGCGCAATAGATATCTAAGACCAGCAAACAATCGCTGCAGCGTGCAGCACTCCAATCGAAGTGTTACACTTCGGCAATCCCCAGCTTTTCTCGGAAATTAAGGTTAAAGGGCACTAAGCGCGGGTCAGTGATACTTTTCACACCCAAAGGTGAAAATGACCTCAGTCGTTGACGAGCCCTTTCCGCTACTGCAATGGAGATAACAGAAGCAAGCACGCTGGACTATGACAACATTCACAGGTAGAATACCTCAAAGTAGACTCACGCAATAATAATGTGGGAAAACATGATTTTTTTGAAAATACTTTTTTTTAAATGTAATAAAATTGGGGAAAATTGATAAAATAAAATCGCAAGATATGTAAAATAAGTAATATTGTACTAAATATGTAAAAATATGTAACGAAACAATTAGATATTGTGTTAGGACGGCTTTGATTTGCCAAGATTACAGTTTTGAGTACGGTAAGTAGAAAGACAAACAATATGTAATTACATAAAAATCCAATCTCTTCTGAGACATATGAAAGAAAAAAAAGACACTTTGATCGAAATCTCTGAGAATTTTTTTAGAAGTGTTATTATGGAAGTTCTGTGGTGGCAACTCTCTTGCTCAAAGCCATAGGATCTCAAGGCGCTGATGCCTTCTCCGCGAGCGGTACAAAACTTTATAGGCAATGTTACTGAAACCAGCCCAGAAACAAAATGAAAAGGTTGTCGAATGCAGTAATTTATTGTTCGTGCACTTTTTTAATAACTTTACCCACAAATAAGAATATTTTAAATATTCGAACATTATAGTGAATGTTTTTGCATTTTAATACAAAATTGTAATTTATTAAAAAATATATCTTGTTAATTATATTACTTTAGTACATTGTGATTGTAAATAATTGTAACGTTTCTTCATAATAATCAGTTGGCGGTACGATCCATCTCGAGGTCATTTCCACTAACTTACATCACCAAATTACCTTCATGACTAGAATGATCGATGAACCGCCTTTGAATGTGTCTCTGTTCCTGTTGGCCGCATTTATCCAATGTAAAATTAGGCGTATGTAATTACATTTTCTGTAAAATGAGTTAAAATGAGAATTCCTTGGATTCTCTGTTCACAGCTGCCAATTAAGCGTGAATATACATGCACATTTCTAAGCATCCTCTCGCCTTCCTCTCTTGGCAAAATGTTACTTTCCTCGCTTACTCATACGAAGGAATGGTAGGTGGAAAACTTTTCCCTACTTTCATAAAACCAAAAAGGTGCTCATCTACGTTCATGCTACTCTGCGCCTGTAATCCTTCCGGCTTAGTATTTGGCATTGTTGGGATAGATGGCAAGAGGAAGAGTGTATTTCCGGCGAAAACTCTGTGCCCATTATTCGTTTCTAGCTGTGTTGTTCTAAAGCTTCGTGGAAGAAATCACATAATTCTGGACGTCAGAACTACACCGCGATGTAAAGCAACGCTAGGAAGATATAAACTGACGGTGATATGGCAACGCGCATGAAGAGTATTTTTTTCTTATCATTTTGGACCGTACGTCCTACACATTTCGTTGTCGAGTTAAAAGGTTTCGATGGAGAAGCGTCAAGCGAGATGTAAAATTTACGCGAATGTGTATAATGCGCGTGACTGTCGAACCATAGGATCTCGAGGTAACTAAATTTCACTTATGTACTTCACGCAGTGGAAATTACTGTCAACATTGATCGTTCGTAAACAATACACAGGATTTCTTTTAAATTATTTTTTCGTTTTATGTAACTGAAGAGTTAATTTTATATCCAACCTGATCAACCATGTTTCTTTATAAGACTTTTAAATTTTGTGTCATACACACCCTTATACTTACATGCACTACACTACCATACATGTCGGGTGGCCGGTAGGGAACTTCGAGCGTGTTCCGGCTGGGGCGGTGCCTCGCTAGTGGGATATACGAGGTTGGAGACAACACCGGTAGCTGGCGGTACGTCAGCCATCCAGCGGGAGAAGGGCGAGAGAAAAGGTATGTCAGCCATCCAGCGGAGGAAAACATGCACTACACTTACGGGAATAATGACCTTAGGTGGTTGACGATCCAGTAAACATCAAGTAATCTAGGTGTTCTTCAGGGCCTCCTCCCATAACCCATTCTATTAATTATAACGGTTGTAATCGGTAGAGATGAGTTATGGGAGAGGTTAGGAGAGGTACATAAAACGAGAGTTATGGGAATCATTATGAAAGATAAATGTGCCAACATCAATGTTGGAGGTGCGACACGAACGTCTCTTCCAACAGAGGCAATTAATGCTTTATAAATGTGAGCTACCCAGTTCGACACATGTACCTTCGTTACTTATTACAGTATACGCCCTTTTAACATGCCTCCTTGGAATCCACAGCTAGAGCGGCTATGGATTTGATTGACTAAACCGTCACATTAAAATATAATATATAATAAATGTTGAAATCGTTCTTATTAGTAAAAAATGACATATTATTTACCGTACCTTATGATAAGATGATAGTGTACGTTCAGAAAGATGTCCTCGAACTTTCTCTTGTAGGAAACGATCGGAAAGTTTCTGGAGTCTACTGTTTTTATATTCCATATTTGATGTACGTTTTATGTACAGGTGTATGAAACTGGCCTTTAAATCTTATATTCAGCTCGTAACTGTACCGTACATTATCAAAAATACTTTCAAGAAGTAATCGTGAAATTTTGATTTGTTTCTTCGAAGCTAGACATGTCGCGACAGGTGCGTGAGTCATTATTGTCTCAAGATCGTGGCGGTCGGCTAAAGCAGAGCCCGGTTAACAGGTGACTGATTAATAGATAAGTGTGTTGTATAAGACTCCTTCTGTGTGCTTTGGTTGCCTTTGTATTAAATGCCATTGCGCCGCTCGACGGGGCGAGGGAGGATTTGGTACGAGCCTTGGTCTGAGCGCGTTCGCACTTTACAAAAGCAATTTTACTTTCTAGAAGTAATCGTGAAATTATGATTTGTTTCTTGGAAGCTAGAGATGTCGCGACAGGTGCATGAGTCATTATTGTTAGTGGCGGTCGCCTAAAGCAGGGCCTGGTTAACAGATGACCGATTAAGAGATTCGTGTGTTGTATAAAATTCCTTCTGCGTGCGTAGTGTTTAGTGCTTCGGTTGCCTTTGTATTAAATGCCATTGCGGGCGTGGTGCAAGCGTTCGCGTGGGCGCGTCCGCATCCGGGTGCGGAGAAGTGGAGCCGCGGGATCGAATTGCGCTGCGGCGCGCGACGCGAGGCGACGCGACGCGACGGCTGCGCGCCCTCCATAGCGTCGCCTCCGGCTTACGGCTCCCCCAAGCGCGTCGCGTCGCGTCGCGGCGCTCAAAGGACGGGCCAGATGAGACGCGGCTGCCGACACTGCCATCTTTCTTGTTCCAAATCTTCAATTTTTTCACCTTGTGCTTTGGTCTATATCGATACATTTTTTTTCACAGTATTGTTTGTTTGTTGTTTGATATGTAGAGTTTTCTTATTTCTTTTTTTCTGATATGACCATTAGTCCCGTACGTTAAGTGTATGTTATAATTTGGAAGGGGGTGGTGTTTTTCTCAATGGAAAATGAGGTCCGGCCCCGGCCTTCAGGCTTGCGGAGGATTCCTCTCCAGGTATCTCCCCCAAAAGGGTACCGCCCGTGTCTGGTCAAGCTCTAAGTTTCCGACTGGCCTCTCGACATGTTGTGTAGTACATGTACGTGTGTGTGTGTGTGTGTGTGTGTGTGAATAAAGGGAAAGGAGGTGACAAGGGCGGAAAGATAGCGCGCAGTCCATAGCCCTTTTGTTAAGTTACTGCTCCGGCCTTCATCTGCATTTTCCTCTCCATTTCCAAAATGCCTCTTCCTTTCTATTTCGTGCGCTATTTATTTGAATTTTATTTGGGTTTCCTAGGAGCTGCGACTGAGAAACATAGTACACTTCCGTCATGTATTTCAGGTGTGGCAAAATGTATCGAGGATAGGACTCCAGAATGTTCGCAGTTTACTTTCATCAGTAAATGATTCAGGTATAGACTCTAAAATTTGATAATTTCCTTAAAGTAAATGATTTGACTAATCTATTTACTTGGAACAGTAAAGCCTTATGCGATAGAGAAAATTGATTTTTCATTTTAGAATTGAGTACAGTATTTAGTATACAGATAGACCCAATAATATTTTTGTGCAGAAAAAATGCTTCGGTGGACCTTTAAAAATATACTCATTGATTATGTTGCTTTACTTTTTTAGTAACGAAATTACAAGACACAAGATTTTTTCTTGATATCTCTGCGTTTATTAGGTAACATGCTTTCATAACGAAGAGTTGTGCCGCATATTTGGCGTTTATGACTGAAAAAATAATCGATTCGCGCTATTAAAGATAGAATTTGCAACAGCGAAAGTCTCAAGAACCTTGTGCGTGGGGTCAAAGTGGGCGAACGGCGCAGTGTATTAGAGGCGGATATCGCCGGTGCGGCGGCCAACAGGCCGCGCAGAGGGCGGCGAGTGAGGGCGTGTGGGAGCGAAGCGGCAGTGGGGCGGGCCGGGCAGGGCGGGTGGAGGGCGTTGGGCGTGGGCGGGGGCGGCGGCGGCGGCGGCGCGCCCGTGCGGAGGGGGGCTGGGCGGGAGGGGGTGGCGCGCGGAGCGGAGCGGAGCTGAGCAGCGAAGCAAGAAAGACCGCGCGCGGCGCGGCGCTGAGCAGCGTTGCGGCTCGGGTTACCGTCGATGCAGCTGCCGCCGCCATGGAGGGAGGGCGGCGGGGTGGGCGCCGGGACAGAGCGAAGCCGGAGGAGGGAGCGGTGGCTAGGGCGGGGGCGGGGACGTGCAGCGGCCTGGGGCGCCGCCGGGGTCTCGCAGGTGCCGCCGCGTTGCGTAGCGTAGTTCAGCCCTTCGGCCGAAGGGAACCCCTGACGGTTCTGGACTCTCAGAGAGCGCCACATCATGTTCACTGCCGGAGTTCGCGCGTCACGTCCCGCTTCTTAATCGATCAACAAATTAGTTATTTAGAAAAACACCTATATATTCTAAATAACTAATATATAGTTCTAAATAACTAATAAATCGTTCTAACAGTTATATCGTTTTCAATTCTATGAATCGCAATAGCTGTCTACCTGCAAAAAAAATTTTTTTCATGTAGAAGGCGAAATTTTTGTTTGAAAGTGACATTTTAGATTTAAAAGGTGTTTGTAAAGGTTCATGAATTTTGAAAAATTAATCGTTCTGACAAAGTTTTCTTTTGCGTTTTTTGACGTACTACCTAAATGCCTTTAAGAATAATATCTTGTAAAATGCCACATTTTCTTGAATTTTATTTTTATTTAATTAACTTCTTAACTCGATTTTTACAAAAATAGTATTATTCTTTTCAATTCCGTGAATCGCAATAGCTGTCTACCTGCAACAAACATTTTTTCATGTAGAAGGTGTCATTTGTGTTTGAAAGTGACATTCTAGATTTTAGTAGACCAAAAGCTCGATTTGCATGAACTTCGTCAGAAAAAAATCAAGCGGTTCGTTGAACGCTGGACTGTGATTTGCGATGCAAAGTACTGACGATTCAGGGGGTAAGTCCCCACTTCCTACGTTGATAACTTACTATGCCAGATATTCTTGCAGGAGGGTAAGGAAGTCTATTAATTCGAGGAATAAAACGATAGGCCTCTTTCATATGTCAGTTATGAAAATTAAGGGATTTATTTTTGCCTTTATTTAGATTAATAAATTATAATAGCTAATAGCTCTTGCCTTTGTCCAGAAAGGTTATAAATTAATTTTTAACACGCCTTGCGCGAAACATAGTTTCTCGTGCTTGTTTTCCGTGTCCAAAACAGTTCATGTTTTCACATTGTTCCAAGCATCGCGAAGCGTGTGTGAAACATCTGTAACGATTCGCAATTGTCTTTCGTTTTGACATCTTTGTTTATTATTTACAAACAATAGTGTTACGACACTGATTAGAATCTATTTATTTTGAACAAGTAAGGTATTACTAGTTATTTGATGTTTAATTAATATTCCTTTTCATGGCGCATTGCGTTTCGCTCATGGCGTGTTAAAAATAGTACATGCAATACGAGCGCGAGGTGATTCCCGCACTTGTCTCTTGCGTGAAACTCGACTCGTGCGTGAGTCACCTGTTTCGCGCCCTTGTTACGTAAACTACTGTTACTCGTTCACTTTATATTTGCGGACGGAGCGCTGCAATCTGTTTACTTGAGGTCATTGCTGACGGAATAAGAATCTCATGGGATGTCTCATGTAGATACTGGACGAATAGATATGATTTAGATGACAGTCAGCGGGATACAGGCACATTCATTGCAGAGCATGTATATAACCCTTTTTCCTTTTCCTTGCAGCATTAATTCATTACATTATTTATAATTAATTTACTGCCACGCATACCGAAGTGGATTTGATTTTTCCGCAGACATCACAGGAATGACAAAAAACCAAATACACACTTTTTCCTGGACTGTCTCAGCATTGTTTAGATGCTGTTAAACATCGGCACTATTCGTGCATTCTCGATTGTGTGTTTGGGCCCTCTCAGAACAACAGTAGTTCCTAATTCTACCGTCTGTAATTGTTCGTAAAATGAATGAGAAAAATTTTACCTTGCATTGTATTGTAAATACAAATGTTTTATATTGTTTACAATTCATTATATCGTTTTAAATACAAATGATATGTTACTTTAATTAACTACTTGCAATTGAATATATTACTTGAATATTTCTTTCAATTTTGTTCCTTTATTATCTTTTTCCATTGCTTCTTTTCGATATTTAGAGCCTTTTTTAGGCTCCGAAAGAGTATATTTTCGAGCCTTTATATTAGATGTCTACTCATAATATCGAAAGTAAATCGCAATGAGTAGTTAATAAGGCACCTTTGCACACGGCGATCACTACGCCATTGCGCCCGGTTGGGTTTGCGAATTAATCGCGGAGAGAGTGAACACAGACTAAGTGTCATCTAAAAATGTAGAAACTGTCTTTCGAGAACAAATATTCTACAAAAGAATATTTCAGAGAAGTAGAATATGTGGGGGTTCTCTTACAGTTACTCGACGACGTGAATACATGTGTTCATTTGTAGGGACAAAAGAATCAATCAATCAAATTCAAATCAATCATCAAAAAGAAAAATAATGTTTATTTTAACAGAACAATGATATATAATGAATTAGTTTACATTTGTATTGTATAATTATTTTAAAAAAGACTTAATATTTTTCTAACAAATAATGTACTTCAGCCTTTGAGTCAATGACCCCCATTTCGATTTTTGTCCAGTTTCCCTGATACATTAGCAAATGCTGAATGGTCCCTTTTTTTGCTTTTGGACGTAAATGTAGCTTCATTATATGCACTGTTTTGTTGAACTCTCCTTTTGCTTGTAGTGGTAGGAGTAAAGGCGAGGGTGAGTTACCATTTTGTTAGCAATGCAGAAAAATCACACCCGCAGTTCTTCTATTTTCTTATTCGTCGTCAAAAGGCGAAAATGGTATTTTCGTTTTCTCACGGTTAATCACAGGTACATTAAAGCATTGTTTGTCTGACCACCCAGATGTGTCTACTGCAAAGATACCCCAATGCATTGATCGGCCTGGGGCTCCAGAAAATGAGTGGCGAAAACATCAGTTTGAACTGCGGGCTTAGAAATAGTAAACTCGTTATTTTAATGAACGAACATTTTAGCTGCAAAACGTTATTAGTTTGTATGTTGATATGAAAGATGTATGTGGCATTCTAACGTACAAGACATTAGTTTATATCGAAAATACCCTAAAAATAATTTGAGCGTTTGAGTTTTGTTAATTCCCATAGGACGTGTTTCGTGTTCAGCGTTATTAATTTATAATAAAATGCTTTTTAAATAGATTTAAAAGATGAAATGAATAATACATATATTAGTACATATAAAACACTCGTTACTATTAAAGTACTGAAGTGTTGCGGTAAGCGATGTTTTCCTCACTCCAGTTTCATCGAAAACGCGGGAAATGACGCAACGTGCACCCCTACTGAAGATCCCAGTGTTTGCTGTGATGCAGCAGACTGTTTGAATTCCGCGCCCGGATAACATTTCAACTCTATTTTCTCGAACACATTTTATTTTTTCGAAAAACCTGTATCTGTCTTTCCTCATGACATTCAACATAGAATCTGGGGTATTTTTTGTAACGCGAGCTTCCAGACATTCTGAATCAATTCAATCAATTTCTTTAAAGTGATTATTATTTTCACAATTGTTTGAGGAAGGGTCTTTGGATCTATGAATTGTTTGTTGAATGTGCATGTGATTCTTAAGTACTTAAGTGTTAATTTCCTGGCAATTTACTCTTTAAATTTAACTTCAACAAAGATGCCGTTATTAATGGCGAGGCACAGGCCATTATGCCAACTCATCTTCCTACTGGTCCACGATGGCCGTGTGGAAATACTTTTTTCTAATTTTCTAATTGCCAAATACATTTCTGAAGTGTTAGAGAACGGAATTCAACTCCCGAAATCGATGATTTAAAAGATAAGTAGAGAATTATATTGTTTTAATAAGGATTAAAGTTCCCTTGTCAATAGAAGATCAAGGATGACTAAAAGCCGAGAAGATAAAAATTACATTAACAGATATACTTCGATGTTTTGCTAACATGGACTTAAGCAACTAGTTTAACGTAGAACATTTCCTTGTATATAATGGGAGTCCACTCTCTAACGAACTGTTTACTGTAACTGTAGCATAATTAACAAGAAGTTCAGTACAAGCTGAGAATACCTGTAACAGCGTAGAAAGACTTGAACAATGATTGTTAGGGAATAGGATAATAGGATGGAAGGGTCCTGAGATATGATAATGTTTTGAAGAATCTGCTTGATACACACGTACTGAAATTTTGCGGATCATTGTCTTGAAACATAAAAACAAACCGTTCAACAATAAATCGGAAGTAATTTTTGTTCTTCAATATATTTATAGCTCGTAATTTACGGCAGAGAGACCAAGAGACGTGACTCAGGACATCAAATGGTGTCACTGCAGTGTCTCTGACCGGGCGGACCTAGGTTCGAGTTCCGATGGTGGCAGAAAATCCGACACTGGCTACATAGCTAAGTCGAGTTCTGTCGCATCTAGAGGAGTATTCTAGCGGCTTGCTTCTCTGATCGGGAGTTTTACGTTATTTTTCCGATCAACACTAGGCGAATGCCGGAGCAGTGCCCTACCAAACGGGCATAGGACCGAGCGCGACTGTCACTCCCAATCCTTGTCCTGTTCTATCTTTTACACACACTTACACTTACATGCACTACACTACCACATCTGCCAGGAGACCGGTTGGGAACTGGAACTTAGAGCTAGTACGGCTAAGGCGGAGCCTCGCTGGTGGGAGACACCTGGTTCGAAAAAATCCCGCTAGCCGTCAGTAGGCCGGAACCGGATCTCGCCATCAAGGGCAACATCACCACCACCCCCCGAGAAAAAGAAAGAAAGGGAAAAAAAGCAAACACTACACTTACGTGACTAATGACCTTAGCCGTTGACGTTCACGCAATCACTATTAATCAATCATCAACCAACGGCAGATGTACTTGTAACTGCAAATATAAATGCAATTGAAATAGTAAATGCAATTAAAATTGTAAGTGTAACTGGTAACAAGAAGTCTCCCGGCTTCAAACTTCAAAATTATATCTTTCTAAGTGTTTACTTTCATATGGAATGAAGTATTTTAAATTTGCGTTTCATTACACTGCTCTATGCTGTGGTTATTATTTGGATATTCCCTCAATTCGCATTTTAATCGTTTTTTAGTTAATTTATATTGTTATATCTTAATTATGATAACGCTATGTCGTATTATAGCCCAACACCTTGTTAGATTTTACTATTTTAAATTAATTTAAAGAACAATAGAATTTGAAAAATAAATTGTACTCTGAATTAGCAGGTCAGTGCTGGAAAACATACTTATTTACTCCATTCAATACTCAATTCAAATTTCGTATTTGTGTAGTGATTATGTGGTGTAGTTTTAAAGTTTTTGGCACTTCTTTGTTGTAAATGCAATGTGTACGTGTTATGTATATACACTATACTTTACACCGACTTACACGTAAGCAACCCTTATAATGTACGCGTGGTGTAAGAATACTTCCATTAAAACACGCGGCTGCGCCTACCATTCGTGAGAAAAGGGATTGATTTGATTAGATTGATTAATGTTTCTGGGAATCAGTAGTAAAATGTAGTGTTCTGCCACCAGGTTCTATACCTACTTGCAGAAATAATAAATCTATCTATCTATACAGTTTTCCAGATAGTGAAAGACTGCACCAACAATTTTGTTTAAATTTTGACCTCCGATATAGTATTTAGAGAATGGTGCAAATCTCCAATAAAGTATACAATGCTGAAGAGAATGTTGTAGATATCATGTTAATTAAAAAAACAAAAAAACTTCAACTTCTATGGTTATTAGTCCCTTTAGTACAGTGAATGTTTTCGCGGGAGAGATCCGACGTCGACCTCCACGCTGGCTTGCGCGGGGTCCACCTCCAGGTACCTCGCCAGCAGGTCACTGCCCCACCCGGGTCAATTCTAAGTTCCCACGAGACTTCCATCATGTGTTTAGTGCAGAGCATATAAGTGTGTGTCTAAATAAGAAGCGAGGTTAGAACAAGTAGGAGGAAGGAAAGATCGCGCGCGGAGGAAGGAAAGATCGCGATCGAGAACACTGTGGCCCATTTGTTAAGGTACTGCTCCGGCATTCGCTTCATATTGATCAGGAAAACCTAGGAAAACTACCGATCAGAGCAGCCGGCCGCTAGACTCCGTCCTAGAGTTATAACTAATTTCGAAAACGCGCTACCGCCGGGTCTCGAGCCGAGGACCTCCAGTTCAGAGTGGCTGTAGAGACAGTGGCATGAGCGAATGGAGATGAATCGTGCGCAGAAGGGCGAAAGCTGCACTTGTTTGCCTCGCGCCCGCTCGCCACGCCGAGGAACTAGGGCCGCCGAAGCCCCAGGGCGCTCCCACGCCGGCGCTCGGGAACTAGCGATGGGGGCGGCGGGGGAGGGGAGAGGCGGCCCGGGCTGAATGCGGCCACGGCACACACGCCGTCGCACCGCGCCGCGCTACAGCCTCCAACCAATATCTCACAAAAGAGAGTGAAAGGGTGACTTCGGACTCCATATCAGCAACCCGTCTTTGCAGCTGTGAGAAAAGAATGCCGCGGAAATGGTGGCCTCGGCGTCGTCACACGCAGTCACGTTTTCCAACACAAACAAGGCAGGTAATCGCCTTTGTCTCGCGTGGGTGGGCATAGGGCGTGTGATCCCCACTGGCTGCGCCTGTTATGTCAAAAAATAGACAAGGTATAAATAGTTAACAAATGTTTATTATGCTATTTATGCAATTCCAGAGTTCCAACTCGTACCTATAACAATGTATTCAATATAACCATTTTCCAATAATCAAAGCACTGTCGTCGTCACCAGGATATTTAGCAGTTCTTACTCGAAATGACCAATGTCCAAGTAGAATATCCAATAGCGGCATAGTTGGCATAGACAGAAAAAAACTATATACTCGTATAACTACTCACACTCTAGAGCACTGTCATTAAACTAGTTTAATGTTAATTGTAATGTTATAAAAAATTATATAATATGTACATAACATAAATTATAAAACGATAGTTTTGCTTTTATTTAATGCCATGGCTCTCAATGTAATTTTGTTAGTTTATGAGTGGTTTCTTGTGGTTTTTGTGAACTCGTATATAAACAGGTAATGTAACATACTTATTTAATTCTTTCGTATGACCTACCTTTCACTACTGATTCCTAATACACTCCAATTAACTAGTCTAAAATTCTTTTGAAGTGCTTTAGTAGCATAAGATATTTTTGTTAACAAATAGAATTGTTTGTACCACTTTCTGAGAAGAAAAAACTAGGGGAGCTACAAAATGGCACGGACTTTACTTGATATGTACTTACCTAAATGAGAAAGTAAAATATAGTGTCATTTTCAATGACATTTTGTTTATGTACACTGTTGTTTATGAAAATTGCAACAGCTAGAAGGAATGGTCGATGTCACTTAAAAATCGGTGGATGTGTAGAACAGTGTATCCATAAGAAATTATTAAATTTGCATAGAGATGGCGTGCAATTTGGCCTAGCAGCGCTCTCTTTTGTGTGACAGGTCAGATCAGTGTTACGGGACAATCGGCGGTGTAGAGCCGTCAAACGAAATGGAAACGTGCAAGCAAGTGCCGGTATGCCCCGTCGACGTCAAAAATACCAGCGAGTGAGTTCGAACGGGGCAGAATGATCGGACTCTGTACCGTGAAATTGCATACCATGACATTGCATACCGTGACATTGCGGCTCGATCGGGGCGCGCTGCTTCGACAGTGATCCTCACATAAGTGGAACATATGGGTAGAGGGAGGTTGTTCATGGTAACAAGCGAGTACTGGACCACACAATGTGACCACAGCGTGAGGTGACTCCCATCTTGTTCCTATGGCCGTAACCGAGAGAACGGAGTCGTCTTCAGTGTTAACTCGACGCACTACAACGGGTGGGGTCGTGTCTGCATTGATAGCTTTGATGCCATCTGATTAGGGCTGAAATGTGCATACCACAGCGTCCGTTTGTTTCGATGGTCCGTGGATTCCGTTGACCAGAAACCACCAACGCCTCAGACAGCAATGGGCACCTGAACGTGTTCACTTGTCTGCTGAGAAGCAAAATGTAATGTTTTCAGTCGAGTCCCGCTTCAATTTGTGCTACAGCGATGGCTGCGTACGTGTTCGACGATAACGTGGCTATCGCAATCAGCCAGCCTGCATTGTTCAATGCCATAGCGGACAAACGCCAAATGTAATGGTTTAAGGCGCCATTTACTACAATGTGCAATCTCATGTCATACATATTGATTGCAATCTCAACAGCAACCGATACATCAGCGAGGTTTGAGAGCCCGAGGTACCGACCTTCCTACAAGCACCTCCACATGCCATATTTCAGCAAGTCTAATCAGTTTACTAGAAGCTATGGCGGCATTATGCTATCTCGTAGACTTATAAAAGTAGTAATTCAGAGAATAAAGTAGTGCAGTGTTTCTGCAGTTTTGGCCACGTTATCCTCGAGTCAAGAGCATTCCCACTATGTAACAGAAATGTTGTACATGTGCTGTAATAGTTTTTTATGTGAGCAGTGAATGATTCTGATGCTAGTAAGTGGTAATAGTTGAATATACGAAGAGTATTAAAATTATTGTTGTTCTTCATTTTTATGGTAGTTGTTAACGTTACGTATAAGACTGGAATACCATGTACCAACATTTCAATTGAATCCTGACATGTTACATTTGATTATTTGGGTGAGTCCATGACTTATATGTTTTTTACCAATATGTAATTCTGATATATATGGTAAAATACTTAATGTATATATTATGCATGTGATTGTTAATGTGTGATATTGCAGTTATTGCAAATGTATATGTTCGTTGAACCTGATGATGTCATACCAACCTTGAAACGTTGTGTAATAAGTGATTTCAAGACTGTAAATAAATGAATACATGTTCTAATTTAAACGTTTAAAATGTTGGTGCATACATCCTATGAATGAAGCAGTTCAACCTTCCAAATACTACGCAAGAGTACATTCAAAGAAATATTTACGAAAGGATATGAGAGATATTTGAAAGGTACATTAGATATTTTTTAAATCAAAAGAAAACATCAAATGGCGTTTATATCATGTCATTCATTGCATTTAGCACAATTCTAGCATAAAGTTTAAAGAAACAATTTTGAACCGTTTTGCGAAAATCTTATTTTAATATTTTTAATACTGCCCATTACAACAATACCCTAAAAATAAAGAAAGGCATTATGAACACGTGTGTCGTACCAGTATTATTATACGGTTCGTATTATACGAAAAATATGATCAAAATATGTCAAAAGAAGATGGAAATGAAAATATTAGGTATAAGTCTAAAAGACAAAGTAAGAAATACTGACATGAAGCAAAGAACAGGTTCAAACGACGTAGGTCAGTTCACACGACTTCTCAAATGGAAATTGACAAAAGATGTAATGAGGATGAACACAGATTGACCAACAAAATTACAATATGGAACACAAAGAATGGAAAGAGAAATATCGGAAGACAAAAAATTCGGTGCTCTGACGTCGTAGTAAGAAGAATGAGAAGACTATGAACCAGAACAGCAGCAGTAACAGCCTCGTAAAATAAGGCATCAATTCAATTAAACTATTAATATTTTCAAAATACGTACGTGATATTACTAAAATAACTGTATATGGTGAACAAATTTCATTTTAAGAAAAGTTATATCAGTAATTATAGATAAAAATCTCTGAAGAGTCTTTCTGTGAATTTCGAATTTTCAGCTTTTAGATACTTATCAAATTACTTACTTATTCGATTAGTAAAACAAATCTCACGTCAAATCAATTGTCTGTCTGTCCGGCTGTACCGGGTTAACTCAAAAACTATTTTAAATTTATTTATCATTAAAAAATAGTTGAAAACCGCATATGACAATGGGAAGAAGTGCGTTCTGTGCACGTTTTCCTAAATTCTGTGACTAATATCTTAACTCATACATAACTTGAATTATAAATGCAGATGTAAATGAACGTTTTTAGAAAGAATTGATAAGAAAATATTCGCTCTTATGTAATAAAACTACTTGCAGAGTCAAATCATCGTCATGTAACGTATTAGCCAGCGTGCCTCATGGCATCTATTTGGGGACGCTTGGAAGAGGATTAGCCTAGCCACAGGAAGTAGGGTTTTTCCGTAAAGGGAAGAACGCGGAAACGGGAGGCACAAGGCTTTGGGAGTCATCCGGCCTATTCACTGTTATAACAAGCGAGGGGGTGGCGTGACGTAGTAGGTCACGTGGGCCTCGCCTATATAACAGAGTGTACAGAGCCTGTGGGTGGGTTCTGGAGACAGCGGGAGAACCTCGTGCGTGTGCACAAAACTTGGCGCCACGACGGTGTATATGCGAGCCAGGCTCGCGAGGCTCGAGTCACTAGTTGACGAAGCCTGCGGACTATATGTCCTTGGGTGACTGCGGTCACGGGGGAGCGATGCTGTGTGCGTGCTCCGAGGTGAAGAGTGGTTGAGTGCCACGATTCACGCCGATTCTCAATCGGATAAGATCGCTCCTGCGATCGAGGCAAACCAGCCGTTGGTGCGCCAGAACGGACTTTGTGTCCCAGCGTGACATCCGGTCACGGAAGCTAGGCTTTGTGCGCGCTTCAAAAGTAGGAGTGGCGAATGCCACAATCAAAACCATCTTCAATCGGGTTTGGATCGCTCCCGCGATCAGGGGATAGTAGGTCTATCAGAGCTAGGGTGTAAGTAGATTATTAAGTGTATATATTTGTTTCGTTTTCTTTGTTAATATAGTTGTTATATGAATGCTCTGTGTCTGTGGTCGCTGTGAGTATCCATGACGTCACAGTCGGATGTTGGCTATTATTCCACGTCGTGTCCTTCATGAGCGAGTCGACGTATTTCCGAGAGAACGTGGAGAACAATACTATGAATAACGTTATTTCTCACTGAACTCTAGAAAACGTGCACAAATGTTGAAGGTACATTTATGCTCCCCCCTCCCCCAAAAAAACAAGGAGCCATCTCAGCATTTGCTCAAAGGATCAGGGATACATCACGAAAACACTGATCGAAATGGGTGTTTTGACCTAGAAGCTGAGGTAGAATACTTATTAAGAGGTTGTGTAGAATTGTACAGTTCAAGTGGTAACTAATACATAAAATATGATTGTTAAAATTAACATTACTTTCCTTGTTCATGCTCGGTGTAAACGCTAATTGTGTAGAAACAGTTATGCCGTAGAAAATATTTTATTTGTCACTTAAGCGTGTGTATCGATTTTAATCATTTAATATCATCTGGCAATGCGTTGTGAAATAATGTACATTATGTGAAATTTTTTACGAGATGTTGATACAGACACTGATGAATATGATTACTACGTCGAGTGTTTTAGACATCGGTATTAGCGGAAAATATTTTTTCCTCACTTGAGTAAGTCATTTTTGACAAAAAAACAACTAATTCGTGAATCAAGAGGCAAGGTAATAGAAAAGTTTCTAGCTTAATAAAGGGAGCGATAAAAACCTGAACGTCAGCCCTGAAGAAGGCCACATATGGTGCTTCAAATGTCGGCACCTCAGCCTTCGACGAGGCATCACCCTGAGAGTCCAGGTCAGAATTTTGGGTGCAATGGTGATAGTCTACTAAGAAATTACCATTTGTACTAGACAGTGTGCTAGGACTGCACTATGCCACAATACACAATACATGTGTCGTTTGTGGAATTCAAAGTCGTAGCGTGGATGTATCACGTACTAGGATGTAAATGCTCAAAGTCGAAAATGTCCAAAGAGTGTTGAAAGGTAATACAAGGACATAAAATATACACTTGTTTTTCTTGCAGTGCATGACATCATTTAAAAATCTGCAATTGAATGAAGTTTTGCAGAATACACCCACGTCACGAGAATAAGTAGTCGTTTTGTGTCTTCCATCTAGCAGACAACTGATGATGATGGCTAAGCCATCGAAAGCTGCTATTGAATTAAAAAACATTGTTGGCAATGACAACATCTTTAATTATTTTAAAAATGCCAAAGATATCTTACCACAACACCTATATATAGAGAATAAGTATGCCTGAAATTGACTTGCATATGTTAAAATTTTGAACAGCAAGGGTGCACGCAAAAAGTATATTTGTATTTGCTACACGGGAAATAGGAAATCCCGGTATTATTGTTTAATGTCGTTCAGAATTATGTCCCGAAGATTAATGAAATAAGGGACGCTTACAAATTCTGGAACAGTATAATCACTATTCATTGTTTATACAGAGTTGAACGTGATTGTGAAAATGTAATTGATATACTATTTTATATTTGTCACGAGATGTACATGTATGTTATATGAAACTAAGCAATGAAATTGTACTGTTCACCTTATCATAAAAATATAGTGCACCACATATAATTAAAGTAATTCAAATTTGTTTGTGAAAGTACACATGTGTCAGACGATTTCTGGACATTTCATTGCGACATTATTAGTCTTTGCACTTGAAGACACTCAATCTTCAAACTTAAAATATTCGTTATCTTCAATGCGATAACTCTAACGTCATATCCCACACGCTTGCTCCCAAGTAGAACAAGGCCTTGAAATTTTTGCCACAACCAAATGACGTATTGAACAAGTGGCGGTTGATAAGCGTTCATTACATTAATTTTACGTCTTTCTTAAAATTTGGTGTTTATATTATAAAAATGGTTTATTTTAACTAGCGATACGATATCTGGGGCCTACTACCTTTCATTTAAAGTAAAACCACGAAATTTGATTCAGTATAAAGCTTGGACACCTTTTTAAACGCAAACCTTTAGTGTTTTAAATAAAAAGAGTTTTGCAATTTTATAAATGTAAGACTTTTAATGAAAATGGGAAATATGCAACACTTTTTTCTCTTCGAGCAAAACTTTCAAGAAAATATTATCAGCCATTTAATTGAAAATATTGAATGTTACAGCGGCTTCATGTAAAGTATACCCAAAAATTAAAATATCTTAATGTTATCCATAACAGCACAATTAGACCTTAATTCTGACGATGGTACCAAGTTTCGGCTCAAACGCTTGTAATCTGCGTTTCCAAGGACACAACCGTCGAGAAAATCAGACAGACATCCGGACATCCATCCATGATATATCCCGATTTTCGGGGACCCGTTTGCTATATCTCCTCTCTTCCGGCACCAATCTTAACAATCTTTGGAACAGCGCTAATGTGGCTTAATACTGACGTGTGTGCAGAGTTATAACTCGAAATAACCTGAAAACTGATTTTACAACCGAAATTATGAGATCGTATTGTTGTGGAGATTCCAATACTTTTCCTCCCTATTCTATAATACAGGGAGGAAAAGTAAAAATATATGAAAAGTATACATATGATTTATTGACAGTCAATGTTTTACATTTTTAGATTTTTTAATAGATCAACACCCAAGAGCGTTTGTAATGATAGGCGCAATGTATTTTGCAACAGGTCTGGTCATCGCGCGCGGCGCCATTTTCTTTCCCGCCGCAGACATCTAGAACAACGCACTGCTACCGAGGGAGACTTGCCTCATCTCGCGCACTTGCACGATTACCCTTTGAGGACAGTGAAGAGGACAGCGGCGGTCTTGTCCAGCTAGTTCTCCTGCTTGCGAACTCGCATAAGGCGAGTTCACCTAGCGATCACGCCTACCCAGGTAGCGTCCAATGCTTTATACAATCGCACTTAATCGTGTACATTAAAAAACTCAATTTTTTTTATTGTAAGCTTATTAGAATTGTTGGCTTATAAGTATATCCCATGTTTTTAGAAGAAATCAATAATGTTTGAAATATTTCATATTTAAATGGAATATTTCTTACAATGGGTGTATTTATTTCTTACAAGTGGTGTATCATTGATACAAACAGTGCGTTGCACGGGGAAATTGTTTTTACCAACAATTCCCAATGCATTAATCCTGATAGTTAACAGTTGTTAATACATTAGAGAGATATCGTTATTGCGTCAGCCAATAAATTAAAAATTCAACTCTGTGTGACCTTTGTATCCTGGGCAATTCATAAAAGAACTAAATCTGTGGGAAATGTAAAGCAACATTGAATTTATTTTCTAAATATAATTTGTATGAGAGTGAACTGAAGTCGGTTCACAGTTCGTGTTCCATTAACTCATTCGCGTGAGCTAGAATTGTTCATCACTGTGAACGCGATTGATAAATGACCAGGATGAAAATGCTCTGCCAGATGCACGAGCGAACGCCTCCACGGAGGGAGAAGAAACGCAAGGGAGGCAGTTAGCCAGGGATTTGAGCGCCAGCGCCCGCAGGCGAAGTGCGAGTTGAAATTCCGGCAAATTGGACAATTTCCAGACTCAAGTAGTGACTCAGCAAGCTTTTCCTTCACGCCAATTTAGCGTTAGAGAAATTGTAGTGTTTAGAGCTGTAACCCTTCTGCTAAGCAGGGCTGACACAATGACGCCATTTTAACTTCTAACCGTAAAGAAAATTTACCTCATATTCAACTTCACAAGAAGTACATTTAAATATCAATTATATTTGATTTTATTTTGTTTACATGTGAGCAAAGAGTTCTACTAATATGTTATCCATTCTTGGTCTCCGATGTTTTATAGACAATCTTTGCTTGCATAATGAAATTCCAATAATATCTTTTGTACAATAATTAACAGAGTATAACAGAGTCAATTTGCGGAGGAATAGGATGATTCTTTATCGTCATATTATTGTGACGATACGTACCAATATAAATAGTGATTGAGGAAATTCATACAAGAGCTGTTAAATGGAAAGAGTGCCAATGCATAAAGAACAATTTAAAAACACACCAAAAATGACGTGAATAGAGAAGTCAAGGTAGTTCAGATTTATTTTATGTAAACGAAAACAAAGGTCATGAATTATATAAAATGCAATAAAATCCTAAGGCAAGTTTGAAACTATTTTGAACGATTGTATGTAACAGGCTCTTCGCAATTGAAATGTTTATATATTCTAAAAATAACACATTCGATGTACACGCTTATCGAATGTGCACAAAATTAGAAAATATTGATTGGTTTAATAAATGGAAAGAACTCCAAAATTGTATCATCAGTTAAAAATATTAACGCTCGATATAAACTCGATTAGGCGTTTTCAATAGCTTTATTAGGCAACCCGCTTGACCATAATGTATTACACGCTTTCTTGTTCTGGCAAACCCTGCAATTGCACTAACTAGCTGCAATTGCATTAACTCGCTTCATGGCTCTGTTACTGGTCAACGTAAAGGTTCCTTCAAACTTTATGAATTTATCTATCAGAGATGAAGTAACTCTTAAACATTTTCCTTCATTTACTTCATCTTTTCATGTTGATCTATGGTACTCATGCAGAAGAACAATGGATATTTATATCATAATATCACTATAACACGTTTTTTGTCATATATTTTTGTTATTTCTACGTTTAATAAGGATTTATTTTTTATTTAGTTTAGATCGAATATCTGTAGAAATGTGTTCTGTAGCAATCGCGAAAAGCCAGTGTATGTGATATTTTTTTATTCTTTGCAGTGTTCCGTAGGCGAGGCCGAAATCTAACGATCTCCCTTTGAGCCTTGAATTTGGTGTAGCGCCTTTCGCAGAAATCGAGATCGTTGTAATGATGCAAAAATTATACGGAGAGATATTGTAGGAAATACAGCGGAGCGGTTTACTGGGTTGCTGATTCCGCGAAAGCGGCCTTCGCCGCATGTGCGCACGCGGGAGGGGAGAGGGGCAGTGTGCGCAAGGCGCTCGAGGACGGCAGCGGGCGCTTGCGCCTCGTCGGCAGCGCAGGGCGGAGGGCGAAGGGGCCAGGAGGCGCCGAAGAAAGCGCGGCCGGCGGAGGCGGGAGAGAAGCCGTGAGGGGGCGGGCGGGCGGAGGTCGCCCGGGCCGCGCAGGGCGGGGCGGCGCTGCTCCGCCATGGCGTCACGTCGCCGGCAATTTCAGCCAACGGCGGCGCGCGCGTGAGCGGACCTCGCAGCCGCCTCGCCCGCGCCGCCGCTGCTCTCGATAGTCGATAGCGCATCGAGAGTATCGAGCGCCGCGCCCCGTCGCCGCCCCGCCCCGCGACCCCCGCCCGCGGGCGGCGGCCGGCGAAAGGGTGACCCGACGCTCCGCAGGGAAATTGCCGCGGAAATAAGAAGTTGCGCCGCGAACTAACGCGTCCAGCGGCCCCGCGCCGCGCCCTTTGGACGGGAGGGCGAAGGGTCGAAGGGAGCTCCGCGTGATTAAGTCAAGTTTCACTCGTCGGTGGTCATGTGGCAGGGACCTCTGACTGTAAAAGGTACTTTGGCTGACTCCTCTCACTGTGAAAGGCTCTCGCCTGCAAATTTAGAAATAATTTATTGAGCTATGGATAGGTAGCCAAGAAATGTGTAAAACTATGATCATCTTTTTAAATTTAATATTACCTAATACTAGTAAGAATATTGTACATTTTTTATAACCCTTCTCACGATCGGGTCAGTGCCAAGAGCGTGTGTATGTGTGAGTGTGAGAGAGAGAGAGAGAGAGGGAGAGAAAGAGGAAGAAAGAGAGAGAGACCGGGAGAGAGAGACTGGGAGAGAAAGAGAGACTGGGAGAGAAAGAGAGACTGGGAGAGAAAGAGAGACTGGGAGAGAAAGAGAGAGTGAGAGAGAAAGAGAGAGTGAGAGAGAGTGAAAGAGAGAGAGAGGTAGGGAGGGGGGACTTGTGGGAAGAGTTTGCCTTTGACTTGATTAAGACTATACATAATAATTAAATAATAATAACTATTGTGATCGGGACAGCTCATCTGCCTGAAAGCAAATAGTCTGTCGTTCTGTAATGGCACAACTATGTACAAAATACACCGTATCAGTAGTTCTAATAAAAGTATTTTTTAACTAAGAACTTTCAATAATAAAAATATACTTCGCTAACTCGAGTGCTACGCTGTACCTGCGGAAGCATGCAATTCTGACTACCAAACAGGTGATGAACATGTGCAGTTATCATCTAAAGTACAAATTGTATGACTAATACAGCAATCTTGCTCAAGAGATTGTGAAATGATTAAGATGAAAGTACATTACATTGAACAAAGATCAAATTTGTGAGCCGGTAGTTTGCAGAGGCACACATTTTCAGTTGTATCGTATCACTTAATAAGGATAGCATTATGTTATAATGGAGTAGTCCCTTAAAAATAAACTAATCTTATTTGTACTTTTATTTCGCTTAATCTACCGCCACACATTTTGTCGCTACACCCTTGATCTCCGATGCTAGTCAGAGTTACAAAAGATCAACACGAGATGAGAGATCAGCCTATTTTTCGATCCTAAGGACGGAAATGTCTTTACAATATACCCAGTACCCACCATTCATTTCAGTGTTTACAGAGAGGAGAACAAGTATGTTGTTCTTGGTCTTTGTCTGCATTCGATAATCACTCAATGAAAATACTGAACGAGCGACTCGAAATAAATTAAAATTGGGCGCCGCTGTGCGCCAAAGAATGTGCTCTTTACACGCAAGCAAACATGACCAAGAGGAACATCAAGAGGAATCGATTGCGCATCGGAAAGAGAAAGAAGACAATCAGGCAGAATGGCATGTGGTTTCAACAGTGGTTTCAACAGTGTTCAACGTCTGTCTGTCCGTCCGTCCATTCGTCTGTGTATAATCCTGTCGCATAAACCGTTCAGCCGATTTTCTCCAATATTGATATTCCTCAATCATTCTAGCTGATGTCGCAGACCCTGGAATTTCAAACCGAAATTTTTATTTTGGGGGACCTTTACATGAAGACCCTGGAAAATTTTCAAAAGAACGGTTCCCAATTTTATGACTAAATTTTGTTGTTGAATAGTGCGAAGGACATTTACGTGAAAGGTGCAGGTCTCATTTTCATTGACATCCCCGATTTTTTGAAAAAAAAAAAAATTAAAAAAGAGTTCAAACTTCAAAATCGGAGATAGATATCTTTGTCTCAGTGAAAGCTTATTGAATAAATTAGTTCTTCAAAAAAGGTTATATACAATTTTTTGGAAAAAAGCGGGATTTTTTGCGTATTTAGCAATTGAAATTTACAAAAAAATCTCAAAACCTGCTCAAAATTTTTTCTTTAAATTTTCTTCACTCATGTAATAAGAGATGATAAAAAATGGTGCTATTCTTATTTTCGGGCATTTGCTCCGTTCTTTGAGATCTTCAAAAAAAATAATACTTTTTTTAAAGTATAGAATTGAAGGTACAGATTTTTGCCTCAGACAAAGTGTTTTGTACAAAATTAGCTTTTTAATAAAGACAATGTACAATTTTTTGGACAAAACGAGTAGTTTTTGCGTTATTTCTGGTTGAAATTAATGAAATATATACAGGTTTCGGACGAAGTACAGGCCACGTGAAAATTTGAATGAATGATAAGAAAACTAATTTAATTTTGATTATAATTTCCAATTAAAACTTCCAATATTAATTCTATGTTTGCTTTCTCGCACTTTTACTTTACTTTATTCTTGTATTCTTAATGTATTGATGTACAAGTACATGCAGTTGACGGACTGCAGACGGTGGCTTTCATCGTTCCTTTATACCGGAGGCAAATAATTCTTAAAAAACTGTATTTAGGCCATTATTCATAACAATATTTTCCAGTTTAAGATATACAACTGTAGAGTACAAGCAACACCACCTAGAAACTGATATCTAAGTGATATTATATCCAGGTGATTAATACTTTATTAATTTATTTAATTAATAACATCTAATGAATCTGAAATGTTCTACAAATAGTTACAAAATGTTCTTGACTCAACTAACGAAAATGATTAGATACTAATTTTGGAGGAGACCTGAATGCTCGAATTGGAAATTAGCCAGTCAAAGGCCTTACTGGACCAAATAGAGAAGTGACACTAAATAAAAATGACAGGATTTTACGCGATTTTATCAATTATAATTCATTGCCATTTAAAAATTCCTTGTTAAGCACAAAGATATTCAAAAATACACTTGCACAGCTCGAGGTAGTTGATCCATTATTGACTACTATATAGCCAACGAAACGTTGGAAAAGTTGTTCTGTGATGTCAAAGTCATGCGTGAGAAAGACATCGGATTAGACCATTGTTTAACGAGAAAAAATATACCATTAAAAGAAGATCAATGCCAGACACCATAAAGACGAAATGGTGTGGATATGTGGCTTACTTAACAATTCGTCCATCAAGATTCTTTTCCAAAATAGAACAAAAAGAGTACGTGGAAGAAAATCCTCATAGTTTAGATATCCAATATGGGTGGAAAGAATTTAAGTAGCCAATGAGACATTAGGTATGAAATATAGAACAAAACGTGGACTCTACTCGTATGTTTGGAATGAAGAGTTGCAGAAAGCTATTAGAACCAACAAGGAACTATAGTTAAAATGGATAGCTCTTAAGACTTCAAGCTCGCGAAATAGATATAAAACACAATCAAGAATAACAATCTCTGGTGAAAGCAACTCATGAAGAAAGCTGGGAGATACACGTCTCTAACATAGAACATGACGTCCATGGCAGACAGTGATTTTCATATAAAGTTATTAAGCATCTAAATGGAACAGAAAAAGACGCTGCTAACCTAGGACTACTGCGTAAAGGAAGTTTGTTAAATCTTTGTAAACAACGTTGGTATATAACGGATTATAAATAACCATTAGAACTAGAAGTAGTTGTACCATCAGATACCGATAAAATAGAGTATGAAGAACTACACAATGTTCTCACAGAAAGTAAAAACAGGACAAGATATGGACAATCTTTACACAGAATTATATAAGTATCTACCAGACGAAGCAAAACATACACTCCTAGACTTATTAAATCTCTGCTGGTAAAAAAGAAAACTTCCTGAAAGCTGGAGAACAACCCTGGTTGTCCCAGTATTTAAGAGAGGCCAACGAAGTGTTCTAACTACAGAGGAATCAGCCTGCTGAAGTCTTCTTAAAAGAAATACGCAAAAAAAATTGCTAAACGATTAAGAAGCATAATCGATTGTATACTACTTGTAGAGCAAACAGGTTTTCCCAAAGGAAGATCATGTACAGACAATATGTACTGTCTAAACCAATTAATAGGAAAGAGAAAGGAATACGATCTTCTAACATATTTGGTGTTTATAGATTATAGCAAGGCATTCGATAATGTTTTAAGGAACAAGCTCTAGAATATACTGGACAGGAGAAGAATTCCCCAACAAATTATTGCAGTTATTAGAAATATATAATAGTACACAAATTAACATAAAGAAAAATAACGATCCTACACGAGAGGATTAATAAAGGTGTTAAACAAGGGTATTGTTTCTCACCCATCTTGTTTTATACATTTAGGCAACACTGTGAGATAATGGAAACAACGGCTTACATTTTTAAATTTTACATACAACTTTAAAGAATCCCATTTTGTCAAAACTTTAATATTTGCTCACGAACAGGTACTTATTGCAGACAACGAGAACAAATTACAGAGAACTTTGTTTGAATTACAAAGGATAACATCAGAGTATAATTAAAAATCTCAGTAGAAAAAAAAACAAGTCCATGGCATTTCAAGGTGGCTTTCCTGTAAGATGTAAATGATGGTAGTAAATGATGCAAACAGTGAACAAGTCCGCATTTTTAAATTTCTAGGCTGTGACATTTCATACACAGGAGAAGGTGGTGTAGAAAAAAAAGAGATCGATTTAATGATATATGCGGTACCATTAAAAGAACCCTAAAAAACAAGGCAAGATTTAGATTTATTTCATCAAAAAACTGTAAAAACTGTGTGGCGTATGGGGGAGAAGATCATCTTTGCAATTTTTTTGAGTTCCTGAATCCCAAGGAAAGACACTCTCCTAAAATTTTATAAAACAGTAGCTGTGCTAAATGCTCTCTATGGAAGTGAAACGTGTAAACGGTACTGAATAGCGAATCCCGCAGTAGAATTCAAGCTTCTGAAATGAGATTTTTGAGATCAATATTGGGTCCAACGAGAGAAAATAGAATAAGGAGTGAGGATGTAAGAAATAAGTTGTGGATATGTAATTTAAATAAAAAATAAAAGAAAGAATAATGGAATGCATGGTATGGAAATGGAAAATAGGATGGGAATGGAAAATTCCATAACTCTAAAAGAAGTGACATAATACCCCCCCGAAGGAAATATGTCTGTTGGGCAACCGAAAACTAGGTGGAAAGACCAATGAGTGCGCAACGGATCTGCGATCCAATGCTTGAAGAAGAAGAAGAAGAAGAAGAAGAAGAAGAAGAAGAAGAAGAATTAATAAGATCGTAATGATTTATTAATTGATTAATTTCAGAAGTATTATCCAGGTGTTTAATTTGGAATATTTATTGATTTGAGCGTTTCTTTCAGACCCTAGTAACCATTCTAATTTCTTAAGTATATAAGATTTATCTTGATGGATACGCGCGCGGTATAGCCAATTTTTATTATTATTTTAATTATAATATGCAAAATAAAAATGGCCTATTATATCACTTATTATTGTTTATTGATTTCCTTAGTTGTTATTTATTTTTCGTATATTTTAATTAGACAATCATTGGATAGATTACATCAGAAACACTTCACTTGAAAACATATATTTGGATTCCATGGTCACCACACTTCGACCCACTTGTAGTAATTTCGCCTAATGTGGCATCTCTGCTCTGCACATAAAAGCTTCAGTTTTTCCGTTGAATCAAGACGATATATTCCGAGTTAATGATTAAATTATAAATTACGAACGAATTGAAGCCAGCGACATTCGTTATAGTGTTTACGTTTGAATTTTTTTCGAATATTTATTTTTATATTTTAACGCTATAGGCCCTAGAAATTATTTGTCAGATACTACGTTTTTGCGAATAGTAAAGTAATTAACATTATATTTAAAAAATAATTACATGAAGCGATGAGAAAATAAAAACATGTGTATAAGGTAATAAGTTCGTTGTTTCGAATCCATTCATAATGGGATAGAGTGGATGGCATTTATTTCTGAATGTTCCATTTATTTTTGAAATTATCCTTGCTTGTCCGTATGCTGCGTTAGAAAAATAAAAATATGTTTATAATAGTTTTCGTTCGTTTAAAATTTCTTTTATTTTCAAAAAACTAACGTATGAACTTGGAGGCAAAGATGAAACGTTGAAATAATTGCATGTATTCGAAACAAGCAATAGTGTTCCATAAAGAATTCTTTAGAAGAACTTTCATAAAACCTCAACAATGCAAACTGAAAAACAGTTCTACTTATGGCAGAAATGGCGTTTTTACCAAGAATTGACAAGAAGATATATGCTCATTGTGGGCGTCTATCGCTGCATACACGCTTTTTTGGCAGCGCTCATTGACTGAGATGTGTTGATATAGACAGAAATTCGGTAAAATATTATTGTATAACCGTGACTAAGAGGTGAGAAAGTATGTGCTGCTTTACCTTCATTATTTTTAAACATAAACCTTCCAGAATATTCTAAGCAAATAATTCTGGATTTCTTGTGGAATTTCATGTATCCCGAATGGTGGGGAGCGGTTTCAATTGATGATACTGCTGTGCCTCTGACTGGGAGTTCGAGGTTTGACGGAGGCAGGATTTTTGACACTAGCTAGACAGCTAGATCGAGTTCAGCCGCTGTCTGAATGGCGCCGGATCTTGCAAACAGTGGGGGGAGCCATCTCCCGCGACAAAAACATGCATTACACTTACGGAACTAATGACCTCAGTAGTTGACGCTCCTATAAAACTAATCAGTTAATCAAACTGAATAATGGACTGGAAGATGTCTATCATTGAGTAACGGACGGGTACCTGGATAGTTAGACACGCAGGCCACTTGATTCCGATTGTATTTATGTAAATGAAAGTAAATATATTCAAATGAAAACATCGCATGTCCTGCTCGAAGAATGATTGGGGCCAGTAAAATATTCGGCGTGTTGCAACCCTTGTTATCCATTATGGCATTTGGTTCATCTTTCTAAGAAAAAACAAAAGTTCTTCTTTCTCGTACAAAGTAGTACAAGTATTTTTTGCGGGCATTGAGTCGTTGGGTAGCTGGGAACCGAAAATGCGGTTATTGCAATGAGCCAAACCCATCCATATGTAAACGGGTACCCGTATTAATATGGATCATCCGTGTCATAAGGGTACCATCGTATGGGTGCCAGTATCATACGTGTCCGTATCACAGGGGTCGTCCATATCAATCTGTACTGTTGTATAGAATAAAGGGAAGGATTCTGTTATTATTGTAGTTTTTTTGCTTAACTCAACACTGTTACATGAGAGGAATAGGCACAAACGAAATAAACAAGACTGTAAAGTGTGTCATTTTATACTTCCGATCTTTTATAGAAATTCGCGGAGCTGGAAACAAGAGTATTCGAACTTCCGAGTATCAGTTATCGAATGGATTTGGAATTATTTCTTTCAACATAAAGAGAATCTATTTCTGTCGCGTGTAGTGAGGGACCTGCGCTGACCGTTGCACTCCGTCCTTGTCACGCGCCCGCGCCCGCGCCCGCACCGTTGAGTGGGCGTGACCCTGATAGCTACGTAGGACGCTTGTTTCTGCGATCAAACACTTCTCAGAACGGATCGAGATGCGTCCATGCGAGCGATGTTGAAGTAGATATTGGCCTCGCCCTCAGTTCACAAGAGACGGATGATTTTTGTTTCGCCTGTTTTGTTTATTCAAATGCGAAAAGTGTAGAGATTGTTTTTCTTATCTCTTTCTTGATTTTAAATCTCTTGCTTCCTGACGTAAGTACTACACTTGTCAAAATCCTTTTTCCATGTATCATTTCTGATATTTGGCACTTTTTCTGAAATCATTAATCATTATCTAGTTAGATATGTTTGTACTGTTAGTTATGTGATGCAATATTGTATATGGTAATATACGGCAAATGCCTGAAGCACGACAACACACAGGCTGTCAAATGTGTAGTCAGTTCACATGCAAGCAGCATGCATGATGTATGTATTCTGAAATGTATGAATATCCGTTGGTGTTTATTGATACAATCTGCCTCACGTTGAACAAGGCATTTAGAAACGTTTTAATGGATATTTATTTCGATATTGGCGTTTAATATAAACCGAGCAAGCCGCTAGCCTTTGAAAACGTTTTTTACTTAAATGTTTGAATATATTTCAAACTTTAAACAATTTAATTTTTATTATAATTTTGATGAATGCCCAACTCCAAAATTCTTATATTGTTGAGTAATACTTACGTGGGTCGACGACCCATCCAGTGCGGAATGGGTATTCCCTGAAAACGTATTCTGTGGAAAATAAGATGGTTGCTCTGCGGAGTCTAACTATTAAATGAATCAGCCTTCTCTTTCCAATAACATATTTACTTAGATTATTAATACTAGCGTACCCGTGCGAGAACTCTCGCATCTTAAACTCCATCCTCTTCTCTAACATTCCATTTCCACATTAAGGAGGAAAGTTGTTAACGAAATGTGTAGAGGTAACTTCCTATATCAAATAAAAATAACAAACAATAAAATAGATGTTTGAAACCAAGTATGAAATAATTTAATGTTATTGACAGATTTTGTTGGAACAAATCACTGCAATTATTTAAAGACATTTGAAGTAATTAGACAACCATGCTTGAGAGTTAGCTTATAGCTTTCCTTGATAGTTACAAAAATATTAGAAGTTTTTTTTCTCTTAAGTAAGATACGGAAAGTTGTCCATGCGAAAATACAGGATCATGCAAGTACAACACTACTTTTTAGAATAATATTTAACTTTATTACCGAACCGAGAGGTACCCCCGTGCATTTCAATCGCCTCGAATATCAGTAATAAGTTTAATTTCACAAGCAGTTGCAAATTCTGAACGACTCTAAACGCGTGGGGTTATATCGAGAAGCGCCGGGTCAGCAAATGTAATAGAATGTCACTCGTCAGAAAAAAGTGGAGGTAAGGAATTCATTTCGTTTTGATTGAGGCATAACAGTCCCAAGAAGCTCTCGTCTGATTGACTACGGTGCGACGAACGTTTCTATTGTGTCCTTCGGCCTCATAATTCCAGATTTTAGGATCCTAGAATGCATTGTTTAGGATTTATTTAACGAAATAGATTTTAACAATGCTGCTGGAGTGTTGCGGATTGCATATGACGTGAATATTTAGATACGTATTTTTAACAAATCCTTCATATTTTAAAGTCAAAGCGCAATTCGTCACATCTCCGTGAAATTCTTTATCTTTACAGACCTTATTTATAAAAATTGGCTGCGTGTGATAGCAAAACTCAGCTATACTACTGAAATAATATAGGAAGGGAATTTATTTAATATAAACAGTGAAACATGAAGTGAAGTACCAGCATCTAGACTAATGTATGGTGTGCCAACTATATTTCCTCCTTTGTTGTCTAAGAAAGAATTGATATAAATACCATCTAACATTAATGAAACTAAGCAATGTAATTCATGCAATGTTTGTATTTTGTTCTTAGCACTCCTATTTCTCATTGCCTCAAAATATCCTCATCTGTTTGCTCTTACTGTTCGCAGTTGTGGAGAGATAATATATCCCGATTTCCTCGAAAAGTTGTGTGTATGAGGGGTAATAGAAAATAAAATACTGCAAAAAGAAAAATCAGCACTGTATCTGTAACACTATTCAATGATCGATCTGTATAATAAATTTAAATTGCTTGCATATATCATCTAGATCTTTTATTAACCTGCACAAAATATAATTTACAGCGCTGAATGTACTACGAGAATAGTCCTCCTAGTTTTCATGCAAATGCTTCAACTTGTCCATAATAAAAATTAACTTGTTGCAATTACTAATCACTCGACGGAAAGTATTATCCTCGTATCCCAGCTCTTTCAATGCAATATCAAGACTGAGTCCATTGACATGAAAATTTAACCAAATCACTGCTGATAACGAAAATACTGGCACAGGTAAAACACAAACCAAACTTAACAAGACACAGTCTTCTCTCTTTACTATACACAATCGTCCATTCTTTGCCAATATTATTTCTTTCTTCTTTTTGACGCAGAACATCAAAAGATGTATGATCTCTCTCCATCATAGTTTTATTTAGTTTCTAAGCTCCCTACTATTGCCCCTCGCAATTTTTCTTGAGCATTTTCCCTTCTCTCTTTTGGATTTACTTGCAGAACACACTGGCAATTTTGGTGGATGACTCTTTTCTTGAGTCTAGGTCGTCCCAAAGTACTCTGTAGTTCCTTTCGTGACTTTTCTTCATAGCATAAGAACTTCCAGCGAATTTCACTTTTACCAAATTAAGTGCACCCACCTTCAAATAAATAAGATAAATAGGATAAAAAAGGTATAACAATAATATGAACGTTTAGTACTTAGTAAATTCATGTCATGGTACCATTTCAAGTGCACGCGTAATATAGGTTAACGTTACAAACTTTTCACGGAAACAAGAATGTAAATTCTTACCTCCGTGTGTTGCGTGGGAACAAAATTCTGCCGATGAATAGCAGAGATACAATTTTTCGTAAGAGTTTTGTGAAAATGAAACTGCAAACATGTGGTCCGTTTCGATCGTAGTTCCTTCTTCAATTGGGTACACAGCCCTTGAAGAAACGAGAAGTGAACGATTGTACTAGAGTGTTACTACACGCCTAGAAAAATAAACTTAATCGATATCAAGCAACTATTAATAAATCTAGCTGCTGCGAGAGCGAATCTTGAATTAATGATTATGCAAATAAACCTCGTCAGTCGGCACAATCCACGACGTACACAGAAAGTGTAAACATAAGAGGTATGTGTAAACATGGAGGTATTTAAGCCTTTTAATCACAAGGTCACAAAGTTGGTCTCCAGCGCCAAGACCTTATATAGGTGGTATTGGACAATACTAATAAGCGCCGAACGAGCAAAAATGTAATAGAATGCCTAATAATATCACTGTAGAAAATGGAATAGGAATCATTTTTTATGCCTTTGGCCTCAAAAATACAGATTTTAAGGTACTACAACGCTTCGTTTAGCTGTCTTTTTTTTTAAATTACATAGAGTTTGACAATGCAGCCGAGTGTTGCAAGTTGCATTTGACGTGACTATTATATGCTTTTCTTTTTTCATCAAATCCTTCACATTTTAAAATTCAAAGTGCAATTTGTCATGTCTCCGTGAAATTATCTTTCTTTATACGCCTCATTTCTACAGATTGGTTGTGTATGAGGGCAGCAAAAAGTATCTATGCTCCTGAAATAATATAGGAGGCGATTAACTTAATCTGACTTATGTGTTACACAGTTTGCTTTATACAATTACTTCTATTGACATGCCATTAAATTGACATATTCATTTCTTTGGCCTTCGAAGGTCTTTTAAATGTTTATCTGATATTCTCTTTACAAAGACATTACATTTATTTTTACTTGGTTTTCTGCAACGCTTACGTTTCGTGAAGACGTTGGAGCTGCGGCAACGTTGAAGTGAACTTTTCCTACGAAGAGTCTTGAATACCATCGGGAATCTTTTGTTCTTGTGTCTTGAGCTTAAGATTATAAATTGTTGTCCATTAATCCCTTCAGTGTGTCCCAGAATATGAAATCTGTGGATTTGTTCTGTTTATTCATCAGTTAGTTACTCGGGACTAGTTAGACAAACTGCATAAAATTGTTTATTAAAATCAGTATGTGTCAATTATCATTAAAAACAGTATGTGTTTTAAATACACTTATATATAAATTTATTGCAAAAGAACCATTCTATGTATTTGTTTAATTTATTATAAGTTAGAAATTATGATCCAATTACCTTAAAAAATGAAATACAAATATGTAAATATGTTTCTAAATGTATTTATACAGTTAATTACTGTTAAGAAATTAGAAAAATCACGTAAAATATTTTCTTTATTTTCCCAACGTTTCAGGAAGCTGTCTTGTTCCCATCTTCAGGTACTCTAAAAACAATTCAAAGTCATATATTATTGTATAAATATACTTTCATTTATTTAAACATCGTGACAATAATAGTGCTCACCTCAATAGTAATAAAATAAATTAAAATTATCACAGCTATCCCCAGTCTCCCCTACTTGTTAAAATGCTTTCACAATGCATAAGCTTGTTTTTTAAGCGAAGCTGACCATAAAAATATTTTATGTTTGCGAATAATACTTCTTTCCGCTTTGTTTTTGACATTGAAAGTACACCAATGACTCATCATGAAATATGCTGCCAGTTAAAAAAACTGGGAGCATCCTTCATGATGTACGTTTCATTCACGTATACTCGTAATATTTACAACCATGAGCAAAACTTCCTAGAAAAGGAAATTTTCCACATGGTTGTAAATTCATTAGTGCTGAAGAAACCGCATTACCTAAAGAAAATGGGCATTTTGTATTTTCCTAATCCAATCTTCTCTCAAACATTTTAAACACATATTAGTAGAATTAGTAGAATTTATGTGGATTATGTTTCTTATTCCATTACCTTTAAACTCACTCAATTTTGTCAAATGAAGTGATGTATTTTCGTAATTTTATTGCAAATTATAACTGTGAGAAAGGTGATGCGGTTTTTTAGCACTACTGTATCATGAGTATACGTATTGCGTGATATCATGCCCATGTAAAGTCTCGTGAATTATTATAAATTATTGGTCGCCCAGTGGTCGAAAGTCGATTTTATTTTATTAATTTGTGAATTCTAAACGTTGTTGAGGTTCTTGGGTAAAAAAGAATACGTGTAGAAATATTGCATATATTTTTTAAAAAAATGTTCTATTACATTTGCCGAGTGTGTACAAATACGTCATTAGCGTGTGTTGTTTGCATTCATTCGTCGCCCCTCCCACAAGGCTGAGAAATACAGTGAGTCAAAAAGACCATTACAACTCTGAAGACATACGGAGATTTACTGACCAGGCCAGCGTACTGTGGCGTGCGAACCTCAGAGCGTGCTGCTGACGCTCTAAAGAAGGCCACAATACGCTGGCCGAAACGTTAGCCTCCATGTCAGTGACGCGGCTCATCCCGGATAGCCTATACAACATAAACTCCGGCCGCGGAAGCCTACGCAATCATACATTTATTGAGATGACCTATAGAACTGTTACAGGTGTCATTCTGTGTAGGAGTACTCAAGTTTGACACAAGCGTAGTGAATTGTTAAAATGGCTACTTTCACTGGTGCGGAGGGAACGCACTGTGTATTGACGGTAAAAATTGTATCCAGTAGCTGGATATGCTTGAAAATTTCGTGATTTCATAGTTAGATGGAGATGAATAAGATGTGCTATTTTTACTTTCAGCAAGACGGCTCATCACCTCGTTTCATCACAGAAGTTCGAGTGTTTCTTGATAATTGCTTACCATTGGTTGGTTGTGCAGGGTCAATTACATGGCCACCTTGCTCCCTTGTTTTGACACCTATGGATTTATTTCTCTGGAGTTTTATTAAAGATGGGAAGTATATTTTGCCCTTACCAGACAATTTGGAAGACTTAAAAAAATGAATCTCCTCGGCCATTGCAGTGTTTACGCCAGATTTGCTAGCACGAGTATGGGAAGAAATTGATTTCCGGTGGAATGTTTGCCTCATTACCAGTGGATGTCACCTTGAATCAAAATGAGATTTGGATGTCAAACGCGAGGCCTCTCGTCACAAAATGACACCTACGACATTTCTATAAGTTATCTCAATAAACCTTCCTACGACTTCAAAGTTTTCAAGTCCGTTTTGGCTCACCCTGTACAACGGAACTGGTATTGTGACCTGAAATGTCAGCAGAGCAAAGTTTGTTTTGTTTATGTGTAATGTTTTATTAAGTGAAAAATAACATTACAACCAACTTTTGTAAAAACTAAAGTTATTCACGTTCGAAAGATATATTTCGTGGCCCCTAGCGAACACAAAAATGAGCTTTTAAGGTTCTAAAACGCATCCTTTCCGAGTTATGTACGATGTGCATAGTAGTGTATTGCAGTGTCTTGCTGGTTGCATCTTCACACTATATAATTTAATTATATACTATTATATTATATTATATTATTTATTGTTCGCCAGGAAAGTCTCTCCGCAGTAACACCTCGCTGGTGAGAGTGTTTGCTACATAAATTATTTTGGTAGCACCATCTGCAGCTCGAAAGTGTAAATTGCGTACTGACCACAATCATAATAGATGCTGGGAAGTGTTTTCCCTTTCATATTTTTCCAAGTGATCTGTTTGCTAACATTAAAAATGTAATTTTTAATAGAATTGCACACGGTGAGTCGTTCTTGGCACACTGTATATTTGCAACACATGTTATACATAAATGTTACATTTCTACACTCCACGTTAACTTTATCTATGCCAAATTTCGCCCTTCATTGGGCGGCGCCAAATATGCTTAAAAAGGGATACGAAGTTCTCTTTTCACGTGTTAATATATAGATATTGCTCGGACATGATACTTCAAAACGTCGAAACGCCAATTGGCACGGTTTTGTATGGGAGGTGCGTGCGCACAAGTCGGCGTCGCTGTGTGTGCCCCTCGCTCCTTTGCGCAGGCACTCCCCGGTGCTCGTAGGCAGAGCGGGAGCGGGAGAGCGAAGGAGCCCCGGGCGCAGAGACGCTTCTCTGTTCTCTTCCCCAGCGCGCGTCTCAGCCTCAGCCTCCCATATCCCACGACGCCTCCCGGAGCAGCGGGC
>BOPP01000148.1:2584300-2597516 GCA_017312745.1 Gryllus bimaculatus | reverse complement strand
CATCACCCCATGGGAAAATTTCAATAAGACTTAAAACAAAAACCCAAGGGGGGTTGTGTTCGTAAAAAACTTTTCCAGGAAAAATGGAAAAAAAAAGGGGCCCTCTTTCTAGGGGGGGAAATTTACTAAGGTAAGGTTGAAACCCCGTAAGGTTTAAAACCTTTTTCCCCACCTTTTTGCCCATTCCATTATTAAAAAAAAAATTCCACCTTCTCTTTCCCAACGTTTAAAAGGGTTTGGGAAACTTTTCTATTTAAATTTAATTCCATCTTTTTTAAAAAAGTTACATTTCCCCAAAATTAAATAAGAATGCCCAAGTTGCCACGCCCTGTTCGTTTAACATTTTTTTCAAGCCATTTTTTCAAAAAAAATAATATTTTTAACGGGTTTTTTTTAAAGGGGAAAGGGGAAAACCTTTTTGACCAAGTTTTTTTCGGAAAAAAAACAAAAAAAATTTTTTAAAAACGGTCCCACGTTAGGGGGCGGACGGCCATTGCAAAGGAAAAGATTAGGTGATGAAGCCCATATAAACCCAAAAACGAGGCTAAATTGTTAAAATAAAACGAACGCAACGGGAACCCAAAAAATGGCATTTTTAAACCCTTTTTTGGCAAAGTTTCCCCCACTTTTTGGGCCAAGCCCATTTATAATGACAAAAAGGGGCAAGTTTAAAGCTTTTTTTTTGGCCAACCAAAAAAAGCGCGTCCCTTCTTGTTTTAAAGTATCCTCTGTTTTATTCTTTGTTTCCAAGATTTCGAAAACATTTGCAAGGGAGGGGGGTTTCTTTAACCAAGGGAAGAGATTGCGAAAGGCTTGGGGTGGGAAGGTGGGCGGGGCCCCCGCGGGGGGGCCGGCCATCTTTTTGCCGGCGGGCGAACCCTTTTCCCCCCGGGTTGGGCCCCCCCCCCCCTCCCCACGGCGGCCGGCCCCCGGCCCCCGGGCGGGGGCGAGGGGGGCGGCCTTCGGCGCGGGGGGGGCGGGGCCCCGCCGCTTGCAATATATTCCCCAAACTGAGGGGAAATTTTCTGAAAAACCAACGCCGCGGGATTTTTTCGGTGCCCCGGAAAGCCCCCCAACAAAGGGCGCTTGGCTGGCCTTTTTCCTTTGATAATTTTGGAATGGGAACTTTTGTTTTTCCCTCCCGGGCCCTAAGTTAATGGTCCGGGCCCTTGAAGGGACCGTTTCGGAAGCAAAAAGCGGGGCCAGTCGGTAGGGGTTACGGGGGCCCCTTGTCCCATTTTTTTCTTCGTTTATTTCCGCGGCAAGATTTTAGATTATTGCATTGGGGGGGGGGACCGTTTTTAAAACTTTTCCTTTACGTTCCCACCCTTTTTTTCTTTTTCAAAGGATTGTTTTTTAAATTTATTTTCCTGTTGTGTCCAAGCCTAATTGAGAAATTTTTTGGGCCTTCGCTTAAATTTTGTTATTTTTTTTTTATCTTCTTATTGTTATTGGGCGAAAACCCGCATTGTTTGAGGCGCGAAAAAAAACCATGTAGAATGAGTAAATTTATTTGTGTGTGGATTTGGGGCGCCAAAATTTAAAAAAAAAAATAATTTTTCATTCAAAAAAAAGTATTTAAAAATATGTTGGTTTAAAAAAGAAAAAATTATCCGAAAAAACGGAAGAAAAAGGGGGACCCAATGTTTTTCGGGAAAGGTTGATTTGCAAAGGACGGGGAAGCAAAAGCTCAATGGGGAAATTTCCCAATAAAATTTGGATGGGAAACTTTTGATTTGTTTAAAAGGGCGATTTTTCCGCGGGCGGGGCGGGTCCAAACGGCTGAAGGATTCAATAAGGGGTCCCGGGGAAAAAAAAGTTGTAGTGCATTTAAAATTTTTCTCGGGTTGATTTGACCGGGCGATATGTTTCAGGCTGGAATTGCGAAGAATCCGGGGCGGGGCCAAAAGGACCTTTACCGGTTCGGGTTAGCGAGGGGCTTTTTTCCTCGTTCAGGGCAATTTCCCTCCCCAACCCCCAAAGGCGGCGGGAAAACCCCGCCCCAAAAGGGCCCGCGAAACAAAAAGCTCTGGGCTTCCAGAAAAAAGATTTCCCCAGCAGTGATGAGTGTTAAGTGGTAATTGGGGGCATATTTTTAGTTGTTTAAAAAGTGTGGTATAAAAGCAAAGGGGGGGTGGGGGAAAAAAATAATGGCAAAAAGGGGGAAAAAAGGGAAGGGGGAAAAGATCGGCGTGGGGCCCCCACGAACCTTGACCCGTTTGTTTTAGGAACTTTGCTTTTCCCGGGGAAATTCCCTGTTGTTTTATTCGGGGAGGAAACAAAACAGGGACCAAATCCCGATTGGCGAAGGGAAGGGTGGCTTTGGGGCCGGCAAAAGAAAATTTTTCTCCTTTTTTCCAGGACCAGGCTAACGGGGATTTTTTCGGGACTTATGCTGAACCAAGCTTTTAGTGGGAAACGAAAAACCATCCTTGGTTTTTTCCCCCAATAATTCCGAAAAAACCCTTAGGGGGGGGAACCCTTCCCCGGGCCCAAGAGGCCCCACTGAAAAATTGGGGAAAAAACATCAGTTTGATTTGCACTGAGGCCCCCAACCGTTTTTTCCCCGGTTATGAATTTTTTCCCACGTTAAAAAAAGGGTGATGCGATGCAAAAACATTTTTGCAAAAAGGGGGGTTTGGGAGGGGAAGGGTTCTTTTCCACCCTTTGGCGCTTCCCCGGATTTGGAACCCACCGAAACTTTGCAATTTTTTTGTTTCGGGGCCAGAGAAAAAGGCGGGGGGGAGGGGCAGGGGCGGGATTTTGGGGGGCAGGGGCCCGCCGGCAGGGGCTTGCCGCCCCCGCCCGAGCGGCCCCCCCCCCGCCGCCGGACCGGCGGGGCAGGGCGCCCCCCCCGGCCGTTTCCGCCCCCCCTCCTGTCCTCCTTTTTCCCCTCGGCGCCCCCCTTTCCCTTTCGTTTCACCTTCCAAACTCGCCTCGAAAGGGGCCCCCCCCCCCCACCTTTTTTTTTTCCCTTTCCGAGGCCCACCTTTTTTTTTTTTTTTTTTTTCCCCCGCGCCCCCGCCCTCTATCTCGGCGGCCCACCGCGCCACCCGGTATTCTACCTTTTCCTAGGGGGCATTTCCGATTTGGAGATTCGCTGAGTTTAGGGGGGGAAAAACCGAGCTGAAAACCAAGTTCTCCCCGCGAATTTCAAGGGAGGAACTTGCCAAAGGCCAGATGGGGGAAAAAAAAACTTAGGTTTACTATCGGGAGCCTCTCAAAAAAAAACCTGGAATTTTTCTCCCTAAAAAAAAAAAAGCCTTTTCAAAAAAAAACAGGAGGGGGGGGCATGGAAAAAAATGAAAAACATTTCAAATTTTAACCTTTTGTTTTTCCCTTAGGGGCGCGCAAAATAATTTATTTTCTTGAGTCTTGCGTATTTTTTGGGTTTTGGGCGTGGTTTTCCCCAAAAAATAAGTTTAAAAAATATTATACGAAACCTTTTTGCTATTGAAACCCCCCAACTTCTTAAACCAGGGGGGAACTTTCTGTTTTTACAGTTAAAAAAAAAACCAAGAATTCACAATTTTTTCAAAAAAATTAAAAAACGCCCAAACAACCCCAAGCAATTTTCCCCCCTTTTTAAAAGATTTGGAGGGGCAAGGGGGACGGGCTGGAAAGAAGGTTCGTTCGCCAAACTTGAGTGTGGCGCCCAAAAATTTTTTTTTTCGGCGGGGCCCCGGGCCTTTTTGTCCCGAGGGGGGCGAAAAAGGCGGGCGGGGCGGGCGGGGGGCGGGGTTTGGCCGGGGGTCGGGTCACCCCGGCCCGGGGGCCCGGCCATTTTGTGCGGGCCCCCAACCCGGGGCCCCCGCTGGCCCCCCAAAACCCATATTTTTTTCGGCGCACCGTGGGAACAAGCGCCCGGGCGGGGAGGGTAAAACCCAAAACATTCAAAGCCTGAATGGTAATTCGGGTGCCGTGTCGGCTTGGGCCGGGGGGGGTGGGGGGGGGGCGGGGGGCCGGGGGCGGGGGAGGCGGGCGGGGTGGGGTTGCGGCGGGGCTCCGAGGGCCCGGGGGCCGGGGGCGGCCGGGGCCAAGGGGCCCGCGGCCTTGGGAAGCCGCGCGGGCCGCCGGGGGAGGGGGAGGAGGGGGGGGAGGCGGAAGGAAAAGGCGGCGGGGCCCGGCGGGCGGGGGCGGAATTTTAAGCGACCTTTCCCGCCCAAACTTTTCTCCCCTCTTTTTTTTTTGTTTCCCCTCCGGGGGGCCCCGGGCCCCGGGGGGGCCTTTTCCCCCCTTGGGGCTTTGCCCGCGGCCGGGGGGCGCTTCCGAAAAGCGGGACGGGGGCGGGGAGGGGGGCGGCAGGGGAGGGCGGAACGGGAACCGGGGGGACCGGGGAAAAAAAAAAAAAAACCCGGGGGGCCCGCGGGCTGGGGCCGGGGGCAGGGGGGGCCCCCCCCCGCCCCCCCCCGGCCCCCTCGGGACCCCAGAACCTTTCCCCGCGGGTGGGAAAAAAAAAAAAAAAAAAGGGGGGCCTTTTTGGCTTTTTTTACGGAAAACGAAAGGGCTTGCGGGCCCCCGGGCCGCCCGTGGCGCCGTTGTTGACGGTCCCCAGATTTGGCCGCCCCCTTTTTTCCCCGAAAATTGGTGCTGCGAGCGGAAAGAATGTGCGTTTTTCAGGTGCAGGGGCCACCCCCCACCACCCCTACATAACTAATCTTTGTGAGTCATCTTCCCAACACACAATGGGTATCTTACCCATTAGGGCTTTATTTTTTGCCACCCCATATTAAATTTATTTTGCTATTGTTTTTATTAATTTTTGACGGTTTACCGCCATCTAATGGAACCCGCAGGGGGGAAAAAAGGGAATGAACGTGTTTTGTGTGTGCTTTTTTGTTTTATTATTGTAGGAAAACAAAAAGGTCAAAAAAAACTAATTTTATTTTGGGCAAATTTTTTTATGGTGGTGTGTGTGTGGACTTTCCCAATATTTTTTTAACCAAATAATATTGTTTTTTTCCCCTTTTCAGTTTAAAAAAAAAAACCCTAGTTAAATAATTGTTTTTTCTATAATAAAAATAAAATTCCATTTTTTGAAAATATGTAATTTTTTTTTTTCTTCTAATTGCCTCTTTTTTTTATATTTTAATTTTATGGTTCCCAAAATAAAACAAAACATTTAATGATTTAACAAATCTTTTTCAGGCGTTTTCATATATTTTTTGTGGGTGTTAAAAAAAAAAATATATATACATTTTTGTAAATTTGATATTAAATATACCTGACCAAAAAGAAGGGGGTTGTGGGATATAAAGCCTTTCTTTTTTTTGATTTAACAAAAAGTTTAGTTTACCCCTTTTTTTTCTATTCCAAACCCAAACCCGCCCAGGCCGTTCTGGCGGGTTTCCAATATATAACAAGGGCCCCATCTTCGCCCATTGTTCAGTGCCCCTTTAAGGGTGTGAAAAGCTCCCTTAAATATTACTTTTTTTGCCGAGGTAAGTGAAAGGAGTGGTTTTGGCACCTTTTCTCTGCCGCCCTTATTTTTCTTCCGGGAGTGGCCCTTTAAAGAGGGGTTCAGCCTTTTAAAATGATTTTCGAGAAAACCCCCCCCAACCGGATTTTTATGTTTTTAAACCCCCAAAAAACCGGCTCTGGGGAAAAATTATTATAGGGTCTCTCTTTCCAATGGAATGTTATTTTTATATATTCTTTTTTTTTAGGGCTATTTGGTTGGGATTTTTATTTGTTAATAAATATTTTGTTTTTTTCTATTCTATTAATAATTATTTTTTTATTTTATTTACCTGTTAAATCTTGTTTTCAAAGATTTTTTGAAATGGAAAAATTTGTGGTAATTTCTGGTTTTTCAGTAAATTTATTTGGCAATTTTTTCATGGGCGGCCCCCCCCAACTTTTTTTTAAAAAATTGCCCCTAATTTTTGTATCGGTTTTTTTCATTTTAACTGTCGGGGGGGGAATCCAGGAGGAATTACTCGATTATTTTGTCATATCAATTATTATATTAAATTTTCTTTTTGTTAAAGGCCTTTCAAATGGGTTGTGGTTTTGTTTCTGTTGCAAAAAAAATAATTCCCCAAACTGGGGGTATCTATCTTTTAATTTTCTCCCCACGATAATTTAAATAGCGGCAAACAAAGATCAGGGGGGGGACCGAATCAAATACCCGCAAATTCCTGCAAGTTATGGTCGTTTCGAGGGAGGTTATTTAAAAATCTTTCGGAAAACCCCAATAACTTTTTAACCATAAATCCCCTCGTATTTTCCCTGGGGCTCTTTTTCTTTGGACCCAAACCAAAACCCCAATTAACTTTTTTTCATTTCGGCCAAAGTTGACCTTCCCAAGGAACTCCATATTTTTTTAGAACGTGGTGCCGCTGTGGGAAAAAGGGTTTTTTCATTTTTTAAAACAGGTTTTGCTATTTTTACATAATTATTCTGAAGATTATATGGCGTGGGAAAAACAACCATAATAGATGTTGTTTTAAGAAAAATAGCTTTTTAAATAAAAATGGTTTTTTTTTCATTTTTATATATAAGGGGATATAGGTTCTCGATTTTTTTGGAAGGTAACCGGGAGGGGAAAATCCAAATGGGGAAAAAAAAAAGGGGATTTTAAAAGATCGTTTTCGATATTTTAAAGGATTTTTAAATTTTTTATTCTGGCGCTGTTTTTTTTTAAAAAAAAACCGTTCCCTTTAAATTTCCCTTTTTTTAACGGTTCCAGTTCGTTAAAAAACGGGACGTTGAAACAATATAAAAATTTAAAAGTTTCCCCAAAAAAAATTATGTAATATTATATTGGTTCCCCTTATTTTTTCTTTTATTTTTTTATTTTTTCCTTTTTGTCGCTGTTTTCCATTTTCGTTATAATAAAGTTGTGTGTTGAAATAAGGAAAAACACATTTGTGTATGATAAAAAAAAAAAAAAAAAAAAACAAAAAAAAGGGGGTGGGGGAGGGAAGCTCCAAAAAACAGGGGGCCTTTGCGGAAACCGAGGGTGGGGGGGGTCTCCTTGGGCCCGGGGGTTAGGTTGCGTGGGGCCTTCGTGGCTTTTCCGTTTGGCCCCCCCTCTTTGCCCGGGGCCCCCTAAAGCTTCCCTCCGCCCCAACCCATTTTGGTTCCTCGTTCGTCCTTTCGCTCCAGGGCATTCGGATTGTTTTTTTTGTGGGGCTAAAGGCCTCTGTCGGCCTCCTCCCTCGCTCCCTTCCGGCCCTTGGGGCCCTTTTCGTGTGGCCTTGGCCAAAAGGCCTCCCGCCGGCGGGTCCTCCTCGCTCTCTGGCCCTCCGGGCCCCGCGGGCCCTTCCGGCTTCGCCGGGCCCTTTCCTGCTCTTCCTCGCGTTCCCCCGCTTTTTCCCCCCCGCCGTTTTTTTCCGGGGGGGCCTGGCCTCTTCCTTCGGCGGCGGCTTTTTTTTTTTTCCTCCCCGGGCTTGCGAGCCTTTTTTTCTCCGATTGTGTTACGTGGTTGTTCCGAGGGGGGCGCCGGGGGGTGGTCGTGGGGTTGGCCGGGCCCCCCGGTTGCGGGGCTCGCTGTGGGGGCTCGTCCCCGGGGGGCCCGGCGTTGTTTTGGTTGGGTGGTGGCCTTGTGCTTGGGTGGGCTCGGGCCTGCCCCCCGGGGCCCGGCCCCCCCCAAAAACCGGGTCCCCAATATTCGGATGGGGGGCCCAAATTGTGCAAAAATAATAAAGCAAGCCCGGTTGGCTTTTTAGGCGGGGGGGGAACCGGGCGGTCCCCACCCCCCTGCCCGCCGGCCCCCGCGCCCGGGGCCCCCCCGCCCCTCTGACCCCCCTCAGCCGGGGGCCCCGGCGCCCCCTGGGTTGGCCTGGGGCCCGCCCGCCGCCGATATTTTGTTTGGGCGGTTGGTGAATATTGTGTGGGGAAAACTCCTGCCCCTTGCCTTCGGAAAAGGCCCCGCTTTGGCGGTCCCCGCCCGGGGGAGGGACAGGAAGAAAAAGAGGGGAGGGAAGGGTAAACGGGAGGAAGCCGAAGGGACGGGGCTGGGGCCTCCCAACTGCCCCTTTCTGCCCCTCGCCCCCGTTCCCCGGCCCGGGGGCTTTGTGGGCCCCGGGCGCCGGTGGGACTGGGTCCATTACCGTTTTCCCCTATTTCCTCACCCCCCAAGCCTCCCTCTCTGTTCCCCCCACCCCCCGGCGTCGGGGGGGCCTGCCCGGTCGCTCCTCTCGCCCCGGGGCAAAAAGGCGGGGGCCTTCTCTCATTAGCCGGGCCCAAAGGGGAACGTGGGTTCCTTCCCCTGCCCCCCGGTCAGTGGGTGGGGGCCTGCCCTCCTCCCCCGGGCCACTCGCAAAAAACCCTCCGTTGTTATTTTTTCCTCTTCGTTTTTTGGCTTGGCCGTCTCCAATATAAAAACTTGGGGGGGATACTGAAAACCAAAAAAAACCCCTCTCTCTCTCTCTTCCGGGGTTGGGGAATAATTTCCTGGGGAACTCCACGTGCTTTTCTTTTTTGTGGCCGGGTTCTAATTGGTCAAATTTATTAAGTCCGCTCCCCCTCTCCGATCTTATCTTTTCCTAAGTTTACGGGCGCCCGGCAATTCCTTGTGGTTTCTAATTATATTTTATTGCAAATTTGTTTTGGGGTAAAGGATTGTTAGCTTTTACGGCCCCGTTTTAAATTTTCCCCTTTTAAACTTTTCCACCCCCCCTTTTCCTTTACTTCCCCCATTCTTTTTTTTTCACAACCAAGTGCACAAGTGCCGAAATATTCTGGGTATTTTTTTTTTCAACTTTTTTTCCTCAGGCCCTCCCTTTGTTGTTTTAACCAAACCGTTTAATTTTTTTTTCAAACCAATTTTTCAGTTTTTTCTTTTATTTGTTTTTTTTATTTTTTTTTTTTCTGTTTTTTCTTATTTTTTTTTTGTTTTATTTTTTTGTTTTTTTTTTCCTTTTTTTTTTTTTTTTTTTCTGTTTTTTTTTTTTTTTTTCTTTTGTTTTTTTTTTTTTTTTTTTCTTTTTTTCTTATCTTTTTTTTATTTTCTTTTTGTTTTTTTTTTTTTTTTTTTTTTTTTTTTTTTTTTTTTTTTTTCTTTTTTTTTTTTTTTTGTTTTTTTCTTTTTTTTCACGAACGGCACGGCGCGGCGCAGCCTTTCGGTTCCGTAAAGCCAAAAGGCTTTTCACCCCGGAAGTTGGTCGAGGGCGCGGGGGCCCCCTGCGGCCAGCGCGCGCCCGTGGTCCCGTCCCGTTCCCGTCCCGCCTCCTGCCCCCGCCCCCCTCCCGCCCCGTCCGCTTCAGATCGCGCCCGCGCGGCAGCCAGGGGAAGCGCGGACGCGAGGAGAGCGGAGAAAAGTTGCGACGCGCCTTTAATATTCGCCCGGCCCGCGGCGCGCTCTTCCGCCCTCCCCCCCCTCCCCCTCCCGGACGCCCGCGCGCGCTGCCATAGGCCGCGCCTTTGGCCCCGGGCGCCGCGCCCCGGCTCGAGGCCGCGCCCCCAACCCGGACCCCGCCCCCCCGCCCCGCGCCCCGCCCCCCACCCGGCAGCGACACGGCCTGATTACCATTCAGGTGATGTTTGTTTACCCTCCGCGCGGCTGTTCACGTTGCGCCGATATGTGGTCGGCACGCGGGGCCGGTGCGCATGCGCGGGCGTGCGACCGCCACGCCGCCCGCCGCCCGCCGCTCGCCCCTCGGGAGCGCCCGCGATTGGCGCCACTACTCGTTTAGGCGACGAACTCTCCAGCGTCTGCTCATCTTAAAGGGGGAATTGCTGGTTTGTTTAATTTGATGTGATTCTTGTTTTACACTAGTAAGAAAGTCTGTAGAAAGTGTTCATAGCAAGGTTCGTATATATTTAAACTATTTAAACACGCACCCAATACGCAGACTCAGAATAATATTTGCGCTCTAAGGAAACAGGTAATTGATGTTCAATTCATGCTCTGTTTGAAAGGCTTTTAGGGAGAATTCAGGTTTGAGAGCTTCCGAATAGTAACTAGTTTCCCATCTTGCATTGCACAGTCCTCCTGAATCGCGAGAACTTGTTCAGCTGTTTCTAACTCAGCGATCTCCACAATTCGATGCCCCCTCGGAGTAGAATACGGGTGCAGGTGCGAGGATAGAGGCGGCGCGGGAGTGCTGGAGGAGGTGGGGGCTGAGGCGAGTGGAGTGAAGAGGGAGGGCGAGGAGGAGAAGGAGGGGGCGACGCGGGGCGCCTGCCCGCGTCGCGGCGGCGGCTCGTCGGCGCAGCCTGCGCGCCTGCCCACCCAGCCCGCCCCCGCCTCCCGCTCTGTTGCCCGACATTTGCAAAGTCGTGTGGTCAAATCGAGCAAGTGAAGGACCTCCCGTTCCCAACTTTGCAAAATGTGCATCGCCATCACCCTTTACGTGGAAATTCATACCGGGAACGGTGGCTCAGTGCATCAACTGATGTCATTTCAGTGCCTCTGGCCGGGAGGTCCTAGGTTCGATATTGACAGGATGTTCGTCACTAGCTTGTCAGATAGGTCGAATCCAGTAGCTGTCTGGAGGAGAATTCTTGCGGCCAGCTTCTCTGAACGGTAATTTTCTGTGGTTTCTCCGATTAATACCAGGCGATTGCCGGAGCAGTTCCCTAACAAACGGGTCAAGGTGTGCGCGCGATCTTTCCTTCCTTTTCCTTGCCATATTTTCACCCCTTGCTTATACACACTTACACTAATATGCACTACACTACCACACATGCCGGGAAATCTTTCTGGAGCTCAGAGCTTGTCCTGGCTGGGGCGGTTCCCCGCTGGTGGGAGATGCCTGGACGAGGAAAAGCTCGCTTACCGACGGTATGTCTGCGCCGGATCTCGCCTTCCAGCTGAATATCACCGTCATCACCCGAGAAACAATATGCACTACACTTTCGGGACTAATGATCTTAGCCGTTGACACGCCCGGAATCACTAACAATCAGTCGATCAATTATTGGAAATTCATTGTTGCTCGTCATGCATCAACTTCCCAAACATTTTCCTTTTCTCCGTTTCGAATTAATTCTTACCACATATTATACTTTTAACGAAAACGTATTTATTTGCAAATCCACACACATCATTACTCATCTTTATGTTCCTCACCATGCGTTTTCGCCAATACAATAAGAGATAAAAAATACAATTAAGCGAAGCAAATTACTATAGGGCTGAACAACAGAATATTTAAAACAATCCTTGAGAGGTGACGTAAAGAAGTTTACAACGGTCATGAATAATAAATCTGCGGAATACGAGATGGACAGGGCGTACCCTACGACTGCTTTGCTCCGAACGGTCTCAGGCGACATACTAGGCGGAGGACACGTCCATTCAAATTATCAAGGAAGCAGCCAGCGCTGTGCTCGGGCAACGAAATCCCGCGCGTTGTTTACAGATTCCCTCAGTGAATAATGCAGCGCGGGGCGCCGCGCCGAGGCGCCTCGCCCGCGGCGGCGCGAGGGGGCGGGGCACCGGGGGAAGGTCGCCGGCAGATGCGCCCCCGCGGCCGCCCACTCCACCCAAGCTCGCATCTCTCCTTGCGCTAGACTCCCTGCAAATGTCTACGATGGAAGATAAACAGAGATTACTACAAGAAGGGACCGCTGTGGCAGCTACTGCTTGTCCATTGCTGGCAACGTGACTGCAGGTTATGCCCATTTGTCAGTGCGTTCGTTTACATTTACCTCGTTTGTATATGGCTTCATCACTATCTCTTGCAATGCCGTCGCCCTACGTGACGTTTATTTGTTTCCCGACCTGTCAAAAAGGTTCCTTCTTAGAAAAACTCCGTTATATATTTGATGGCTTGAAAATAACGAAAGGGAGTGCAACTTGCAGCTATTATTTGGATGTAACTTTAGATGAAATTAATTTTAATAGAAGTTCAACACTTTACGTGGGAGAGAGTGATTATAATGGATGGGCAAACGGTGGAACGTTAACCTACGTCACTACTTAGTATTTCCCTAGAACGAGCCATTTCATTCTGAAAGTTTACGACACACGCTTGTTGTTTAAGTCTATTGAAATTCCATGGTGATGAAATCACCCTGCAGAAATGCAGCCTATTTCGAAACAATGTTCTTTCGTCTGGCGATTCCGTAGAGTACTGTATTCTTTAACGGCTTTTGATACGTAGTGTCTGAGAGGTAGTTCCTCCCCTGCTCGCTTCGACCTTGTTAACCACGTCGTCTCATGGGTACCCCTTTCCAGGTATTGCCTCGGCGAGGCACCGACACATCTGAGAAAAGTTGTCGACTACCCGATGTGTGTGTGGCAAGGTAGTGCATGTAAGGGTAAGTGTAAATTTATAAGGAAAGGGGAGAGGATGAGGCAGAAAAGAAAGTGCGCGATTCAGGGCCCGTTTGTAAAATTTAGTGCTAAAATTGATCTGAAATTGAAGAAACTACGGAACACTACCGATCAGAGCAGCCTGCCACTATAATTCTCTACAGATGTTCGGTTCCACTTACCAATGTAAGTAGTGTCGCCAATCCTCCAATATCGGGATTTGAACAATAGGATCTCCTGGTCAGCAATGCTGCAAAGGTGAATGTAATCTTATACTGAGGCATCTCAGGCGACGAAACAATGTATATAATTGGAAAAATGAACTATGATTTATGACCCTCGCATTGATTAGAATAAGCGCTGCGTATTGCAGGAAGTGCAGCAGTCGTTCTAGTGAGCTCCGCGTGTGGGGAGTAGAGGCACGCGGAGGCGGGGCCGCAGCGCTGCGGTGGCGAGCGGCGCTCGGTGGGCCAGTGCGCGGCCCGGGCGGCGTGGGCGGGGCGCGGGGTGGCACGTGGCGGGGCGCGGCGACGAAGGAGGCGGCGAGAGGCCGAGAGGCGCCTTGCAGCGTTCGCCCCGACGCACGGGCCGACGGACGGACGGTCGGACGGACGGACAGACGAGCAAGCGAAAGACGTGGAAGGGGGGAGGGGAAGGGCAGGGCGGAGCGCCAAATATTTGAGCGTCGCTGCCAACACAGCGCCGCCAAATGTCCCTATGCCGGGGTGTGCGGCCTTTTAAGTGAAGGTGTGAGGAGAAGGTGTTTTCAGTTTCGTCGCTTTTATGTTTGTTTTGGGAGAATCGTATCCTCGAACATATCCGATCAACGATTTTCGTTCTTTTTAAAAAAAATTGTGGTTTGTATTTTAAATTGATTGAAGTACTGAAGTAGTTGAGAACTCCACAAGTGCACTAAATGAATACATTAACTGAGGCTCCGAAAGGGCGAGACTTTTGACTAAAGAAGGAAGTCGCTTGTAAGTCGTTGCCCTTATCTCTCGGCTGTCC
>BOPP01000148.1:2548558-2573407 GCA_017312745.1 Gryllus bimaculatus | reverse complement strand
CACTCTGAGTTCCCTCTCAGGCCGCCTCCCCACGGAGCCACTCACCGGGAGAGGTGGCTCAGGGCATCGACTGATGTCACTGCAGTGCCTCTGACCCGGAGGTCCCAGGTTCGTGTCCCGACGGTGCCACGATTTTCGACACCTTTGCCGGCTAGGTGGAACACAGTCGCTGGCTGTAGGAGAATTCGAGCGTCCAGCTGCTGTGATCGGTAGTTTTCCGTGGTTTCTCTGATTAACACCAGGCAATATGCGGAGCAGTACTGTAACAAACAGGCCACGGACCGCGCGCGATCTTTCCTTCTTCTTCCTTGTCGTATTCTTGCCCCTTACGTACACACTCACAAGCACTACATTATCACAGATGCCGAGAAACCAGTCGGGAGGTTAGAGTTAGTCCCGGTTGAGGTGGTGCCTCGGCGGTGGGAGATGCCTGTTTGGGGGAATTCCTGCTAGCCGACGGTAGGTCGGCGCCTGATCTCGCCATCCAGAGGGGGAAGATTACCACCACCTCTCGAGAAACTCGAGGAAAAACATGCTCTACACTTACGGGACTAATGACTTAAGCAATTGAGGCGCCCGTAATCACTAACAACCAATCAATCCCGGAGCCACTCAGCAGCGCTTCGGAGTGGCGCGTCTGGTGACAAAGGGTTGGTTTAGAAATAAAGGTATTCACACGAGTGGCGCAGTGGCGCTGCTGTGGCAGTTTGGTTAGTCGCTAATGTAGACGCAGGTCCGTGACGTGATGGAGGGTGACTCATCGTGAGTTTCTGCGAACTACAACGCCCATTAGATCTGCGCACGTTAGAGCTCAGGGTGATGTGTCGCCGTTTCTGCTTTCTTAGAGGAAATTGAACATGTCTTGCTATTTTCGTCATATAATCGATTCTTTCTCTCTTCTGCTCCATCAGAATGGCGTAACATAACGTTTCTAACTCGTACTCTCTTCGTCAGCGCTCGTACCGGAGTTAACTGAGTAGTGAAAGAAAAAATGCGGTCCATCTTGCGGTGATTACCGCTGTGACCCACTCCGCCATGAGGAAATCGACTTAAGTGGGTCTGTGTCCCTGAGGGAACCTGCTCTCATTTTGCAACTAGCCAGTGGCGCTCTCCTGTGACCAGTTACACATATTTCCACACAACCCCCAGGAGAACAGAGTTCTAAATTGCAGCGTTCACACTAGGCTACTCGGAACCGCAACTGAGCTAAACTGCTTACATGACTGCCATCTCGCCACCGGTGCCCACAGCGGTGACTCACTAATCCTTCCTTTCCCACGCTCAGTGGTCGGTGGTCGTGTGTGAAGGGACCTGGCACTTCACAGTAGCGCTGGTCCGTGGCTGTATGTGAAGGTACCCGGCGCTTTTCAGTGGTGCCGGTCGGTGGCTGTGTGTGAAGGGACCTGGCTCTGAGGCCGTGTGTGAAAGCGGCGTTACTTGCCACCGAGTCACGGCCCGTTTATTAGCCCTCAAGAGTCAAGCGCACTTGCGGATGGTGGCGCCACACCTCCCCTCTCCGAGAAATGGAGGCAGGATCTTTGACCATTGACCTTCCTGCATCATCCATGAAATTTGTAATATTATTTAGTGGGAGTGTGTCGGTAAAGCTGCACCTCTCTGCACTCATCCATTGGACGTCTTCCCGTCAAAAGTACTGGGTCTAGCCAAACTCTATCAAAGCCGTAAGCTATGTGGGGACTATGGTAAAGCACGTGTGTGTAATATATTGGTATCTGATGTCGCATGCACATCGACTCGTTAAGTGTAAGTTCTACATGCTCAGAAACATGTTTGAAGTAATTGAATTCAGTATGCATGACTGCAGCAATCAAATATATCCATAAATAACTAATATAAAACAAAGAAATTTATTGAAAAATGGGATGCAATTAATTGTGCTGTAACGTTGTTAATAGTGCGTTAAAACAAAACAGAACTGCTAAATAAAGTATTCTTCAATTTTTTTGCCAGACTGTATTGTTACGAGTATATCGACTTAACGCAACCAAAGAGAGGAACGAAGGGTTACTTTTAAGGGCCGGCCTCCTCAAAAATATTAACAGTTTGTCATTCGACTATTAATTCCGCCGTTCGATAAAAACAATTGAAACAAATGTGTTGTAACCAAAGATGATGTACGAATACGTGAGAGTATGATGCACCAAGAAAAGGTGTTTGTTATTTATATTTTTTTATACGAAGGTGATATTCGGAAAAGGATTGCACGACACACAGCTGATTACCCAAATAACGAACTCGGTTGGTTTTAAATCTCAACTATCTCTTCTCTTTACAAACGTCTACCGCGTCCATAATTTGCTCTACACCCGTCTAATGACGATAATAACTATCTTAAAAGTGTATAAGAAAAAATGATGTACGAAAATGTAGAAATAAAGTTTGAAATGTGTGCTTTTTATTTTATCTCAAGTGAAGCATACTTTTATTAGTTAGTTATGTTTTTTTCATACATTCTGTCGAGAGATAAAGAAAATTGAAAAATCCTTCCGCCAACAGTATACAGTTAACCTCTAAAGGCAAGAAGGGTGAAACGTGATTGGATGGGTATTGGAGTCACTAGCTGATTCGATTCCCTAGTTGAGCTGGTGAAACGTAAGAATTTCGTAAAAGGACCTCCCAATAAGTTTCGCCTCCGCGCCTCCTTACAGTACGAAGAGCCAATGCCGGCGATTTCCGCACAGAAGAGTTGGAGACCCCAAACTATGAGAGAAAAACACACACTAGGAGGGAAATGCTTCAGACACCTTCTATAATATTACTAAATACTCTGGTCAACACCACTATGTCACAAAGGTTGTGAACGGTTCTTAGCTAAGTATCAGTTGTTGAAGTTAAAAAAAGGGTTATTTTTGTCGATCGGCGTCGGTTTTAGTTGTGATACGATATCCTGTATTAATCGAAATCCTTGCAAGATTTGCATTTTGGTTATTCTATTGTGTATGCAAAAAAATATGCATATAAAATGTGTGTGAAGGATATTTACTTTATTATGGAGAAAATTGTGTATTGTGTTATGTAGTGTAATTTCCCTAGTTAAATATGATTTACTCTAATGAACTGAGACAATAAATTTCGAGAATGGTTTTGACACTCCAATTTATAAGAAACCAATATGAGTGATATTCTGTTGCAACTAACTTTTGTGCCATCGCAAAGAAATGATTATACAATTCTTAGGTAGGCGATTTAATGTGGACCCACGATCAATAAAAAAGTTATAAGAACCTGTAAAATGAGATTGATCGTTTAGCCAGAAGCACAAAATAAATTCAAAATATGATTTTAAGGAAACGTAATTCGGGTATTGATATACATGTATGGCCCAAGACGCATTTAATTTAAACAATTGTGCAACTGATATTTTCAATTACACAGTCTCGATGTTGTAATTTCTAAAAGCCCTGTTGTGAGATCTTCTGCCCCCTGCTGACCACACGCCGCCTGGAGCGCTCTCTACGGATGGAGCCCCTGCGCATAGCCTATCCGCACGACGCGCACGGCAGTCGGGCTACCTGCTGCTCCTGCGCCTCTTACGTCTTCTTTGCATCGCAGTAGGTGACTTTTCGCAACGACTTAAGGGGAACGAGCAACGAATTGCGTAAAAAGGAGAAGAAACCAGAAGTAATACAATGTTTTGTTTCTTTAATAAACACGTGTTCATTTTAAAGTTTGTGTGAATATTTTAGAACCAACAGGTGATTTACAAGTTTCTATGAATGTGTTTTTCAAACAAACATCGAAAATGAATTTCATGTGTTTATTTAATGTATACAGACTTCACACATTGAACAGAATTGTGTAGTTTTTGTGTTTTTGTCACATGTAGGTAAGAAACTCTTCTGTACCAAGAAAACATTTTAAAATACTAAAAATATAATAAAATAAATAATGTAAGGTAAATATTTTACAATGTGTTATAGCTATAGTGTTGTAGGATAAATATATTACCATAATGTAAGTATACTACGCAACTGAAGAATAGTTCGTGTTGGTTTCACATAAGTATATTTTATTTTAAAATTTAAAAAAAAGAAAGGTCCTATTTAAACCAGGGGGAAATTAACACTGATAGGTGATTGGAAGTAAAACTGCTTACTGTGTGCTTGGTTCGTTCACGGCTGTTCGTTCGTTCACTGCTGCGTGGCAAGGAGCGATAGCAAAAGGAAACGCGTCGTGACCCCATACCGCGTCTCATTTCCTTTGCCTCAATTTCTCGGAAATCACGGGAGGCAGTTGAAAGATAAGTGGTCAGTCACACTATGTGATTAAAAGTATCAGGTCACGTGGCTGAAAATGACTTAACAGTTCGTAGTGACCTCCGTCAGTAATTTTGGAATTCAATACGGTGTTGGCACACCCTTAGCCTTGATGGCAGCTTCCACTCTCGCAGGCATGCTTTCAATTGAATTGAATTGAATTGAATTTGCCTTATTTTACGTGGCGAGACTCAGGCTCAATCAGGTGCTGGAAGATTCCTTGGGAATGGCAAACCCATTCTTCACGGAGTGCTGTACTGAGGAGAGGTATCGATGTAGGTCGGTGAGGCCTGGAACAAAGTCGGTGTCTCAAAGGTGTTCGCTAGGATTCACGTCAGGACTCTGTACAGACCAGTTCATTACAGGAATGTTATTGTCATGTACTCCGTCTAAGGCCATGCAGTATGAGCAGGTGCTCGATCGTGTTGAAAGATGCAATCACCATCCCCGAATTGCTCTTAAACAGTCGGATGCAAGAAGGTGTTTAAAACATCAACGTCCGCCTGTGCCGTGAAAATGCCATACAAAACAACGAGGGGTGCAAGGTCCCTCCATAAAAAAACACGACCACACCATAAAACCATTTTGGACGTGTCCGGATACTTTTGATCCCATAGTGTACATGCATAAAGCTTTCTATGAAAGGAATTGAGAAGCTTGAAACATTATAAATAAAGGGCGGATTTTGATGATCTAAAACATCGCCGAAAATTATCATTAAATGCTCTTAAATGTTTTTAATGCCCTAAAAGCAAAGAAAAACGACATTCCAAAATGATCAAAACCAGTTCGGATAAACAACACAGCTGTTGAATATAGTACTGATGTAATCTAGGCTTCTTCCTTTCGTTCAAGTGAACTCGGCTGACAAACTTTTTATTTGGACTGTTCTTTACCCCGAAAGTTATCCCGAAATTGGCCGAACCGACAATGGCGCTGGTAGGCATCACAAGATCTCTAGATTACATATCCCAACGGCTGATATTACTATTTTCAAGTAAAAAAATCGAATATGTAATTCAGGAATTCTGTGCATTTAATTTAACTTGATTTATTTAGTCAACAAACAGTAAAAACTGTGCGTGACGTATGGGAGAGAACATTTGTTGCGTCTCTTAATTATTGTTTGAATCAATTACCATTAAAATGATATTAAAATCAATGAAATGAGCAAAAATGATTTAAAATACACGGAAAGGTAAAAAATGACTTATGTGTCAAAATCGACGAGAAATACAAAAAAGTCATATAGAAACGGGCCATTTCCTTTCGCCATAGCCTAAAATTAATGTGTAAACTAAAAAACATTGTTCTGAAATGAAAAGATGAAATTGTCATTTCATTAAAATCCGCCTCCTAAGTATAAACATACCTAGAAGTACAGTGACTGATGGCGTGGCAAATGCTGGAGTGGTGAGTCATACACACTGCACTCCCGGGTTCATAAGAGAGCTAATGTATTGCTAATGTTACTTGACCAAAGCTTCCCGCATCTCCATGTTTTTTAGCTTCACTGTTTTGATTATTGCTACTATGGGATTGAGTACAATCCACATCGACAACGCTTCATCAGGATATAGACTTACAGGGAGAGGTTGAGCTTTGCAGTTCTGACTCTATTGGACTCGAAAATTGTGCTCATTCAACGGAGTGTAGATCTTAATACAGTTTCTCAAAATCCGAACTTCGCTCTCTTACGGTGAAAGAATTTGGTTTCTCACTATTACTCCTCTTCCACTTCTCTTCGAAGCGGGTAAAGGCGTATGGTCGAACAGAGTCATTTAACTTCGCAAACTTTTACTTGTTTCTGTGATGTTAAATCAAATTGTATCATGTCATTTAACAGAGCAACTACACTCAAGTGACAAAATCATGGTATAGCAATATTCAAATGTTCAGATGGCAGTAGTATCACTAAAGGTATAAAAGGGCGCAGCACTGACAGGGATTTCATTTGTACCCCAGTGATTCCTGGGAAAGGTTTCTGAGTTGATTATGATTATACGAAGGGAATTAACACACTTTTAACACGGAATGGTAGTTGGTGCTAAGCGCATGGGACATTCCATTTCGGAAATTGTCAGAAAATTCAAAATTCTAAGATCCACAGTGTAAAGAAAGTGCCGATAATACGTAATTTTATGCATAACCTGTCACCACGGACAACGCAATGGCCAACCGCTTTAATTTAATAACTGAGTTTTGCGGCATTTTCGTAGAGTTATCATGCTATCAGACAAGCAATACTGTGTGAAATAACAGCAGAAAGACCAATGGGAAGTACGACAAACGTAGTCGTTAGAACAGTACAGCAAATTTTGGTGTTTGGCTTATGAAATAAATAAAATATTTGGTGGAGACAATACCTTTTACACAAGTTCTTGGTCTGCAATACCTCACTAATAAACCAAAACCACAGAGAAGTTGAATGTCAGGGTTGTTATCGACTTAGCAGAAAATTGCAAGCAATATACTAATTATGTTTGATTAGGCTGGTTTTATTATCGTTTTTGTCCTAGTTTCCCTCTTCTGTATCTAATCTGACTACATATTTCTTGTTTGCTACTGATAATTACATTTTGCTATTCATTACACGTCCAAGGTCGTGTGACATTCATTCCTCATTCTTATTAGTTCATATCTACAGTTCCCAATAGGCAGGCGAAGGCGTAGGTGTATGTTGATGTGGAGGCGAAAGCGAAGGGGGAGAAGGCGGAAGTTGGGGCGACAGTGACGGCGAAGGGGGAGGAGAAGGTGGCTCAGGTAGGGCGCATATAGAGGCGGAGGTAGAGGCGGAGATAGAGGCGGAGGTAGAGGCGGAGGTAGAGGCGGAGGTAGGGGCGGAGGTAGAGGCGGAGGTAGGGGCGGCGTTAGGGGCGCAGGCGGAGGCGGTGGCCTAGCGCAAGTGACCCGTGCTCCACTCCTCTCAGCTCCTCAGCGTGCCCCGCTCCCAAGCCTTCAATGGAGTCTTCTTGTGCCCAGTGAGCCAAGTAATCAGTTTTCGACCGTCGTCGTGCAAAAGGGTTTGCGAGGTGTGATGCCATGCGCTCTCCTGTGACGCCAAATGTGCAAGACAAAGATGAAAAGAAAACTAAGCAAAGTTTCTGAAGACCCCGTTTGTAATTTCGTATTTTACTACTGTGTACTTCTAGGTTCTAATATTCCTCTCAGTTACATAGCCATCCGTTGTTTTATTTTTATGCTTTTAATTTAATTAATCTCTTTTTGATGATGTTCGCATTTTTTGACTTCTTTGACAATAAATACAAGTATTTAATATTTTATTTGTTAACTTATTATCCCCCTCATTATAATAATTGTCTAGTTAGGAACAGTTGTATTAAAAAACTGCGTTAAAAATCTCATCCAGAAACTAACGTTCGCAAAATCGCCCAGCGCCCCATTATGTAATTGAACTATTCTAAACTTTTAACAAGGGAATACAATGATACACTAAAAGTGATAAACCGAGAAAATACACCTTAAAAAAATTGTGTGAATCTGAAATTATCGTGAAGTAAGCGGCAATAGAAGCAGAATACAAGAGTTTCACCTCTCCTCAAATTAGAGTACTATCTGCATTAGTGATCTATATTACTAATTTTTAATGTGAGCAGACACTGACCAAATCTGGACCATGTGATAGGTGTCTTATATTTTCGCTGGTTATCCAGGAAATTGAGAAAAATACAAAAACGATGAAGCAGTTTGAGTTTTGTCTGAAAAATGCATGTAATTGATTGTGGTATTCCGCATATTCTCGAACATCGTACGCGTGCCGACTAAATTCTCATACCCAATTCTTCACTACTTACGACACAGGTGACGCCATGCAATAACAAGGCTCCAAGGAAAATGCCCGCCTTTAAATATTATATCGCTATTCGTGTGTTACGCTGTGGAACTGCAACTTTTTGATATTCTTGATATGTGAAGAGCTGTTGTATTGTAGAGTGAATAATACACTATATTATTGCAGTTTACGTGAAATCTGTATTTATTACAATATTTAAATTTATTGTAGTGTTATACGAGAGTATTTTATTTTCTCTAGAGGGAGTGTAAGATCTACTTTTTGGAAAACATTTTTGTGTGGTTTTACTTAGCAACATTTTTGCTGCTGCAGTTCGCTTGTAAAAATATCTTATTAAAAATGTATACAGAATCGTATTTCCCACAGTGCAGAGTACAAACAGTTCAAGATTCGTTTTCCAGAAACCAGAAGTCCCGACTGTGAGCCGTAGTCAGGGCTTCAGCACTAGTTCCGTATAAGTCCGTTATAAGTATTCGTCGGAAGATCTGCGGAGCAATCGACTTTCAATTGCAGTTGTATGCAATTTCTTAGAATTCAATTTCAACGCACTTTATGGGCGACTATGTCGGGTGGAAAGCCACATGCTAGTGCACTCACAGAGCGCAGCACAACGCCGGCGGCTTCCGATAGGTGCGCTGGCGGAAGTCACCGGAACGGACTCAGTGCTGACCTCTGGGAAGCAGCCTCCGAACCGCGTGTGCGCGCCTGCCCCTCCCCTGCCCCGGTGGCGCCCATCGCTTCCAGGCTGCGCCTCAAGGCCGCGGCCGAGCCGGCGAGCGCGCGCGCGCGCTCTTTGTGTTTTGTCTACATTCCCTCGGATTGGAAACCGCAGGAATGTCGGCGGAAGGTCTCGGAATTACAAATGAAGGACCTTGGTCGTGCGGCCGCTGCGTTATTCTGCGAGAGAGGAAGAGTTCGTTCCCCGCGCGTTGGAAGGAGAAAGTCCGCCTTCCTCTAGGACTAATTGCTATGTTGAATGGTCCTTTTATCGTTTCCGAAGCGATACATGAAGCATGTTGCCTCTCAGCACTCTCTTCTGGATGTAAACTAACTAGATTTACGAAAACTGGTGCAGAGTTCACCGAACATTTTGGTCGCCTCCACTTAGGTTGCTACACCGAAATAAGCAAATCCTATTATAATAAATTTGTTAAAAGCATTTTAGTATATTATTCTTTCATTTAAAAATGACCAACTATTTTTCTTCTATTCTCTGTAGTATTCTAGTATATAATGCGGGATTACGTGTCTTCTGAAATGATATTATCATTTAATTTAGCAGGTCCATGTGAGCTCAGGAGAACAAAGGGCTATCCCACATTTTTTGTGAAATTTAATTATTAGCATTATTCAAAGATTAAAAAATTATTATTTTAACATAATATGTCATTTAAATTCGGTATAGACTTAAATGTAAGTGTTTAAACGTTTTCAAATATATTGCGTTATATGAGGGAAGTTCAGGTAAAACCCTCGTTATCTCAGAACTACATATATGTGGGATAGCACATTGTTCTGCTGAACCCTTCAATTATTGTCCTACATTTGAATTATGCTGAATAGTTGGAATAACCCTTTAAAATATGTGGTTCTAAAAGGACGAGGCTTATGAAGAGAGAATTTTCTCTTTTATTGAATCCCTTTGTATCTGACATCTGAGCGATTGTTTACCAGGCTTATGAGCAAGGTTCAAAAATATAACATCGTCCCCGAAATGAAATTGTCTATTTCTACATCAACTTCCTCATTTATGTAAAAAAAACCTGTCATATTCAGAGATAACGTAAATCTTACATAATAAATGTTTAGATGAAACGCTGAAAGGTGCAAATGTATTAAATCTATTAAGTTAAGATGTTCTTCAAATCACTTTATTTATCTATCAATACTTTTGAAGACTGAATATTAAATCATGCTCAAAATTCGGTACTTCGTTAACTTCAACGTTGCGAACTCATCCCATAAGTCAACGATTGTTCCAGATCGTCGCCGAAGCACAATTCTACGTAAAATATTTATATATGTATTGAGAATGTTCCCAGTAGCATTAACGAATGGGTAACGGAGATTTGGAAAAGGCGCATCTCGATCGTAGAATGCAATGTCGTTCTGGGAGCCTGTCTACATTTTTTAAGCTTTTTGTAGTATACGCAGCTTTGGCTGAAAATGAGGCGGCGTGTGCACAAATAGCTCGAACACAGGAGTGTAGTGCTGAGAAAGGTTTAATACCATCTGAAAAATTTGATCTTGTGATTAAATTTTCAAAATAACAATTTGAAGCAAAGTATGATATATAAGAAAATTCAATGAAGTTATGAGGATAGTATAAGTTTACTGCACTTTTGTACCATAATAATGGTAACTATGTAGGATATGTCGTTTATATCATTAAAATTCTACCAATTTGTGCATTTAGTAAATGGGATTTGAGCTATCGTTAAATTTTCATTTTGTTAAAAAACATATTACTCTTCACAAAATGTCAAAATGCCTTGTCTTACCAATTAGTGAAATTAAATTGAAATAAACAAATTGAAGAATAAGAACGTATTATCAGAATTTTACCTAGCCCCCGAATTTCCGCCTATGTATGCTACAATTTTTCTTCCACAGCACCCTCAAGAGAGATGGAACGACAGTGCTCAGCCCCCCGCCCATGAATCCAAGGCAGGCAGAAAGCAAAATAATGAATCTACTGGACTTAACACGTATAAACAAAGCCCACATTCTCCTGAAATATTAAATAAATCGAATGAATCTTCACCTTTTCCTCCACGAGTCTTTCAGCGCCAGTGCCCCGCACCCTCCCTTTACCCTCTTCACCATAGCCTACCATCTCTTCTTCCCAACCACATGGACCAAGGTTCCTACGTCCTCCTTGGATGAAGTTTTGTTCATCAAGGCGACCGGACATTGCACTAGTTCAAAACTGAAGCAAAAAATGAAGAGGTATTTCGAGTCGACTGCCATTCTCGTTTCCATGAATCACTCATTACCCCAATTCTTGCAACACGAGTTCTTCAAATTGAGTTAGCTCCAGCCCGCAACGAGTTTTTTCTTCATATCTTCGAACGTGGAGCCTAGCATGAGCCGGTCTCCGTGTGCGAGAACTAGACGCGCCTCTGTAAATTACGAAGTATTAATTGTGAAACATACTTCTGAATATTACATCTACTGGAATTTGTAATAACGTAAACTAGTGGTGCTAAAGCACCACGTACTTTCTCGCCCGTACCTTCACGCAAACTTACGCGAAAAATACTCAAATATTCGAAATTGTACATGATTGTGACAAGCGCAATTGTGAATTGCGAAAGTGTACATGATTAAAACTTTTTCAATTTTCAAAAATTCAGAGTTCAACGCAAATGAGATCTGCGACAATATTTTAAGCATTCCCTGTTATATCCGTGGAAAACCAGTGCTGCTAAAACAGCGCAAACTTTCTCGCCTGTACTTTCACGCAAAAGTACGGTAAAAGTACTCAAAGTTTTGAAAAAATGTGCGTGATTTTATTTCAAACTCTATATTTAGGGAACAGATTTCATTAAGGGAAATATATCTATTATCATAATTGTAGTTGTAGGAAGACGCCGAAAAAATTGAGAATATATGCAATTTTCGAAAAATCAGGGATTTTAACGAAAATGAGACTTCTTAAACACCCTTTATGCCTTCCGGGGTGAACGGTTAGCGGTTAATAGTTCAGCTGATTTTCTTCACAATTAATATTCTCCAATCGATCTGGCTGATGTCTTGGCCTCTTGAATTTGAAACCGATATTTTAATTTTCGGGGGCACTTAACGTGAAGCCCCTGAAACATTTTCAAAAATTCCAAAAAAATGGCTCCATCTGTTTTCATTAAATATTGTTGAGAATGGTGCAGATCGCACTTGCGTTGAAAACGTGATTTTTTGAAATTGCAAAAATTCTAAATTTATTCGGCTTCTTCTTATAAGTACACTTATGAAGAGAAAGATTTTTCCCTGAATGAAATCTGTTTCCTAAAGATGAAGTTTGAAATAAGGTCGCATACAATGTTTCAAAAATTTGAGTAATTTTAGCGTAATTTTGCGTGAAAGTACGGACGAGAAACTTGGTGCTGTTTTAGCACCACTAGTTTTCCACTGATATAATAGGGGATGCTTAAAATATTGCTGCAGATCTCATTTGCGTGTCACTCTGAATTTTTGAAAATTGAAAAAGTTATAAATAATGCGGGAAATATGTGATAATGTAGCACCATTAGTTATTTGGTGTGTTCGTACGTAGATAGGGAACCACTTATAAATTTATTTATAAAAGAAATTTCGTCTTGTCACGAATCCCAATGTTTAAATTTCCAACATTTTCTTCGTGTAAAAGATCCACTTATACGAGATTCGTGCCTATGATAGAAAATGGGTTCCAAAGGATACGGTAGAGAAAGGCAGAAGTCGAACTGACAAATTTTCTCACGCGGCAAGCCGGATGTCTCATTTATTCTCTCGCATCCTTGACAATGGTTGCCAAGGAAGGGATTGCCATCCACGGATATACTCATTCATAAATAACTTAGCTTAGCTTATATTTTGAAAGTGAAAATTTCCTGCCAATTTCCCTATGTGTTGATTTGTGGGAGGAGCTATGGCGTGCGGTTCACGTTCATGCTGATTTGAAGATGCATCGTTAAAGTCGCGCGGGAAGAGTGTGACCTGTCCATGATTTGACAGGGCGAAAGAATCACCATATGCACGCATTGCGTTCATTGAATTGAAATTTTCACCATGGCGATTTTGGTATTGATTGTCTTGTGAATAGTGCTCCGTTGGCATGGAAAAACATATCTGAATTTGAAAACACAAGAGTGAGAATTGCAATTGTGATGGATAAAAAAGGACAGAAATGGTAATGTCGAAAGTACTTGACCTATACATATCAAGTCCAGAACAGTCAAAATGCGACATAAACGTGAAGATGTAGGAACGTATATCAGTATTTCTTACTTATGAGAGTTCCCGCCCGTAAGAGATATATCTTTATTGTCAGGCCCCCTTACAATATGGTTCTATTGCAGTTTAAATTTTAATGTATTAATTATTGATCGCCGTTTTTTTTTTTTTAAAGATCGGATTACGAATCAGTAAACTAATGATGCTCAAATACTAGGGACTTTCTCGCCCGTACTTTCACGCAAAATTACGCGAAAAGTACTCTAATTTTCGAAAACTTGTACGTGACTTCATTTTAAAATCTATTTTTCAGGAACAAATTTATTTAAGGTAAAAATTTCTATCTTCATAATTGTAGTTGTGGGAAGACGTCGAAAAAAATGTTTAGAATTTGCGAAAAATTGCAACGAAAATGAGACCTGTACCATTCTCTTAAACATCCTTCACACAACCCAACAACAAAATATAATCAGAAACGACGTAGCCATTGTTTTGAAAATGTTCCATGAACTTCAGGTAAAGTACCCCACCCCCAAATTAAAATATCGGTTTCAAAATCAAGGGGCCACGTCATTAACCAGATCGAATGGGGAATATCAATTTTGGAGAAAATCGGATGAATGGTTTACCTGCTAGCGTTGTTCACAGCCAGACGGACGGACGATGACTGACGCTGATGACTGAGGGACGGTCCGGCGGAAGGACAGACAGATTTCTGTCGTCAATCGATTTTTCGGTATCAAAGACTCACAAAATATGAATTCAGACTACATCACGTGTTGGAGGATTTTTTTCTAAATTAAGCATTTGTATTTATCCACTTTTTCGTTGTCAGGATCCTGAAATAAGTTTTTCTGTTGAAAATTCGCCTTTTTTTCGCGCAGCATTACATATCTTTCTACTGCGAAAGCGGTACCGAGAACGTAATACGAGATTATTTTTAAGAGCAGTATACTTCACTGAAACCAGCATCTCGCTCAATCGGAAACAATTTTCCGCGATCGACGTGGGTGTTCCTTTGCATCGCAACAAATAATTTGGGTGAATAATGGCGATGGTGGTGTCTGATAAGTGACGAAGAAGATTGGAAATGCAAACTCTCGAACACATGCCAGCCATCTATGGTACGGATTGCAAGTGGTTTCAATCGTTCGGGCCAAAGTATTATCGCTGAGTAAGAGTACTTTTAACACGGTTCTCCTGAGCACAGAGGCGTGGAGAAGTGGGAACAGCAGGGTAAAGTAGGTTTTAATTTTTAATTTATAAGTTATTATTTTTAAACTTCTACGATACTTTCGTTTATGAATTCAACACTAATAAATATGATTTTTATATTGTAAACCATCTACACATGTCTTTTTTATTTGTAACCTGTACAATACACAATACGGGTGATTGTTCATGCAGAAAAAAGTTTTTAGAATCCCTTTATAGTATTCGAGTATGCGCAGGTGGAGTTGTGCGTTTGTGCGGATGTGCTCTTCCGTCGTTCACGGTTAGGCCATATACCAGGCCCAATCGAGACTTTCGACGTGTCATTAGAAGCGTCTCGGTCTTCTGATGGGAAACTGATAATTAGTTTTCGAATACGCCATAAGATTATAAGAAATTTCCAGAAACGAGATTTTGGAGTGTTTTGGAACTACGATCTTAGTATGTTGGGAATTCAAACAATCAACCTAAATAGATCTATGTAGGTGGCGTTCATTAAACTCCAGAGAAAAATTGGAAGAAAGACAAAGATAAATACTCAGAAAAAGATGAAGAGGGGGACGAAGAGATTGAAGAAAAGGACGAGGAAAAGGACGATGAGGAAGACGCAGAGGAAGACGCAGAGGAAGACGCAGTGGAAGACGCAGAGGAAGACGCAGAGGAAGACGAAGAGGAAGACGCAGAGAAAGAAGTAGAGAAAGACGTAGAGAAATATACGGAGAACCACGCGGAGGAAGAGGTGGCGGATGAGGCGGAGGAAGAGGCGGAGGAAGAGGCGGAGGAAGAGGCGGAGGAAGAGGCGGAGGAAGAGGCGGAGGAAGAGGCGATTAAAGGATATCCGGCTGTCGGCTGGATAAAAGCCCTAGAAAAAAGGTTTGAATTGCAAGACTCAGGCAATGATCGGCTTTCCCCTAACTGTTGCGGGAAAGGGGTTGAGAATAGAGAAGCACCACTATGGAATCGCTAATCTTTAGGGAGAGCTGACTGGAAAAGTGAAAGCAAGCCGATTAATTTCATCGCTGAATTTTCATTCGGGGAGGCCTGATCATGACTCTCACTCAAAGAACCTACGTAAGTTGTAATATTTATTTTACAGCTATTTTTAACATTTTATGTAAATCGTACAGTTCTCAACATGCAGCGGCAAGAGTGATGAACTTTGACGGAAATTCAAAATTTGTAACTACACCAACAAACGGAAAAGTACTGACCAGTAAAAAACTGTCGTTCAATTATGTCGACAATCGAATTTAGGGAATCGAAACGGGACCGTGGCGGACCCAGGACCCCTCACCCCTTGCTATCTGCTCCCCTAGGATGTGGCGAGCACGATTTCTACCCGCCCCCGTCTTGCCCAGCCCGGCAGCTTGTTGACGCGGGTCTACACCAAATTGCATTTTCTAACCCGAAATTTATTTAAGATCGTAAACGCGGCCGTAAACCAAGGAAACCAATTCCGCGCCTTTTCGTCCCTTTGTTCGCCGACGCCGAAAGCGCGGGCGCGGTCACGCTCGTGCATTAGGCAGCAGCTCCCCGGAGTTGGCGCTCGCTGGCCCCGCTCTCCCCGCCCCACCACTTCCCTTCCTTCTTCGCCCTGCCCCGTCCTGCCCCTCCCTACCTCGCCCCGCTCCGCCCCGACCATCCTTCCCCGCTCCGCCTCGCCCCGCTCTGCCTTGCCCCGCTCCGCCTCGCCCCGCTCCGCCCCTCCCCCATCTCTCTGCTGCTTTGCTTCTCCCAACTTCATCCCCTGTTCCGCTTTCTGAAACCTTCGGTGTGGACAGTTCTTCCCGCCCGGTTCCTTTTTTAATTTTTTTTTATTTATTTTTGGTAGATGGAAAATTACATAGTCAAGTTCAATAATAGCTCAATAATCGTACGTCATATGAGTGGGTGAAAACCGAGACGGTATAAGTGACATTTTATAAATTCCGAGAAATCTGTTTATTTAAGTCAATTTCACTGTAAAATCGTGGTGCTTTCTTTCAACATTAAAATCAATTTCAATAGTTCATTAAAACCTCTAAAATACTTTGCCTCTGAAATATAGCTTAAAATAAACACGTTTTTCTCAGAATCTATATTATAAAATGTCACTCTTACCGTTTTGGTTTTCACCCATTCATATGTGATGGCTTACATTATAATTTATAATCTGAACTACACCACACAAGGTGTAAGTAACTAAAAGAGCCCGTTCTGTTAACAGTTACTGGAGAAATGTTTAGGAATGCTTCAAAAGGGAATCTTTTTTAATACTTCTTAGAAGACTTTTAATGAGGCCAGGTTGTAGTGGACTGTATTGTTTACTGAATTTAGATTGGAAAACAAATTATTAGAGAGGAGGGCAATGTGTTTGAAGATAAGTGATATATTTAACTCTTTATGGAATTGAGCGTTTGAAATGAAATACGGGGCATGTGTTGCTAGTCAAAACAATGAATTTTGTATGGTTTAGAGTTTACAAATGTTGGTGATTGATGAGTTGGTTCATAAAAGGTTGGTTCATTAAGGATCTGATAATGGATTTGTAAAGTGTAACAGCGTTACTTAAGGATAGACAGCTTTTGAAGTTGATAAGGTGTTTAGCTAAGCTATTTTAATTTTTGCTCGTTATTATTTTAGTGTTACGTATGATTTTCAATTGAGTATCATGTCGAAGTTCAGCGAGATATTTAACCGTTTGGTTTTGTCGCCCATGAAATCGTATTTTTATTTACATGTAGGGAAGAGGCATAAACAAATGGTCTTACAAAAAAGTGGAGAGAATATTGTAGCAGAGAATATTTTAACACTTGAGAATATTTTAGCAGTTGATTTAGTTGTGTTTAGTTTGATTTTCCATAATATTGGCCAGTTATCTATTTTATGTAGATGATGTATTCTGTCTGTAATGGTCTTCAATGAATGGCCCTGTTTCTCCTGCATCTCATCTCTCGACCAGTCCCCCTCCTCCGCAGCTCCGCTTTGTCTTCTCTCCCTCTCCTCCCACCCCGCCCTGTCGCCCTGCGTCTTCCGCCTCGCTCTCCCCGCTTCGCTTCTGCCGCTTTGCTCCTTCGCTCGTGTCTGCTCCTGTCCCGTGACCAACTTCCTTCTGCGTCACTCCCTATGTCATATGCCCGCTCTGCTCCATTCTTTTTCTTCTCCCCTTCGCTCCACTTTCTGTTTACTCTCCTCACTCTCGTCTTCCTCCCATCCTGCAAATGCCTTGTCCCTTTTCAATGGAAATGGAGCGTCGCTGGAAAAGCTTGAGGACAAATACACAACAGCAATTTAGACTGAAGTAGTGTAATGATGTACTCGGCACTGACATGAGCAGTAAGCAAGAATCATCCTCTCACTAATCGGAAGGCCTGACTTCAAGAATCAACTTAATTGGGGTCTTAATTGTTAATTGAGCGAAAAAAATTAAACCAAAAAAAGCAAATATGAAATATTTAACTGGAGGAAACTTTCGGTTGCTCTGATAGGTAGTTTTCTGAGGTTTCTCCGAAGACGACAGGGCGAATGCTAGAGCAGTACCGTAACCAAATAGGCCACGGATCACGCGAGATCTTTCCTTCGCGCGCGCACGCACACGCACACACACGCACACACACACACACGCACGCACACACACACACACAGACGCGCGCGCGCGTTCTACTCTACCGCACACCACACGACGGTAAATCAGCCAGAGTAACAGAGCGTGTTCCACCTGGGGCGGTTCCCTGTTGAGGAGAGATACCTGAATGGGGTAACCCCACAAGCCGAAGTGTAGGTCGGCACCGGTTCTCGCCAACCAGCGGGGAAGGAATCGCCGCCACCTCCTGGAATAAAACATTCTCTACTCAAGCGGGACTAATGACATAGCAGATAACGTGCCGGGAAACATCAATTAATCAAGCAATCCCCGAATATTTTGAATTTTGTTGAATTGTTTCAATTACGCACACACTTTTAAATGCACGTGAATATTATAAATAATTTAAAATATTTCACATTCTCGAATAGCAAGTTTTTGGTAATCTATAAAAACAGTTATTAATGAATAAAAAGAAATAGGTTTCATTCAATTCTACATAATAATCCTCAAATTGTTCTTTGTAATCGAAACTCAGGCGGCGACAGTTTAGCTCAAGAGGCTTGGGGAAACGGAGTTCGTACATCCTGGGAGGTTGTGTAGCATTCAGGATCGAATTTGCCTTTTGTCGATTTGCCTCTAATATAATTGACCGTAGAAAAGAAGATTACTATTTGTTAAATATACTCGTAATTGGTGATTTTTTTTATACAATTCTTGTTAATTCTTTATAATTTGAAGTTATTTACAATTATTATTCCAGTAATTGAGATATTTTAAAATCAAAATTCAATAAATAAAATAAAAAGAGATTCCAACTACTAAAATACAATATGTATACTACTAAAATAAACCCATATTTTTCCCATATTCATGATCACATAACTTCTTTTTTACATTTATTGGTTCCTTTTGTAATTATTACTGTCATCTGGTGCCATCTCTGAGGTAAGGACACTAGGCAGCTGCCTAGTAGTCCGTTCTTATACTAATACTTTCTGGTGCAGTCACTAGGTCCAGGAAAAGAAACTGATTTTTTTTCTCATCGGTTCCATGTAGTTTTTGGAGGGACTGAATTTGAATTTGGAGTTTGCCACCTTGAGAAATGTCAACATCCTAAACAAAAATTGCAAAAACAACTCAAAGTTTAGAATATTTTTCAGTTATGCTTCTATTGCGACAACTTACGATAAAAATAGTAAGTAACTCCAACACTTTACCGGAAGTGTGAGGGCTAAAACCACATGATTCAGTATATGTTTGCCAACAAATGTTCGACGCGATGTTTGTTTCCGAAACTACTTCCTGTGAAATCTTCAGAATAGTCATTAATCTAAAAATTAAATATTCCGTTCGTTTAGATGAATTTCCTAATTGTTAATTAAAAACTTGTGCTTCTACCTTTACAAACCTGTTAACTCACATTTTCAATGTATCTTTATGCTTCTAGATATTTTCAATAGAGCAAATAATAAGTCTTAAAAAAAGGCAACAAGAAATAAAATTCTAAATTAACGGTGAATTTGTCTTTTGTCAGTTTCCACAAAATTAATTGAGAGACTTTTCTATATACAAACGGGAACTCTACTCAGGAAATAACGAAGCGTTTTCAGACGCTCAATAGTTAAAAAACTGAAATGTACTGAATCGGGCAATTTTTTTCTTTTATGGGGTATTTTTCTTTATAAATGGATGAAAATGAAACGCATACTAGAATGTTTTTTAGAACTTTCAAACGAGTTTGTAATCATTGACCATAGCATACGAGGGTTGCCTTCTATATTTATGGATTAGAGAACAAAAACAAATATTAATCATCGAAAATCACGTTATTGTTTTTCAAAATATTCCCAATGAAGATCTACACACTTTTGCATGCGTGTGAACCAATTGTCGAAGCACTTTTGCCACTCTGATTGAGGTATCTCCAAAACATGCATTCTGAATGCAGCAACTGCTTCTTCGGGTGTCGAAAAACGTTGACATCTCAGTTTGTTTTTTACGTACGGGAATAAAAAGAAGTCATTCGGTGCCAAGGCAGGACTATACGGCGCAAGACTCATCAAATCGATGTTTTGGGTGCTCAAAAATGCAGTTGTTTCAGCCGATGTGTGAGAGCTCGCATTGTCGTGGTGAAGAGTGATCTGTCTTCGGCGATTGATTTTCCTGATTTCTTGAAAGACAGCTGGCAAACAAATCGTTGTGCACCACTCAGAATTGACTGTTCTGAGTTGTTCTAGTGGTACGGTTACGACATGCCCAATTTTTTCCGAAAAAACAGACGACCAATATTTGTAAGTGCTTCGTGCGCGAACAACTTTTGTTGGATTTTGCTCATCTTGAAACACGCATACAGTAGACTGCTATTTACTTTCGGGCTCATACGCGTAAATCCACGATTCATCACCTGTCACGATGTCATAGACAATATCATATTTCCTATATATCCATAGTATATATATATTATATATACATACATTACATGCACACACATCACAGATATTGAATGCATACGAAAACTACGGTATCTTAACGAATGCCCATACTAATGCATAAGGCCGTATATTGTCGATACCTTTTAATTTCTGGATGTTCATTTATATGTGTTGCCCTAGTCGTATAACGTCATGCAGAATAACACGACAGTTTACAAATATGCGTAAGTATGTGCTGACTATAAACAAAGCTGATTACTGTAGTTTCAAATGAACTTAGTCTTTTCATCTGCCAATGAATAGAGAGCGCAAAAAAAAGATTAGAATGCATGTATCATTTATTTATAATTTAAGTAATTAGAGTAACAAAGAAAAATATGAGGTCATTTGATTAGAATATGCAATGTGTGTACGTATTGAATATTTCCTTTTTAGCAAGCCCTTGCCCAGCATCGCCTTCGCGAGGAGGTCCTTCACGCAACAAAGAAACTTGGAAGCGGGGAGCGGCAAGTAGGGAGGGGGTAAGGGGCAAAGAAATTTCAGAACTTTTGCCTCATTTTAAAGAAACCAGATATAACAATGAAATTTCGATTTTGTGCCATCTTTTTGTAGGTTTTGCCCCTCTTCTAGCAAAAGAAACAACTGAACCACTGTTTTACATAACATTAATTGAAAATAGTCCCAGAGGCTCAAGTAAACTCCCCAAATATAATAATTCATTCTCGAATTCGCAGCGGTCTCGAGATATGGAGTAGAAATTCATCAGGAATATTTCATTTAGACAAATGCCTGACAGTCATAACAAATAGACGTAAAGTCAGACGATTAGACTGCGGCCCAGATTAGTGAAACAGCGACAGATACGACAGCCGAACCCTCCGACAGATAGAAAACACTTGCAATCACTACCAATATTGCTCAAAATTTGCCAGTGAGAGTACTACGACTAAATCCGCTTACCGGTTACCTCTGGTCACTAGATGTCTTGAATGTTCTCTAGACTCGCCAGTTCAAGTTTTCGTTCACGGCTTAGCATGTCTCTTGCGCTATGACTATATTGTTCGACAAATCGAAGCTACACTCATACCTTTAACCTCTGCGTAGTATTCCGGTAAGTTTTTCTTATCGGCATCATTTCAAACATTCGTAACAAGAGATTGCAACCTTGTATCATGCCGCATAGCTGGTGCGTGTGTGGCCAATTAATTCCCGATATGCACGCTAACCAGCAGCTAGGTGTTGTATTTCTTTTTTTAAATATTCTTACGCTATTATATTGTAACATCGCCTCTGAATGACGGAACACATGTGCGCATAATTAGCGAACATACATTAATGTTTAGTTAAGTAAATAACTATACAGTGTTTTGAGTACCAGCCAGTCATTGCCAGACCGTTGAGAAACCCGTCCGAACATCTAATCAAAACATACCAAAGTCTCTTCATCATCTTGATTCATTATTCAGCTTCGTTTACACTGCGATCGCACATCACAGCTGTCACAACAGCATCAGTGACAATATTATTCTTAAACACACCTCCCTTCTCCTTACATTATTCTCTATATTTTCCAATGCTTCCTTCATTTACACAACCCCCATTCACGCCCACTCCTCCCTTATACATCTCCCTTAACGTTTCTGTTGTTGAAACAAATCATCAATTGCACGTAATACTTTCTCCTCCCTCACCTCTTTCCTAACATCTGCGTTAGCTCCTTCTTCCTCTCTATGATTCTATATCCTCATAATTTCTCCTTCACGTCCTTTTGTCACATAACAATTTCTCCATATTGCCTTTTACTCTCACCTATTCATTATCCCGCAAACCCCTCAATCACGATGTCCTATGACTTCGCTGCATCGCCTTCACAAGAGTTCTACGTTGTAGTACCTATTGACTAGGACATAACCTTTTAAAAGTGTTTCACTTTGCTCGCGCTACCTCTCTTTTTACTTTCTCGCTACTCTTGGCAGCCCGCGAAAAAAACGAATCTCGACATCCAAAAACTTTTATGCCCGCCACAAAACAACGGAACAACCACGCTAAGCCATGGTTAACAAAAAATAGCACAAAATCTTATCTCTACCTATAGTTATACTTCCTCTAACACATTGAAGAGTTTTATGGCTGTTGATACTCGCAATTCGGTTTCGAAATTCCAAAGAATCCGCATCACCTCAAAAAATGGTCATTTTGTATTTTCACTAATCCAATATGCTCTCAAAAAATTGGTTCATACCCGTAATAAGTGATAAGAATAAATCAAACCGATTTAATTCACACACAAGCACTATCCATATCAAAGACACGGCTTGACAAACGCCACTATAACATCATAACATAATCCCCACACCCTATATACATACTCACATGAACATCCTCGCCCCTCACAACAATCATATACAATAGTCTAACCTACACAACATCATCCACAAAAAAACAACCGCACAGAAACCCCCAACACCCCACCTGAACAACCCTCACACTTATAAGGAATTCAAAACCTGACTAGTAAAAAGGTTAAATACAAAATATCAAAACCAACTCAAGAAGCCGATACAGATCCGTCCCGGGCTTACAGGGTGCAACTCGAGATGATTGACACAACAAATAAACAATCATGGTATACACGGCCATTACCACTTCACATATGAACCTCACTGTTCAGTAGCGTCCTGTGTACTTAATACGTGACTCGTTTTTCCTAATCATTACTCCTATCCTTTCATCGCCACCATGATCCTCCTTTCTCCTAACCTATCGTCGACATTTATTCTGAACATCAACTCACTATCCCCGAACTTTACGCTTTGTTGCAGTCTCCATCATTCTCTCTCCGGTCCCTACGCCGCGCTCTCTAAACTCGGTTCACCCTTTAGCGCCATATCGCTCTGTTCACACCGCTACCGGCTATCACTCCCTCAATGGTGTCTCCTGTTTTTTTATGGATCCTCTCACCTTACTTTTTCTGCGCTATCTACAGCCTCGCACTCTTACCTACTGCTCTATCTCACCCTTAACGCTTAGGTCCTGTCAGCGTTACCCGTGTATTAAGTTATTCCGCCTATATTATCCTGTTATTCCAAAAATCTGATGCGCAAATTCTACTTACAGACTTTTACTTTTATTTACTTGCTTAAATAGTTACTATTATGTCTACAGATACACATTTTTTGACTTTTCATATTTGTCATTAATTGACTCTGCATTACCTTTACTCTGGTTCACAAATCATTACGGTATTTCTTCCGCCATTAAATGTTCGTAAGCTGCGTCCTAAAGTTGTTTCCTGCGGCTGCCCGGACGTCCGTGGATATCCTCGCGGCGGCTCCTGCTATCGATTCAACGAATTCTTGGTTCGGCCAGAATGTTTTGTAAATGTTTCCCCAAAATTCCTTAACGGTTTGATACTATTCTATAAAACTTCGGATCTATTCAATTAATGCAGTCGTCGAAACGGACATTCCCTTCCTGCGTGCTCGGATAATGCGTCTACTCGCGACTGCCCCTGTCATTTTACTTAACTTCAAAACATTTATAATGTCCAGTTATGAATCGTATTTCTACACTTTTAACTCCCACTGCACGACGTCTACTTTTACGTGACATCCCAAACTCACAATATTACAACACAAAGCCCTAAAAATGATACCCTCCAAATTACAAGTTAATATTACATCAATAAAACAAAAATTTGCCTCCATTAATGTAAGCTTTCCCATTTCCTAACGTGAAAATGCGTACGGTACCTTAAGTCTGCAAAATATAAAGTATCGTCCACATTGGTTGCTGCTGAGAGAGATACTCGATTCATCTAAATAAATCGCGGAACTTCGATTTTCTAACGCCGTCTAGTCATTTATTCAACCATTATGACTCGGGGAATCCATGCTTTCTTCGGCTCAAAAGAATATCCCATTCTAGACCTCAAGACCAGCAACATTCCGTTTGTTGATACGTTGTCCTGACGACGTGTCATTCCCTTGGTCTATATTATGTCTATGCACTTCTATGGTAATCATACGTTTGGTGCATATTTCCCTTTATTAAATGCCCTTCGACTGGGACGTCCTGGGGGGGGTGATATAGTCACACATGTGTATCATCGTCGAGTCGATAAAACAATGTTTTTACCACCTAATGCAAACCGCCTTCGCAAAAAAGTAAAATAAAATAATGGATTTATAAGGGAAGACATATTAACTAATATTCAGTAATAAGTGAACAAAACTTCCTCCCTCTTCTATCTTCTAGGGAATAATTCTATGCCTAGTACAAAAAACTTATTTCCAAAAATGCCGAAAAATTTGAAATTTCATGTAAATGTAGTAGTAGAAACTAACAGAAAGGAATAAAAGACAACATAAATATCTAGACTTCCTTCTAAACTAAATCAACGTGTACTGGATTTTTATGAGACGGTCGTTTATAAAATGTAAACTTAACAGATGAATGCAGAAAGCGCATTTTCTCAAAGAAAAAAATTTTTAAGCAGTAATTTTTCTTTGTGCTAAACATACACATTAAGTTTCGTTAAAAACGTATTGAAGCCACGTCCGTCCTTTTGCTCAGATTCTGATCGATTGTTCGGCATTCGAGGCGTTATCTAGCGGT
>BOPP01000148.1:2508818-2538701 GCA_017312745.1 Gryllus bimaculatus | reverse complement strand
TATATATATATATGTATATATATGTGTGGTGTATATGTGTAATTATATATAGGATGTTTGTATAAATGAAAGTAATGAAGCCTTGAATGCCTATTTCTTATGCAGGATCTTCCCTGTTATGTTGTTATGTACTGGTTATTACATTCTCACGCAATTTGAACTGATTTAATTGTTTGTGAAGTAAAGCAAAAAATGCAAATTTCAGTAGTCTTGTTAAGTGCTGTTGAAGAAGCAAAGGAAAGCAACATCACTTGAAATTGATAGATCGATTAATTGAGAAAAAGACAAAAATTTCACATATTGTTTATTGACTTGGGTTGGCTTCAGATTTTATCATATATTTTTTCAAACACTAATAAAATCTTAACTGATTTGTGAAATAAGAATTATTATACATAGAGCTTCAGAAAAATTTTGGTAATTTCCTTGTGCTCTGCTGTTCAGTAATTGTAAATTACAGAGATTCTAAAATTTTATTTCCTGATCATTCTATATTAAAGAAGCAAGGCATTGTAGGGAGTACTGTAATCCAACATCCTATATATGTTCTTTTGTTCTATGCTTGAAATTCTGTGATCTGTCTCATTTTGTGTAATGTTAATGAGTAATTTTATTTAACATTTATAACATAACAATAACATTTATATGACAATGATGTCTATTTAACTGTCTTTGCAGAAATATTGTTGCAATGGAAATGGGTAGAGAAGTAGTGCAATGTTATTATAAGTTGGCTAAGCTGTGGCGTAACATTCAGGCCCGCAATGCGGGTGGGCCCGGGTGAAAGTGGCCCTTTTTTGGGGGATATTTTTATTATTTAAGGTACTAAGAGCACTTATGTTAGCTTTACAGTTTTATAAAAGGGGCCCAGAAAAATTTTTTCCAAGCAGGTCAGCAGTCATTTTGTTACACTACTGAGGCCAAGAAATAATCCCCTGTATCCAAAAATGATAAGAGTATTGCATTTCAGAAGAATATTATATTGTGCTTATCTGCTATTAGAAATGTTAACAAGTTGTAGATAACTTATTATTACTATTCAGTGAAATAAGCTTCCAAAAGAATTAGAACAGCTAACTCACATATTATTATATTGAAATTATTTGCAAAGATCAATACAAATTTAGAAAACTGTTATAAGGATTTTTTGAGCACTTTTATGTATGAATTTTTGTGATTCATGTGTTCCCTGCTTTAGGTTTGGTATGGTAGAAGTAGCTCTCTTTGGAGGGCTGCTTGGTGGAAGTGTAGCTGTATCATACATATACAATGCTGCTGGTCAGTGGGGTTATATCGCTGTATATGCTACAAGTGTATTCTGTTGTATACTAGCATGGCTATTCTGTTGCATCTTTGTGCAAGAATCAGTTGTCAATGGAGAGGTAAGTGCAATTTCTTTACCAATGCTTCTTTTTCACTTTTTTTTAAATTCAAGATATTAAGCAAAATTCACCTTAGTTCAAAAATGTATAAATATTCTTCATAATACTTTGCAGTTGTTACAGTAATTACTAGCACCCCATTGATTTACTTAGAAAGAACAAATCAGCAACAACCAACCATTGTCCATTAATGTCTGCAGTGATTCTACAAGATAGTGACTTTTCCTTTCTTATTTTTAGGCAATATGAATTCTCAAATCCTACGGATTCATATGGCTTATTGTCAGAGAAAGAAACAGTTATAACTTGCAATGTTTTACAAGCAACACTTTTGCAAATTTGTTTTAGAACCTAGCAAGAAGATTGTTTCAAATTCAGCAAGTAAACTATCTTCATCTTTGCATATGGATATAACTGCAATTAAAGCTCATCACATATTCAAATCTTCCATTGATTATTCATATAATCAATTTTTCTCGTCTTTTTTTCCTCGGACTTAGAAACTTACTACTGTTGACATTTTCCCAAGTCAGAGGGAGCTTCCTCCCCCATGATTTTTGGCATCTGATTTTTATGTATATTTAACTAAAACTCAACAACTTAGTGGATACCCTTCATGATTTAGACGAGGCATGTGCACTCAAACAACCTTGTTGTGAGTTAGTAAATATTTTAGATGTGCTTTAGATATGTCATATAATGTAATTAATGTTACTTGAGACTTGAGTTAAGTAAAGCTTTTGTGTGTCAATCATGATATGTTAGTTGAAAATTCAGCGTTATTATTCCATTCTCCAAAGAGAATTAAGTAATGAACGTATTTTATATGTAAATTTTATTTATGTATCTGTATCTGCATCGATATTTCAGTCAGAATACCCTTGTTGCTGTGTATCTACAGGATTGTTCAAGAATAATTTTTTTGCTGAAATGATTGGGTTTTGCATTGAAAAGAGACCTGATCATAATCGAGCAATAATGTTCATCCTTCTTATTGTGATGGGTACCTGCATTGGTACATTTGAAGGTGAGTCATTTATTGCTTTTTATTCATCCCAAGGTGAAAAACTATGCTTTTTTTCTTTATCTCTACAAGGGTCATGTTTTATTGTCTACATGTCATCATCTTGCAGGAGTTCAAGAAAATATAATTACTTACATCCCAAAAATAGCCTTGTTTAATATTAAGATTATAACTTGTATATAAAAAGTGACCTTTATTGATTTTGTAAGTTTTTTAATGATAATTTTTTTCTTTTTAGGTGAACTCTCAGTATTATTTTTGTTTACGAGAGAAAAATTTGGATGGGATCTTCATAAATACTCAATTTTTGCAGCAATTGCAATGGCAATAAACATTGTTGGTGAGTCTGTATTGTATTCATTCTTTCAATTATGATTGCTCACTTATCGAAAGGAATAATCTCACTATTGTGGAAAATGGAATTTTACAAAGAAGTGATGCATAATTGCTTTTTTCAAATGAGGTTTCAATTATAAGGCATTTCAATAAAAATGTAACTCTCAAGCAGAGTTACATTTTTTCTCAGTTCAGTTCTGCTTCTGCAGATGTGTTAAGTTTCTGTGATGGTTCTGACCTACTGTTTATCTTTTGTGTCTCCCCCCCTCCCAAATTAAGCATTTAGATCTTATTGGTTGAAGAGATTAATTCTTAGTGCATGTTCAACATAAACTTGAACATAATTAAAATTGTTTTAAAAATGCAGATAAGTAAAATATAATGTTCCGTGTATTTATTTTTGGATGTCTTTTACAAAAAACTTTCTCTTTCCCTCTCTTTCTCTCTCTGTAAGGTTTTTAAAAAATTCAAAAATTATGCTTTTGTAGATTTCTTGGTCCTATCTTATGTATATATATTTGTATAGTTTATACTTAATTTGTTACTGATCATTAGGAAGTTGATTTTTATGCCCTAAAATATCTTGAAATATGCTTTTAAAAATATGCATTTATGATCTAAAAATTCTGAAATATACACTTTAACATCCAATTAAAATTAAAGCAAATAGCAATATTTCATTTCCTACATAAACATTTTGTGATAAAATTCAGGAGAAGCATGCTTAAAGTGAAAAGATATATTTTTGTGAAAACATGATATATTGTACCGTACTTCTTGGGAGAAATAATTAAAGTACATATTCACCTTGGTGAAGTACATTGTAAGTCTTTTTGCATTTCCTAGTTTTAAAAAAATATATCAAAAAATTTTCTACATTTTCTTAATATTTTATCATTACAGGAAAGAAGAAAGAATACTGAATCCGAGACAAGCTCTTTCTAATTGTTGAATGCTCACAAATAAATATATTGTATGAAAAGTTGAAACCTTTTAGAGATAAGTTACTACTTTAATGAAATAGCAAAATATCCACCTATAATTACAGGAAACAGGTAAAGTCGGCCGAATATCCACAAATATGCAGTAACATATTAATCTACAAAGCGCCCAGTTCTAACCAAATGTCTAAATATTTCTCTTAGCGATGCCCTGAAGCAACAGACATCATTGAAATCCGTTTCCTACAGATAATGTTAAAAGAATATTTGCAACACGTTAAAAATTAAACAAGAAATTAATCCAATCACTGACTTCTTGGCTGACCAGGTGACGCCGCGTCGTTGGCTGAGATGCCGACGTTTCGCTTGTCATGTTGCAGGCTTCCTCAGGGTAGTGACGCAGCGATGCTACACCTACGGTTTTATGTACTATCCGACCAGGGCGCAAATGTAGAATTATATGAAATTAACTGAACCCTTGCGAAAAATAGCGCACATTTGTGCACGTAAAGGGTACTGAAATACTATAATTTTAAACATATATTAAATTCTTAAAAGATAATTTTTAATGAAAGTTATTATGGCCGCACGGCGAGAATTAACAGACTTTGAACGCGGAATGGTAGTTGGAGATAGACGCATGGGACATACCATTCCGAAAATCATAAGGGAATTCGATATTCTGATATCTAGTGTCGAGTGTGCCGAGAATACCTCATTTCAGGCATAATCTCTCACCATGGACAACGCAGTGGCCGACGACCTTCACTTAATGACCGAGAGCAGCGGCGTTTGCGTTGAATTGTCAGTGCTAGCCGGCCGTGCGTGAAATAACCGCAGAAATCGATGTGGGACTTACGACGAACTTATCTATTCAGACAGTGGTGCGAAATTTGGCTTTAATGGGTTGTGGCAGCGGAAGACCGACTCGAATTTCTTTGCTAACAGCACGACATCGCCTGCAGAGCCTCTCCTAGCTCGTGGCCATATCGATTGGACCCTACTCGACTGGAAAACCGTCCCTTGGTCAGATGCGTCTTGAGATCCGTTGGGAAGAACTGATTGTAGAAGGGTTCTAGTTTCTCTTGCTTTCATAAGTTTGACCTTTTCATCTAATGTTAGAGAATGCTAGAGTTGTATGATTTTCGCACTGTTAAACTGGTTGTGAAATTATAAAAATACACACCACCTCACTGCCTATAGGCTGAAATGGGTCTGCTTGCTGACTCTACCGACGAACAATGCGTCACATTCCAGAGTAGTAGTATTATTATTATTTTCTGATACCTTCGCATGGCCTTGAGCAATGCGTCTGACCGATGGGTTAGGATTTTGAACGTGGAGCAGGGAGAGGGGCGAATAGAAGTGGGGAGGAGGGAGTAATTCCCCTACGGCCTGCGCTTTGAGAGACAAGTGACCGCGAGGTCGAATTCTTCGCTGACAGCTGAAATCCCTCTTCTTCACAGAGCGATTTCCACGACTAAGTCGCGTGGGATAGAGAATTTAGATTGCAGACTTGCAGATGCATTCATTACTTTAAGAATATCTTGCGTCCCTGCCAATCGCATTAAATTCTCAGGAATTCTGTTTTTATAAAGATCCCCCCATAAGAAATGAAAAAACGTTCCGTTTCCACGTTGGACAGATCCCATTTTTTGCTGTGTAAAATACTATATAACTTCACGGGACAAAGAAATTTTCCGGTAAAGGCAGATTTCCGGCTTGTACAGGTTCCGATTGAGACAGATTTTACTGTATTTTTCTTCAACGTTAATTTTGGAACAAAACTTTTTAAAATCTCATTTTCTGGATGAGGTGGCAGAAAAACAAAACCTGTGGCCTTAAGGTACCCGAAAATATGGTTTTAAGGATGTAATACGCATCGTATTCGAGTTATGCATTGCTGTATGATGTTCGGCGCTCGGCGAAGCAACTTGCAAACAATCCGTCCACACTACTCGGCATTCGCCGAATGCCGCATGTGTGGAGCCGCCTTAATTTTCACCAACATTGCACGATACAAATTCAGCACATTTAAATGAAATATTAAAACCAGGGAATTAAATATGTATAATGACATTTAGGCCTGTGTCACAAGAGCGTTGCGTTGACACACATCAGCTAACGCTGATAACATCAGCTGCGTGGATACCTGCGCACACGAGTCACTGAACGCGCGTCGTAAATTAACACTGTACCTAATGCGAAACCTTCGGGAACAGCGCTAGCGGGCCTTGCAAGTTGAAAGCTAGAAAAAGCGCGTTACATTGACTTACGTTGTAACTTGAGCTGTGGACGCAACGCACGTCGCCAAGACTGTTCGTGTGCCAATTCGCATGAGATAGAATGTTATTCTACGACGCGCGTTAGGCAACTCCTGTGCGCAAGCATCGACACGCGTCGACGCAGTTGACTTGTGGCAACGCAACGGTCGTGTGACAGGACTAAAGGACTGGTTGCACAAAATGTGAATATCAGTGCTATCTTTTCCACCGGGCGTGCCTATGCCAGATCCGCGTGTTGTCTTAAGAAACAAGTAATACAGTTCAGTTTCTGGATCAATGACCTCTAACAACAACAACAACAACAACAAAGACATGTTCCTCAGCTTCCGGTCTCGATCAGATTTTTGTCCAGTTTTCATGATCCATTAAGCAAATACTGAGATGGCCCTGTTTTGCTTCTGGACATAAATGTAGCTTCATTATGCGCACTTTTTGTTGAGCTCACCGTTGCTGGTGGCGGAAGGAGTAGAGCTGGGTGTGTGTTCTTATTTTGTTAGCAATATGAAAAATTAAATCAAATCTGCAGGTTGTTTTCCGATGCAATTACGTTTCCTGTAACACGGGAGCGAAAATGTCTAGTTTTCAAAAGTTGCCAACTTCGCTTTTTTGAAACTTTTATTCGTCATTCAACTATTATAGTTAAGCAGGAAAGGGATTCTGAAGCTCATGAAATCGTCTGCCGATGGTACTTCTCCCCCATTTGTTACATAGTTTTTATTTTTGTTCTTTGACTAAATAAATCAAAAATATTGTTGATAGCTGATCCTTCGAGAAGATCCAAGAGTGGAATTCACCAATATACAAATATTGAGTTTTTCTTTTGCTCATAATATTCAATTTCAGTTATGCATTTTTCTCACTTATACATTTTCCCCTTCAGTTCCCTGAAAAACATGTAAGTGAAGTTTTACTGTAATGTCAGGAATAGATCAGTGATTAAGAATTTAGTGCTTATTGGTGACAGGAAAACCTGAAAGAAGCAATAACCAATGAGAGTTATAATTCTTGAATGTATAAATTCAGTGTCAAATTAATTTTTGAATATTGAGTTCTGCTTTATGGGTATTAATTTATTTTTTGTTATTTCTCATAGTATTTTAAAAGCTCTTAAAGAAACATTAAAAGATGTAATAATATGTTTAATATGACACTTATTTAAAAGCTTTTGTATAAGAATATGTGGATTCATTATGACCCCTATCTACTGTGATAGTAAACATCATAAGGCCTGAACCGTTACTGTTTAAACAGGGATAATTATTTTGTAGGAAGAAGATGTAGAAATAATTACCAATCAAAAAGAATCATAGTTATATCCAACATTCTTTTTAAACTGATTTCAAATGTATAATATTAAAGAGCAAATTATGAAGCAAGTATATTCTTACATTCATTTTCATTTGCAGGCTTGTTTTTTGGTACTCATATACTTGGCCCTTGTCTTCGCCTTTCTCCTGCAGTGGCATCAGCTTTTGGATTTTTTATGAAGTTACTTGCTGCAGTAGTTACTGCACTATCACCTGCTTATTGGTACATGTATGTAGGTAAGTGTTTAATTAAAAAGTTTTTAATTTTAAAATAAGAGGCAAAATAATTCTTGATTTTCTCTGCATCTTCGGCTGTATATTGAAGGTAACAGATCTATTTGCATGCAGAAGCCTTGAAACAAAAAGTTGATGATGTTTCTCCTGTTAAGAATGATATTTGTTCTATAGTTTGAAAAGAAGTTCATGTCTTTTATCCAAGGGTCAGAAACTTTCTGTTAGTAGTGTCATCTCTGGAGTCGCCAGGTTCGCAAATACAAATACACTGATGAAGTGCAGTGTGACACTTATAAATTGTGTGTGCTTTGGTGTCACTGTAAGGTGGTGGGAGGAAGGAAATGAGATGCACAGGTCACCTTCAAGGACAAACAACAGTTTTTACTTGAAACATACTAATATTTTTTTCATTTAAACTTCCTTTTATTGATATGAACTTTCATTTAAACTTCCTTTTATTGAATAAAAATTGAAAATATAAACTCTATAAAAATTATATTACTAAATTTAAAATGTTCAACTTAAAGGAAAATTACGCTTAAACAAATAATATTGCTAAGAATTTGTACTAATATTGGAAAATTGAGAAAGAAGTGAATTGGAAGGAATTGGCATTGTTGACAGAAGTTACTGCAATAAGTGATACCAAGACCAGCAATACTCTGTTTATGTAATGCTCTTAGTTATTATGAGTTTTCCATGTATTCTCTTCAAGAAATTTGAGATATAGGTGCTTCTGATGAAAAAATTTCTGAAACTTGGTGAAGAACAAGTGACTTCTGTTTGACTGGACTTCTGCTTATTGTCAGATGTTCGAATTTTGGAGCCTATAAAGGAATTATTTCAAAAAAGTATTCCAGGCATTGAGAAGCTAAGTGGTGTAAGTGACGTTTAGTCAGTTTTGGAATGCATGACTTCAAAGTTGAACCCAGAAAATATCTGTTGTATGACTTTGATACTGTTACTTAAAATTGTGTACATTGAAACCCACCCCTTTTTTTATTTAAACAAAATTTGAATAATAAAACATTTGAGTTAATAAATGATCCCAAAATCACTTTTATTATTCTTTAAACTCCAAATTTTGTGATTAAACTTTGTCCACGGATAGCGTAAAATATTTTGGTTGGAGCTATCGACAGGGTGATACAATCCCATCAGGAGAGCGCCTATTGATATACCAAGCAATCGAATGATGGTCTTGTGTTCTCTTTGACTAGAGCTGTACTGTGTCCGTGACCGTCGAAGAGAACGCGTGTGGTTTGGTGTGTGCTAACCGCGTGTTGTGCGTCACGAGTTGTAATCCGCCAGAGTCCGCCTGTAATCAGGGGAAGATAGTGTCGATAGATTGGGGTGCGTGCTGTCCATAATTCCAACAGGTTATGGGCCCAGAGTGACGCAAACAGATACACGAGAGCACTTTTAGCACGTGCGCGAAGTCAGGTTATCGTTTTTTTCCTTTTTGTTTTAAAACACGTACACCGAGAAAATGAACATGTCCAGCGTAAGGTTTAAAACTCTGAATAAGGAAAACTATGATACCTGGAAGATACAGATGCGCGCAGTACTGATAAAGAACGATTCCTGGGGTTCGGTGAATGGCACGAAAGTGAAGCCGGAAGCAACAGGTGCCAACGCCGAAGCCATCGGACAGTGGATGGAAGCAGACTTGAAGGCACAGCTAGACATCATCCTCGCCATAAACCCGACTGAGATAAAGCAGATCAAGTGATGCGAGACGTCGCGCGCCGTGTGGAGAAAGGTGAAATCTACAAGTCAAAAGGTCCAGCCCGAAAAGCCGCGCTCTTGAATCAGTTAATCTCTGTGAGAATGCAAGATGGCGACGATGCGCGAGAATTCGCTCGTGAATTCTTCGACGTAGTGGACAAGTTGTCGGATATGGAAGTAAACATCAACCAAGACTTATTGACGGTAATCCTGGAGCAAAGTTTGCCCGACAGTTTCGACAACTTTCGGTGCGTGATCGCAACACACGATAATTTACTGACACCAGATGTCCTGAGAAACCAAGAGTTCGATTCGCGGAAGGACGCCAGGAGAAGTGCAAGCCAAAGCGCAATGGTCGCCGGGAAGTTCTGGGAAGGCAGGTCGAGGAGTCTCATGAATGGCGAGAAGTCGGGAAGGAATTCCAGGGATTCCATGAAGTGCTGTGTGCTCGGAAATCGGCCATGGAGCAAGAAATTGTCCGCTGTCTAGAAGGGTACAAGACCTGAAGATTCAGCAGACCGCTAGTGGTGCCGAGGACGTGAATCTATGTGTCTATGAACACACATGAGGTGAGATTCCGTACCGGCAGCAGCGAGGGCCGGAATGCATAGTGCATCAGTAGTGGGTGCACCTCACACAGGAGCAAGGACATTAGCTCTTTCAAGGCCATCGATGAAACAGGGCCTGGAAAATTAATCCTGGCATATAACGTGTGCACGGAAACGAGGGGAAAAGGTTCTGTTTCTGAGGGCATAAGTGATTGGAAGCGTAAAGATCAATCTTCAAAACACACTGTATGTGCCTTACCTGCACACGAACTTGATATCGGTGAACAAAATAACGGACAAGGAAACCGTGTCCTTTTCCGGAAGACAAAAGCTGAGGTTCTAGCCGGCGACGGGAAGGTGCTGCTCACCGCGAGGCGCGAGAACGATCTTTACTTTCGTGCATAAGAGGGACGTAAGATGAGGATGTGCTAATAAAGAAATGAAATATGCTCTTGAATACATTATCGCCAATGAGAATCAGAATCATCTGGTCAATGAGGTCAAGTCGCTACTGACGGAGCTGTCAACTGGCGCGAAGATCTGTCAAATGAGGAAGGCCTTGGCTGGACTGACTTGGCACAAGCGTCTCGACAAGAAACTAAGGAACCTGGGAGCAGCTCCTTCCACAGGAGACGTGTGTATACCTTAAGTATGTCAGTAACGACACAATGTTCTGAAGCGCTGCATGGGGATAGAATTCAAAGGGAGTGAAGGGTCTATCTTCAAGAATCAGGACGTATGTAGAGAACATCTTGCGTTGATTCAAGGTGTGTGGGTGCCATCTTGTTTCCACGCCCATTGCGCCTGGCTCAAACCTCTCGAAGGCTGATCTGTGAGGCGACAGGCCGCCATATCGGTTGTAGGGTGTCTCTTATATCTGTCGGTGGCAACACGCCCGGACATAGCTCACGCCGTGAGTGTGCTTGCTCAGTACAATGACTCTTTCGGAAAGTCCCACTGGTAAGCAGCGAAGAGGGTAATGCGGTACCTAAACGGCACGCTGGACTTGGAAGTCAGATATCGGTAGAGGACTCTCCCGTCATGGGATATGTGGATGCGGACTACGATGGGTCGCTAGACGACAGACGGTCATTCACCGGATATCTGTTCACCATGAGCGGTGGACCTGGAACATGGTACTCGCGAAAGAAAGGACAGTTGCGATTTCCACTACAGAGGCTAAGTACATGGCCCTGAGCGAGGCTGCCAAGGAGGCCACACACCTTCGAAGCTTCCTAGCTGAGTTAGGCGAGGTCGAGCTCGAGGAGCTGACCCTATACAACAATATCAGCGCTCAAAGACTGCTGACAAATCGGGTCTTTCATTCTCGAACAAAGCATACAGATGTTCGTCATCGTCTTATTCGGGAAGTCGTGGAGTCAGGGCTACTCAAGTTGGAGCATCTGGAATCGGTGGACATGCCAGCCGACATCTTCACCAAGGCCTTGACCAGGCCGAAGCATGAGAAGTGCCTGCAGCTGCTTGGACTGGTGAATGTCAAGTGAATCGTGGGGGAATGTCTCGAGAGGAAGTGTTAAAGTTATCGCCAGGGCGATACAGTACCATCAGGAGAGCGCCTATTGATATGAGCGCCTATATGTCAAGCAATCGAATGATGGTCATGTGTTCTCTTTCACTAGAGCTGTACTGTGTCCGTGACCGCCGTGAACGCGTGTGGTTTGATGTGTGCTAACAGCGTGTTGTGCTTCACAAGTTGTAATCCGCCAGAGTCCGTCTGTAATCAGGAAAAGATCTGTGTCGATAGATTGGGGTGCGTGCTGTTCATAACTCCAACAATTTTTGTGAGAAGTAATGTAAGTGAAATGATTTTCGGTGTTTTATTTTATGGCTTCAAGCCATCAAAGAAATGTAATGCATGAGTGAAATGTAATTCTTTAGTTCTTCCTCTTTGCAAAATGTTTCTGGATCACTGCAAAGTTGGTTTATCTCAATGTGCGCAGATCTTTCGTGCCATTTTGAAATGTCTAAAACTCTTCTGCCTGTGTTGTCTTCAATTGCATTATGAATGGGTGTTCTTGATACTGAAAAATCGATCGACAGCAAAATTTCCAACCGTCTGTGGTGAACACTACTGCCTAAACCCTTCTGTTGATTTTCTTCAAAATTGATATAGTAACTACAAACTAAAGAACTATTTAAAGAAACTCAAGACCCCGTGAGTTTGAAAAGTAAATTTTGAACTTTGGGGGCACTTTACATGAAGCCAAATTTTGTGTGAACTCCAAATTTTGTGATTAAACTTTGTCCTCGGATAACATAAAGGATGTTTTAAGAGGATGGAACAGGTCTAATTTTCTTTGAGATACCTTAATTTTCAAAAATTGGAAAAAATTCGATTTTTCCCCTGGGTTTTCCTACCACTACAATATTGAAGATAAATATTTTTTTACTTAATGAAATCTGTTATTTAAAGACAGATTGTTAAATAAGTACATGTTCAATTTTTCAAAAATGAGTACTTTCCAATTTTTTGTGAATTATAGGCAATTTTCAATTTTTTTTTCTCTCAAGACCTATTTTTTTCTACCAATATTTTCCTCATATGTATCGAAGGACAGTAAGAAATAGTGCTAGGCTCCTTTCCGGCAAACTCTAACATTTTAACATTTAAAAAATCCAAAATTGAAGATAAGTGATTTCTGCTTTAAACAAAATCTGTTCTAAAAAATCAACTCTTTAGAAAAGGTTAGGTACAATTTTTTGAGAAAATGTGTGTAATTTGTGTGTTTTTGTGTAATTTGTGCTTGAAATTATACAATTTATAAAAGAATTTTTCTGAAAAACCTCTCCCAAATTTTTCTTCACATTTGTTCTGCAGATATAACAAGGAATGCTTAAAAGTATGGTCTCATTTTCATTGTACTCTATTTTTCCAAATATTGTAAATTTAGAAATAATTTAGGTCCAGTAGTTGACAGCTTATTTTGTTTTTTATGAATTTCTTATACAATGTTGTGCTAAAATTGTTTTTTTCTTTGATTCCAGGAGTAGTAGTTAGCCTTCCTGGAGCATGTGTTGGTCCATGGGTCAGATCTATTCTTTCCACTTCTGTACCAAAAGCAGATATCGGTTCGTATTTTCTTACATAATAAATAAACATTTTAGTAACTAAGAGAAGTTTCATAATGAAAACAGATATTGCTTAAAAAACAATATTAATTTGTGTGAGATCTAATTAAAATGAGAGATAAACACAACTTGTGAATCGAGAGCAGTTGAAGTAAATACCCAAGTTTCAGGGAAGACTCTGCTAATAACTAGATCAAGTATTCCATGCATTCAATATATTTCAATAGTGAGTTCTTTTCGAAACAGAAGTTAAGTTGTAATTTGAAATAGTACAGTGGTGTAGGATGGGTTTGAGGAGTGGGTAATCTCCAGTCAGAGGTATGTGGAAAGGGTGGAATTGATAAATTACCCTGCCTACAGATAATTTTGGCATGAGTTTTGTGTCTTCTAGTACGTATTTTTTTAATATTTTGATGTCTACTGGGTCTTTAGTTTAACTTGCAACCGATGTCGAGGGGCAACTTTTCATGATTTGGCAACTGCGTGTCTTTGCCTCCTTTCAAGACAACCGTGGCTGGCAGTCGAGACAGCAGGCGGTCAGGTCATAAGCTGCAGGAACTTTCTTGTCTCTGTTTTCCCCATTGAAGAATTTAGACGGAGAGGTATGCAGCTCACACACCGGGATCTTTTTTTGTGCTGAGCAGGATGGGTGGGTGGACAGAGGCATGAGCAGACAAACAAATGTGTCTGTTCAGTACGAGTAAGGGTACCATGAGGGCACTCAGTGGCGCCAGCGAGAAACGACAGAGCCCTTCTCACACAGCCGCCACCGGCCGCCAAGGGAGGCCTTCATGAGTAAGACCGCTCTGGGCTCAGGCGGCCGTCAAAGAGCTGCAGCGGCGAACAAAAGTGGCAGCAGTTAAAAACCATGTCCGAGGGGCGCTTCTGTGGCGCGTCTCTTGTGAACGCTGCAAATTAAAACGGTGCTCTGCTAGCGGTACACGCATCTGCACTGCTGGTGACGGGAGTCCGCCACCTCGCGTCACTCGTGGAAGACCATTTAAAACAAAGCTTTCCTAACGCTTTGCCACGCGGAGGCACAGCTGAGAGGTGCCCTAAGGACCCCTTCACATAAAGCCACCCGGTGGCAGCACCGAGAAATGGAGGAGCCCTTCCCACCCAACCACCGCCAACCGGCACTGCCTGGCGACAGGAGAAGGTTTAGTGAGTCGCGCCGCCTTCGGCTCAGGTGGCTGGGCAACGAACAAAAGGAAGCAGCAGTATAGATACCTCTGGGGTGCAACCTAGTGGTCCAGCGGGAAGAGTGCCATTTAAACCTATGTTTTTTGCTGACATGAATTGCGAATTAAACTAAAGATCCTGAATATCCTTGTATAGTAATCGAGTAACCTGTGTGTGTCTGTCATTCTCTCACAATTGGACCTCTTATGGTCAATCCAGTTGAAACAAATCAGGTGTAATTCAAGGCATCTCAATCTTCCAAGGGGGAACTACTCATTTTTTTGCTGGATCCATCCTGGAAATTAGAAGAAAATTCTCTAAAAATGCATCTTCTAGTCAAGGAAAATCAATTAGTCAATTCTTAGCCAGTCCCCTCTAGGGTATTCTGGAAAAAAATTAGAAAAACGCTTGTTTTTGATAGTTTGAATAGTCCTACTAAGACATTGGTGAAACACTGGTTTACTATTCTCTGTTTCTGACATTTATGTAAATTATTATGACTTAATTCATCATATTGACAATAATTAAATCTAATTTTGTAACAAAACAAAAATTTAAACAAGTATTTTAATTGATACTTTGTGATGCAAATTTCTGCACTTGGCAATGGACAAGCTGGGGAAATGTAAATGTTTAAAATTTATGTTTAGTATGAACTTGCAAAACACAAATTAAACTTTCAAACATGAAAATACCTGCTGGAGGTGACCCACTGTTTCTTTAGAAACCTAACACTGGAAAAACATAATTATGACTTTGTAAGCCCATTCGCACATGTAAAGTTACAAATGAAGAAGAACATAAGTAGTAGAAAACCCAACAATATGACACAACCCAACAATATATATTTTGAACCATTGGTTTGTCTAGGTAAAGTGTTTTCAATTGTTGCGTCTGTGGAGTCATTGGTGCCCATAGCTGCTGGACCTGTGTACACTCTTTTGTACAATGGCACCATTCAGTCATTTCCAGGTGCATTCTTCTTGTTATCTGCTGGATTGTTCGCTGTTGATGTACTCTTGTTGCTGTAAGTTTCTTTTACAACTACTCTTGTATGATTATTATTGTATAGCAAATAGATTTATTCCCTACTATACACACATACTCTCCATCCTCAAAATACCTCTATCGCTCATATCACAACATCTCTCCAAAATATAATGTCCCTAAACTGTCTTGAAAATAGTCCCTTTCAATTGTCTTCCACCTCCACACTTTGGTGCACCAGATTCGATAACCCAGACACAGGCCTCGATCAACATCCCTTACATCACTTATATTCATAACTAGGGAATGGAATATCATGTAAATACATATTTTTACAATACACTTGCATTCAATTTTTTTTATACAGTTTGCAAGACATTCTAAATGAATTAAAGCCATTTTTATTTTACATATTTAGATATAGTTACATGTTCTACCAGTTTCTACAAATTTTGTTTCACTGGGGTGGTTTATCGTAATATATTTAGAGACCGGAAAAATATGTAGCATGAAACGTCAAAATATGTAATGAAAACAGTAAGAATATGTAATAAATATATAATATGTAATATTAAAATATTCGTAAAATACTAAAATAATTATACAACACATTTACATGATACAAAATTCAATTTATAAAAAAATTCTTAAACAAATTTTAGAAATTATACCAGTGTTTTAAAAATTATTTGGAAAGTGTAAGTTAATGCAAACTTTGTATAATACAACTTTCCCGTCACTAGAAATTGCTTCATCTGTTGTTATCTGAGACTATAGTTTGGCAGCCAGATTAGTTCCAATAGATGTGATGTACAAACTGGTGATCTCAACGACCAGCAAACAATCACTACAGTGTGCAGCATTCTCATCGAAGTGTTACACTTCAGCGATTGCCAAAGTTTCTTGGAAATTAAGGTTAAAGGTCATGAAATGGTGTCAGTTATACTTTTCACATCTAAATGTGAAAATGATCTCAGTCGCAGATGTACACTTCTAGTTACCGAGATAACTGAAGGAGGATTGCTGGTCTGAGAATATCTGACCGCATCTTCACATAGCATACCTCGAGTAGACAGTATGTAGTAATAATATAGAGGAAAATGCGGAATTTTCGATTTTTTTTTTTTTCCCCATAAAATATTTATAATAAATTTAAGAAAATTGTTGGGAAAAAAATTGTGAAAATAGTAAAATATGTGCTGTTAATTTTGTGGTAACACCACCAAAAAAAAGAAATATTCACATCGAACGCAACGCGCAACACCTGGCAGTATTTTTTAATCTTTGTCGTTAAATAACTCCTACACAATGCCTTCTAGGGCATCAAAAACTTAAAATTTTGAGGCCAAAAGTCTTAAAGAAAAGTTTCTCACACCGTAATCTACAGGATGAAATATTCTGTTACATTTGTGCTGGTCGTGCTCTTCTCAATATTACCCCACCTGCCCAGAGACATATGGAATCTGCAACTAAATGTCAATGAGAGAGATAGAGAGAGGGGGAAAGAGAATTATCTTCTTAGCACCTCTTAACTGTCCTGCAGTAGAATCCAACATTCTCAATATTTTCATTTTTTTACTTCGAATTTGGTGACAGAAACCAAAATGTTTCAAACTTACTTTTGCTAGATACTAGGTAATAAAATGTGATTTAATGATTATCGTTCATCCTTTTTTCTTATGCCATCACAGTGTCACATCATATTTTTCATAGATCTAATGGCCTTAAAAAATCCTTTTAACTTTTAAATTTTTTGAAAATGATATGTTTTAAATTTTTTCAACAGTTATGGAAAAAATATTTTTAAACAGTGAATAATTTTTATTTAAAAAAATTCAAAGCATACATATTCAACATTTTTTTAAAATTTTAAATCATTTAATTGTTCATTAGGTAGCAGAATTAGAGAGAATTTTGTAGTGAAAAAGAATTGAAAAATTTTAATCTTGATTTAGAATCATTGTTCAAAATATTTAATTTAATTTTGCTTTATGACACTGTTTGCATTTTGAATTTAATGTGTAGATGCTTTAAGGCAGAGAAGTTGGAAAACCACAGGGAGAATATAGGGATATCAGAGTGACCAGTGAGTGCCCTGCATTAACAGAGCAAAGGTATTCAAGGTCGCTAAGGTTTGGATGGCATAGTTTAATGCAAAATGTCATTGCAAAAATTGTATATAAATCAAGGGAGAGGATGCAGCTCATGCTAATAGCCCAGTGATAGTTGAAAGTGATAGACAATACAACTAGATGTACTATAAAGTGTTGCAGAGTCATAAAATTTTTATCATGTTTAAAAATAAAATCCAAAGAGACATTACAAGACTAATCATGTGGAGTAAACTATGACTCATCCATCAAAACTTCAAGTGAGAGAACAGAACAGTCCCAATCTTGTGGTGACATGAAAAATGTGCACTACAGTCCAACCACGAATACATACATCAGCGCACACATGCACATATCCAAATACACACTCACATTCTGTCAGTTACAAACTGCCTCAACAAAATGACACAACTCTCTTATGTCCTACATTTCTTTTCCAACTATTTCCTCATATTTCAACCCCTCAATAAATACCTTAACAAAATAAGATGTGACTCATCTTATTTAACTTAAAAATAAATAAATAAAATAAAATAAAAATCAGGTATCCCTTTACTTCATCACAAACCCTCACAAGTACTCTAACTAATGAACCAGTCATAACCTTAACTGTCTCTCCTCACACTTCATTATTATTATTATTATTATTATTATTATTATTATTATTATTATTATTATTTATTATTTATGTCAAAACAATTAAAACCTGAGTGGTGTACGGGGAGAAGTGCATCTCAGATTAATCTCTCGAATGGGGGAAAGAAAATTGTTTGAAAACACCCCTGCCAAAGAAAGGAACCTACACAGTGTCTTACAGAGATAGGAAAGTAGCATAAATGCACACTACGAGGACAGGGACAGGTAAGAAAAAAAAAAATGTGCTATATGTTAGACTCATTGTTGACAGCCAAGATTCTTCAGACACCAACCAGCCTTGAAAGCATATATGATATCTTTACATGTCTTGTTTCTTAACATATACCATTCTCCTTGAGTGGTCCTATGTATCCTGTCTCTTTCCACCTAGAATTTTATTGTACGTATACAATTTTAATTAGAAATAAAGATGTCAAATGTTTCAAAATAAAGTTTGTGTGTGTGTGTGAAAGAGTGATAGTTGGTCTTTGTCCAGTTATGTATATTATGCTCTATAAAACTTGTCTGAACTTTACTCTTGATCTGAAATTAATTTAGTGGTAATTTTATTTGTTTTTTATTCTTTACAGAGGTGTTGTAGTACTCCAACGCCGCCAAGATAGTAATCAGTATTTACATTCGGCTCTAATTCAGGAAGATGATAATCATCAGTGAGAAGAGTCATTTTGAAATTTATGAAATCTGTGATAATCAGTTTATTTAATGTGAGTAAGTTTTACTTGTGACTTTTAGTAATTATTGTTATTTATGAGCAATAAGTTTGTTAGTTGCCTAAATTTCAAAAGCCTTTTTGAGAGTCAGTAACATTGTTGTTCATATTGGCAGCCAAGTGTAGGACATAACTGTTAGTAATATTGACAAATATTACTTTTGTATAAATAATTTGTTATAATTTTGAATATTTCAGCCTCTACTGTCCTTCTGGCTTTTGCAAGAAGTTTTGTTGAAGACATCGAAGATAATTCTTAGTATGCTTTCTTTTGGAGGAAGGCAAGGGTATTAAATACCCATTAATTTAAATTTTAATTAGGAAATCTATGTCGAGAAGTGCAAATGAGAAATGCTTCTAACATATAAAAGCAAATGTAAATCCATAACTCAACTTTGAGACATTTGTTAGGGAGATTTGGGAATCAGGAGAGGGAAATTTGTTATCAGAACCGTGTTTGTGTCTGTGAAGACTTTAGAAGAACATAGTGCTTTAACTGGTTCTTTAGAATGTTTTAGGTTTTTCTGAATTTATTGTTGTCATTAATTTTTGATCCTGATTTTCTCAAAATTCTACCAACCACATTTTGGATTTTATTAAGTACAAAATATGTTGCTTAAAAATTAACCATTTAGCTTAAATGATTGGGCATGTAAAATTCATTTTCTAAACTTGTATTCATATTATTTGGATATTTGAGACTATGATTTTCGTCTGCTTATCTATCAGCTAGTGATGGCATTATTACTCTGATATCATCAACTGATATACACATTTATGAGTAATGAGAATGCGGATATTTTTATAAAATAATAAATCAGTCTAACTCTCGTATTTAAAGTAAAATTTTTCTATGGCAGTCTTTTACAAGATTACTTAGGTAACCCTCCAGTATCAGAGTCTTCAGTAGGTGTACACTTCCCATTCTTCCTTCAATTGTTCAGTCATAATTTCAATTTTGAAACATAAGAAAAAGCAATAATCTGTCTTTGTTCACTAACTTTGTTATTCTGTGCAAACTCTAACATAAGCATCTTCCTACGCAGTTATCTGATACAAGATATAATGTTATAATGTATAGTATGCAAATTTATTTGAGATGTACAGAATTTTCTGATGTTTATTGTCAAGAGATCTATAATAATTTTTTACACCGTAACTAGTAAAAGCATTCTTTTAAAGCTTGCATAGCCTGCTAAAAGTGAAATGATGCTTAAGTATTCAGATCAATCTGCATGCAGCAAAGAAAACAAAATGCTTTTGCCTGCCTGCATTAGCTACTGCTGAACTTAGTGTATCATTAAGTAATCTGTATACTGGAATGAAAATAAAATGAAAGTTAGTAAGGCTGTATAAAAAGTAATGTATGTCTCACCCATCGTAAAAGTGATTGTGTTTTGCTCATAGAATTGTGCCGTCTGACTTATCAGCCTCATATTGCAACCTTTCCTACTCACAAAATAAAATGTCTCTTTTACCACACTTATCATAAAAAAACTATTCCCAACTCTTAAGCCTGTTTTGAAATATTCTCAGTAAAATTGGCAATTGTTTGTTTGTTTGTTTGTTTGGGGTACCATTAGCATAAAGAAGAAAGATAATTAAATGAATCTAAAGGACTCCCTCCTCTTGGTTTCTGATTTGCAAATCTCAAATATAGGAGAGGAAAAGAAAGACCAGAAGAGAAAAATATGAAAAACCCATGTGCAGCGAACACAATAACTGACTGAAAGTGTCTTGACTGAGGTAAAACTGCCTTTCTGTGTAAATAACTTTTATATAATAAGGCTTTATATCATATATAAGACAAATTTGACCTAAAATCCATAAGTGTGCTTACTACCCTCCTCCCCTAGTGGAGCATTGAATACATTTACTGAAAAAATATGAAAAGTTCTCAAATTATGATGCAACAAAAAAGTTATAAATGCACCCATGTTGTGACATACCAGAACTCCTCCTCAAAGGCATTTAATAAAAGGAAATATGCATAAAATGTATGATTATGACAGATGCATATAAAATAGTCTAGACTAGGGATACACGTCGTCAGGACGTGACATTCTTTCAAAGCAAGGCCCTGACAACATGACTTTGAACAAATGTAGAGTGGGCAATGGAAATGGTAATGCTAGAATTTGGTAGAAGAAATCACTCTCTGATCAGTGACCGTCTAGAATGGTAGGAATATTTTTCAGACTTAGGCTGTGTTACAGTTTGATGAGCAAACTGGAAACTTACATTAATTAAGCAATTTGTTTTATGAGTAGTATATAATTTGTAATTTGTGGGTATCATATTTAGCTTGTGTTGTAGGGGAGGAGTCTAGAAAGAATGTCACGTCCAGGCCTTTGACATGTCCTGGTGATTTTATATTCCTTGGTCTAGACTATTTTAAATGCATCTAATTCTGTCACACACATACATTTTATGTATATTTCCCTTTATTAACTGCCTGAAAGAGGGGGGGGGGAATATGTCACAATGTGCTCAACTCAGAAATGATGAATTCTAGGCCCTTAAAAGAAGGATGTCATGTGCCCGAAGGGACAAGAGTTGTGTTTCTTGCACTGTAATTTGCAAAAACGAGACCTTCTGGGACATTTTGATATATTGTGTAAGATGTCTCTCTATTCTTTAGCACTGTTTGTAAGAAAAGTGTTAAGTTGGGTTTCCGTATGGAGCTATTTTCACTTCTAAAACAATCATTTAAAAATCTGCTAATTTTTCCTGATTGCCGTTTTTCTGTAGAAAGTTCTAATTTTTTACTTTTTTATTAAATTTCTGATTGTTTGGATTTTCTCAGTACTTAGCAATTTAGAATATGAAGTTTTTAAATTAGATTAATAGTTTAGGCAGGAAACAGGTTTCTTAAAATTACTCTGAGAGTAATCTTTTCCATTTTAATCGCACCAGTTCAATTAAATGATGACCACAAATGTAGCCAATTGTTTGCTGATGCATTCAGACAATGAATGTGGATTCATTGTGAGAGGGTATATAAGGGATCAAAGATTGCAAGAGAAGGTATTAATTAATTGTTGATTGGCATTTTTCATAATATATGATATTCACACTCAGTATTAATAATATACAGAGTGCAAAGAAAATGGTAACTTCAGTCACAAAAGAATCTTGTATTTATCTTCTCGAGGAACTTGATTTATAACTAGTCTTCCATCATAGCTTAGCGAAGCAAATGTCCATGGGTCAGCACAAGACCATTCAACACAATATACTGAATCTTCATGTTCCTCATAAGTTGCTAAAACACCATCTTCTAATCTGAAACAAAATTAAATGTGTCTCCATTATTTTTTTTGAATATTCACAATTAGTTGCACTACTGAAGGCACCACATACATTGCACAGTAATGAGTAGGTTGATAATGGATTGATAATTACAATATATAGTGTATGCAAATTGACTTATTTTCTGGGTGTCACTAGATATATGAAATACATTTATTATTAATAATAAATAGAGCTCATGAGAATAAAGGAAACTTACTTTCTTCGTTGTTCACTTTCAGCTTCAGCTACTTCATCAGCTCCTGAATTAGAGTATGGTTCTGATGAAATAGATGCCATACTTGTCAAAATTACTCGAGAGTCACTACTTGATGTTAAAATCAATTGGTCATGAAAGTGGTTGAATCGTATTTGCCACACCCTGAAAAGTTCATTTTATTCTTAATTTATGTATAGAACCATCACATACATGAGGATAAAGAAAGGATTATAAATGAACATTTTCAAAATGTACAACTTTGCATCAATTTGAATCTGACACATTTTTCTACAGAAATTTTATTTCTATAACAAATGATGAAATGTTTTTAATCATCTTTAACAGTTCAAAAGAGTTCCTTTCAGTATATGTTGAAATATGTTACGAGTGAATATTAAGAGTTTCAAAAAGGAATTTCATAATAGGATTCATCAAGGATAAATAATTTATCCTTGCCAATAACTTGACGACAACAACTAAAAGCACTTGAGTAAACATAACAAAAGAAAATGCAATGTTAAACCATTTTTATTCCGCAGTAACCAGATTCCACGGTTCAAGAAATTTAGTTAGAAATAAGGTCTGAGTTTTCAAGATGCTAGCATGACAACACTAGCAAATTGCTGATATTAAAAAGCCCTGGTAGCAAATTCTGGTAACTGAAAAATGTAAGCAGAAAATCTGTATAGGTTTTTGTTCATATTCATATTAACAAGTTCTATTGCAACTGAAGATGCATGAATGTAGCACACCCAATACAGAAGGGAACTGAAGATACAAGAAAACTGAAATAGTAGTTCCTTCCACATATACCAGAATAAGAGTGTACTGTTATCGATTCTTACCAATGAGAATGATCAGAGCGAACAGCAATTGGTTCAGACGGATCTCTTGAGTCCCAGAATTTACTACAGCCATCATCACCACATGTGGCCAAGTAATATTGTTTATTAGGATTAAAATCTACATCCCTGTTAACAAGAGTAAATGTCAACACCTTTTAACAAATAAGCATCATAAGGTATTTGTATCCAATGAGAAAGAATTTATCCATAAACTACAATATTTCTCTAATTTCACTTTTAACACAAAAAAAAATTAGGAATATTAACATATTAAACAGATTCCAATGAATGTCAAAAATTTGACCATTTATGATGACTTTAATGAATCTCTTGAACAAGGTAGTGCTTAAAACTATAAAAAAATTAAGACCAAATACTATTTAATTACTATATTCATTAAATTTCAACCTTTACTCATAAATATATCCACCTGTACATGCAACATTCTCCCAAATGTCCTATGCTACTTGCAATACTAATAAATACTTTGAAATGTAACTTGTGATTCAAAAGTACATTCTGGCAAAGACCTGACCTCACGAGTTGGCAATGAGCACTCTCAATGCTCCAGGCTGGTGTCTGTGGAGATCGCAGATCCCAACTGCGAACGTGGCTATCATGGGCAGTAGCAAACTGGGAATAATTGTGGTGAGGATTCCATTTCCCTGTAGTGAAACGTGGATGTCCTTTGCCCTCAAGAGACACAGTGGTAGTTACCTAAGTAACCAAGAAGACATGAAGAAAAACAGATTTTTATTTATTTTTGTAACTTTACTTTTTACATACATACATTCCCCAAATTTACAAATTCATGAAAATTTTGGGAAAAGAAAAGGTATATGAAACTGTGCTGATACTGCAGATATTAAATTAAGAAAAATATTTATAGCTTCAATAATGCTGTAGGAGAGAAGTTGAATTGTAGCAATTTTTACACATGTATACATTTAAATGAAAATAAAACTAACAATCTTGTATTTGGGCCAAAATTTTAAGCAAAAAATTGGAACAATATTTTTAGAAAGCTTTGGAAACGTATGAATTCATATACAATACAAAATTCATGCTTAAAAATTGATATTTCCCAATTGATCTACACCTAACTTCAGCCATTCAAAATAATCTTAACTTTAAGGTGTATTTTATATAAAATACATACATTTTTAAAAATTGTCCAAAATTGCTTTTTGAAAAGACATCTTTTGATTGATGGATGAGAAGGGATCTAACCAGGTGTGTGGTCACAGGTTACTTGAATACTTTATATGAACTAAACATCCATGCTATTAAAGACGTGTACCATAAGAAAGATTATGTACCTTCAAAAGAAAACTGCATGTCTATTTTAGCATGATAAAAGCTTGTCTTTCAATGGCAAGATATTCACAATTGATGTGTGAAAATTTAAAGTGTGTATTGAAATTTAAGTAGTCTTTGTTTTCTAAGTTCAGCTATTAATCTGATGCATTTTGAATTATCCTATCTCTAAATGTGTTACATACTTCTTAAATTCGAAAAACAACATTGAATCTATTAAAGGGTAACACCTTACATGTTTTTGTCACATACGTATAGTGGTAAGTTGTGGCATTACTGGCAAACTAATACCACTTAAAGCAAAAAAATTGGGGAATGCCAACACTCAAAGTTATCATTTTAATTTGGAATATTTACAACATTAAAAAATAGTAGGTCCCCTCTTCTTTTTATTACCAACTCTCAAGAAAACAACAAAAAGATTACAAAGCACTGAATAATTTACAAACTACATACCCTTGCATCATTCTGCCCTAAATCCCAGAGCATACACTGGCTGTCCAGAACACTCACAGCACGTTGACCATCTGTTGGGTGAAAAGCTACAGTACGTACATCTTGCACCTGCTCTTTTGCCTCCAGGGAACACACTTTTTCCAATTGAGGTAGTTTGTCAGTTTCATCTTTTGGATTCAAGGTTGATATGCTATCCAGGTTAGGGAGATTCCATAAAGCAGCTTTAACTTGACATCCATTTTCTATTAAAGAAAAGAGTTATAAGAAAGATATAGGACACTAAGCATTGAAACACACACCTTCTCAACAAACGTCAATTTCTGTATTAAAACATGTTAATCCTACAAAACCAGTCAAATCAAATAATGTTACTCGCAGGACATACTCAGCTACCTGGTAGGATGAGAATATTTAGAAAAATGCCCCAATGAAAATCCTATGTATTTAGAAGAACTTCCTTTGTGAACTATGAATACAGTAGATGCATACATAAAAATTCTGCTGATTAATATTTCACAAATGAAAAACTCCTTATACTGAGTCTCATTGCCTTTGATTCTTGTAATCACTGAATTAAACTTACCAGATAGTGTATTGAAGCATGTAATAATCTTGCTAGAATCTCCAGGAGAAGCAGCTAAAGACCACACTTCCCCTGCTGCATGTTGATATACTTGGGTTGATAAAGTCCCAGAATCTTCATGCAATTCCACAATGTGGATTTGGTTATTTTCAAGTTTCAAAGATTGTGTTCCCACAAGAAACCGAATTGTTTCTGACTCTGCTACTTGTGCTGCAAGAGCTCTGGCCTGCAACCCCATAGAATATATTAATACTAATGTTGTACAAAACATTTTAATTTCATACATTGGGCTATTCACTTCAATATTAAGGAAAGAGCTACCACCTTAAAAAAAAAGTGATGATAAACAATTAAATGAATGCAAAGTAGATTTATGATTTAGCTTATGTAAATAATTATTAATATAAAATGACTAATTTGAATTCCTCATGATTTTTTCCCCCCTCCCTCTTTTTCTTTTTCCTTTTTTTTCTTTCCCCAACCAATGCCAGTTTTTTGCCATAAGCCAGTGGTTCTCATTTTGGGCTTGTGACACTTTTATAACCATCAGAAAATTTGCTCTGAAGGTACCTTCTATACAATATCAGTTTTCAACATGGAGCCTACCAATGCAATTAGAGATTTTCAACATTGTCTGAAAATAAAAATTCAACTTTCTTCTGTGGTTTAGGATTTACAGGTGTGTTTATTTGCAATGCCTTTCTGTATTCAACTATTGAGTGAAAGTAAACACCTACATATCTTATTTAATTACAATATTATTAACAGAACTTCCTAAATTGGCCAGTTTGTGATGCAATGGTCTTAGTTATAGTTTCAATGTTAATAAATAACAATTCCTACATATTTCATGTATTATGTTTTATGATTCTGAATATATAGTTTGTAGTTCTCATTATTTTTGCAGTTCAATAATGCCTATTGGTGAATTTACAATTAAAAAGTAGATAAATTTCCAAATATGTTATATTTTTTCCTTAATTTTTTTTTATTGTAAAAGTAATAGGGACTATTTATTACACATTCAGAACAATCAATCATCAAATAGCAAGCAACTGTTTTGTGTGTTCATATTTTCCTTATTAAATATTTGTAGAATACACCCACCTAATTCTGTGGCTCACCCTTTGAGAACCACTCCCATATGCTACCATACTCTCTGGTTCATTAAAGTTTGTTAATTGCGTTACATTAAATTTTTTAAGAAAGAAGAAATGACAAACATTTTAATCATTCTACAGCAATGAAAACAGAAAAATCTGGGCAGTTACATGAACTTCATTAAAATAAAAAAAACAACTGATAAGCGTTATTCATGTATTAAATTACTTGAATACAACCAATACGTACTCCTCACTCTAACCAAAGAAATATTGAAAAATTATTTATCAAATATGACGATTCTCAAATAGGCAAAATAAAAATATTTTCAGTACGTCAACTTAAAAAAAATTATTTTACAGAAAATTATTTTTTCATAATTTTGATTGATAATGGTTCCCAGAAAAAGAACCATCAACAAAGATTTTAAAATTCATGTCAATTAGTTTTTGAAATAAAGATACGAATACTTTTAAAGAACCATGCATTAATAAGATGTCACCATTCCAAAGGATGCTCAACAAAAATGTTACTCTTTTTAAGATGGGTGATGCACACTATTTATAATTATTTTTATGAAGAACCAAAGTGCAAAACATAAGTATTGTGAAATAAAACGTTTCACAAACAAACACAGTTTATTCTACTATAAAGATGGGGCATTTCATAGCAGAATAAAGAGCTAATGCCTATGATCATTCTGAACAATTTATAAGAAGAATACTTAGAAAGAACAAGAAAGCTTCTTACTTGGAATTCAAGACCGTAAATGACAGGCTTGCCATCTTCCATTGTACTGAAATTATTAAGTTCTCTGATAATAATTCAGGATAACTGTAAGTATTAAATCACTGAGATGTTTCCATTCGATTTTCAATTAACTCGAGACCTTCACAACCAATCTTCATACATCATCTTGTATATAAGTTCTATTAATCAAATCCTATTGCTTGGATAGAACTGGGGCTATGTCAGTCAAACATTCATCAGTTTGTAGAAGAGAAATGTTGCAAAGATGTATTAAAATGCACTGAATTAAAAAGAAATTATTAAAATTATTATGTCCAAAAATAGAGGATAAGCTACACATTAAATTATGGGTGTTTATGTAAATAAACACACATACATGGGCAAATTAAGGCACATTAGAGATCATTTATAAAAATTCTTAAAATCACCCACCCTACTTCCTGATTATAATAGTTAGTGTACTTCTTTAAACATCATAACAAGTTTCAAACTCCGCTGTTATTTTCTTGCTAAAATAATTTCCGGTCTATCACTATATATATACAAATAGAGCCGCTACAGCTGAGATCTGTCAGATGCAGGTCACACGGCTGTGTGTATATTTCTTAAGTTGGTAAACTGAATAGCTGACCAACGTGACATGTAAGGTTCAGCAACACTCTCTGGAATACTTATCTCCAATTTAAATAAAGTGATACTTGAATGTATAAACTGCTCGGAGATTGGGACCCTTACATCAAATCCGAAGATTTGTTATGACAAACTTTTGGTATTGGAGTTTCCGAATGGATGATAATATCCCCTCCTCCTTTCACCTCGCGATCTATAGTGCCAAGTGCCACTGTTTAAATTGGTGTATAGAGATATCCGTGGCCTACGAAAGACACGTCACATCGTTTGCCGGGAAAGTTGAATGGCAACCTTTGCTATGCGCGAAAGCGAGTCCTAAAGAATTACTGTTTGGGGCTGTATTTTGCGGATGCCAAGATGCGTGTGACATCACATTTATTATTTACAAGCACCTTCATCGCGTAACATTGGTTGGTCGCCGTTGAATATTGTCACTTTATTCCACTTTCAAAATATTTCTCAACACTCGTTTGCCATACAGCATGGTTTTTCAAAGGGTGGTCACATGGTTCGTGACATACGTTCACGCTGCGCAAACGAGCATAATTCGATGCGCCGTACCTGCTCACCCATGTTTTTCATCTTTATATAGAAACTAGGGTGTAAAAATCAGAAAAATTAGCGAAAATCTGTCGCATGTCATATTTAAACACGTATATTTAAAAGCTATTTGACATTGAATTTTCCAAGAAAAAAGTGCCCATTTTTGAGAAAATTTTGAAAGTATTTTTAGGACTTCAGGTAAAATATGCCCCAAAAATCAAAATTCTCGTTTTAAATTCAAGGAGCTACGACTTAAGCCCATCAATCGGGAATTTCTATTTGATGAAAGTCACAGCCTCAAACCAAAATTACGGTATCATAGCCGCACGATTTTTTTTTATTTTGACTATACAATGTATTAAAGTAAGTTAGTTTCAAAATATAAGAGAAAGATTTATCCAATTTTCCTCCCAATACGACTTTTTCAGATGAAGATCATCGCGATGGAAATCGCCGCGAGAAATGAAAACTGTTTTTAAGCAGGTAATAGTAGTTGATAAAAATCTAGATGAGTATTTTTGTACGCAATAATAAATTTGTTCTCATTTACAAACATGAAAATTGTCAGTCATATTTCTTATCAATCAGTAGAAACTTATTAATATCAAGCACTCATAATGATTTCACTAAAAACAATACACAGGCAATTGTGTAATTACTACAGAAACAAATATTTACAGAATATTGCGAACTTCATATTTGCACTTGAAGGCCAGGGATTAAATTAGATCCTCAATATTTGAAATATAGGAGAAGAAATTATACAAATGTAATTCAATTTTTGTGTAATATTTATTGCAAGAATTGTTAATTGTCCTTAAGCTAATAATAAAGTTGTGTAAAATACTATAACAAATTTAAAAAAAGAAAATATGTGGGTTTAATGTTTGTCATCGTGATTGTGTACTATACGCGCAAGTTTTCTTGATATTCCATAGCGGGGAGTGCGGGGAGAGGAAGGATATGGCTACGGCACGGTTTAAAAGGGCATACCAACTGTGGGCATGAACTTAATTCACCAAATCATGGCACTAGAAATGCTACGATTGTTTTGAAAGTACGCGGTGGTTGTTGCCAGCATTGTAAATGAGTACTGCCGTTCCGAGTCAAACCTAAGTATGTCAACGTGCCGTGCTATCAGCGCTGGATGAGGACTAGGGAGCTCGTGTATCAAGAAAACTTGCGGAACAGTTTATTAAATTAGTTTCTTGGTAACAATCCTAAACTATACATATATATATATATATATATATTTGTTAAAAGATAATAATTTTTAATAGACTTCTACCAATTGTAAACTAGTGGTGCTACGAATTGCACAAACTTTCTCGTACTTAGTAGTTTCGTTATCTCATCGGCCTACGCCAGTGCTTGCCAACTAAATGCTCTGTGATGACACAAAAATCTGTTCTCCTGCTTGGAACCGAGCTGCGGAGCAAAGGAAGCGCCCGACGCAGTCGCGGGCGTACAGTGTACCAATGATGGTACGGAAGTAGGGGGAAAAGGTGCACTCGATAATTACGTTTTAAAACGGTATTTATTATTTAAATCTCTCTCTCTCTCTCTCTCCCTCTCTCTCTCCCCCTCTCCCCCTCTCTCTCCCTCTCTCTCCCTCTCTCTCTCCCT
>BOPP01000148.1:2323006-2508809 GCA_017312745.1 Gryllus bimaculatus | reverse complement strand
TATATATATATATATATATATATATATAGTTTGGGATTGTTACCAGGAAACTAATTTAATAAACTATTTATTTTATGAATGATATAATTTTCAGTATGTTTTTGTATATTTCATTTGGTTATATTTTGTATTGTTTACCTGCAGTTAAACTCTGTGTAATATTAGTGTCGCACATGATGATTGGCCAAGATTTATTCCTTTATTTCACATTACAGGATTTTACTTCATTCATATTGTATTTTTTGTATATGATGTATATTTACATATTTTACAAATAAATATTTTAATATGAAATACCTTTTTGATTTTCACTTCCATCATAACAATTTATTTAACTACATCACAATTATAAATCCCTTCAGAATTACAGACTTCTACAAACCTTACGCATTGATTTCACGTAAAATAGATTATATTCTATAACTGTCCGCATTTGTCAGATAATGTAATTTCAAATGTCCCAATTCACGTCTGCCCTCTATTTCAATTGGTAGATCACCTTTCGACACTCATTGACTAATGAGGGGTAGAAATGGCTACTTCCTTCTGATTTGTTGCTTCTGTCGGAGTGGGGGATCGTCCTTCCCACCTCCTTAAAAATCAGGAGCTTCGGATAAACATTGAGTGCCGTGTCTGTTGTGTACTCTGTGGCAGGGAGTTTTTTATTTCTTGGCGCATGAGGGCCTCTCATGTGCTGTCTTTACGATGGAATTTTTCACCGTCTCATGAAATATGTCACAGCGTCTTCTGTGCGTTTTATAATCTCTTGAAAATCGATTTAACGTTATGCGTTTTGAAGCTTTAAACCGAATCACTGTGGCATCATGAAATAACTTCTGAATGACTTCGTAAGTTTTAAAAGTGTGAGGTTAAAAGTATTAACCTCAAGAATTTTGAGGTTAATATCTCATCATGGGGCATCAGTTTAAAGTGTTGGAATTGTACAGTGGAATTGGTGGGATGCATTATGCTGTTGAAGGTAATCGAATTATATTGAGTTTATATTAATTACACTTAATTACATTATTTGTATGTTTATGGTCGAATGAACACAATTTCAGAAAAATGCCTTTGGAGAAAATATTGCTCTATTTAACAAAGGGTCTAATGAATTTTAAAACTTTTATTCAAATCACACATTTTAAAATAAACTTAAAGCTTATCCATATCAATGTAACCTTTGTTTATTTTGATCCATATTTGATTTCTCAAAAATGTCCAAAGGACAGAGACTGACGCCCTTCCCCTCCTCAATCTTTGTTGTAGAACAATTATTAGTTTTATTACCTATTTTCAAAATGTACCATCATATGTATCTGATAAATGAAAATAAAAGTATATTGAAAAAGTTTTAGTGTTGAGAACTTATTTCAAATTCCCCAAATTTATAATAGAAAAGTTAAAAAACTAATAAAGAGGGTATATTTCTTAGACTTCTATAGTACAGCAAAGAATGAAAATTTATTTTGTATTTAAAATGTAAAAAAATCATAAAAAGTTGAAGCTTAGCTGCCTTACCTGACAAGTGGCAATATGTTTTTTTAAATTTTAATTCATTATATCTGGGAACCACAATATTAGCAAATCTACCTTTTGAAAATATAAAAGAAACAACTAATACTTTTACTCACAATACTTTCAAACTCAAAAAGTACATACACATTACACATGTTGAATTTAATTGTACATTATATTGCAAATAAGTAATACTATACTAACCACCTGGAATGCACGTATTCCTGCATTCCAGGTGGTGTTGACTATAATGATTTGTGTGCAGTGTAAAAGTTGTGTTCATAAAGGAAAGAATGCAGACACTTTTAATTTGTCATACATACATGGTTTGTGCTTTATTTTTAAAAGTATGTTTCAGTTATATCTTTGAGAGGATTTGGTAGATGATTGAGCAAAGTCAAAATGGACGAACAGATTGTATAATTACATTTAAAAGGAAAAACATCCTGTATATATTAGTGGAAATTTCCACAATAAAAATCTGAAGGATATGAGTAGAAACAAAGAATAAGATTTTGAAAGTAATATAATGTGCATTCAACATTCATTCAGCTCAGCATTTTAGCAATCTGCCAATACTAACTGAGGAAGTGTATTTTTGTGCATACTAAGCACCATGATACTCACTTAGGGATTAATTTTTAATTTATTTAAAACCAAAACTTATTGCAGTAATTTACTAAAATAATGAGCCTGATGCAAAGAACATGTTGGGCACACTAATGTTGTCCATTCTAAAAAATCAGTACTTAATTTGTTAAACAAAGTCATTGTGAGCTTCTGCTGAATAAAAAACAAAATTCCCATACATTTTGTGCATGTTTTTATTACCCTATAATTCTTACTTTTTGAGCCTGCTAAACACACTGGGTGTTCTAGGCAGTATAATATAACAGTTTATTAATAGCATTTATTGCTTTAAAATCACAGTTTGTATAAATAGATAATTTTCCTAAGGATTTATCTCGGTACTCTACAACTTGTTCTTGATGTTTAGTCCAAGACTTCTGTAATTAAATTGTAAGAGTGTTATTGTTGAAGATATGTATGTTTGATTCCATTTCTTACAGAATCTGGCCTATCAGCTTCATTTGTAGCAGCTGTTGATATAAATGAGGTAGCAAATTCTGTTTACAAACACAATTTCCCATCATCAATGTTACTACAAAGGAATATATCTTCCTTGTCACCTAAGGAAGTAAATGCACTAAAGCCTGATGTTATAATGATGAGTCCACCATGTCAACCATTTACTAGGTACTGCAGTCATTTAAAAGTTCTTATTCCGTTATTAAGTTGATTATTATTTCAATTTATTTTTCTTTAGAGTCGGTTTGAAAAAAGATATTGAAGATGGAAGAACTGATTCTTTTCTGCATGTTTTGACAGTATTACCTGAGTTACACTCAGTTCAATATGTCCTGCTAGAAAATGTGAAAGGTTTTGAAATTTCTGAAGCTAGAAACAAACTTATATCAGCATTAGAAATGTCTGGATTCATCCATCAAGAATTTTTATTGAGTCCACATAACTTTTTCATACCTAATGTACGATTAAGGTATTATCTCATTGCAAAACGAAGTCCTCGAAAGTTCTGTTTTCCCATTTCATCAGAAGTGGTAGGTATCCATTTTTATAAATTGTTTGCAAAGATTGAATGTGCACTGATATCTATTAATTATCAGATTGCAGTATATAATACTATTTCATGTTTTTTTCATTCAACATCTAATCATATTAATACATTGTTACTTTTTTTATTTTTCAGATGACTTCATTTCCATTCAGTCTTTATTCTCCAGAGAGGGAAAAGATTGTGGGGAGCAGTTGTGAAGTTTTGATAGCAGAACTACAGAAAAAACTTCATGACATATTCAATTTACATACTGAAGACTTGCATTGTGAAACTTTTTCTATTAAAAAAATTCTTGAAAGTGACCTAGATGAAAATCAGTTTCTTGTAAGTTCTAAGACACTTGCTAAGTATGCTCCGATTCTGGATATTGTGACTCCAGAATCAAAGAAATCTTGTTGTTTCACAAAAGCATATGGGCACTATGTAGAAGGAACAGGTTCTGTTTTATGCCCATTTTCAAAGGAGTTGATTCACCAAACATTTGAAAAATGCAAAGATTTGGATGAAAAGTCTGACGAGTATACAAATCTTTTAAGGAACTTGCATATGCGTTATTTCACTCCTGGAGAAATTGCTCGACTTATGTGTTTCCCTCCAAACTTTTCTTCTCCTCAATCAATCACTCTGAAACAGAAATACAGATTATTGGGAAATAGTATAAATGTTCATGTGGTTGCCCTGCTGTTTGTGTTATTGGTACATGAAGAGTGAAATTCTTCATTCCACTGCAAGAGGTGTTAGCTTTTATGTGTATATTATTGCCAACGAATCATTCATTGTACTTTTATTTTTTTGATTCCTTTAAATAGTTTATCTAAAAAATTTTAAGCAAATTTATAAAATATCAATATGTGTTCCGAAGCATTAGAAATACAAAAATGAACTCGTATTATATCTTTGTATAATATTTGAAAAAAATGTATGGTAATGAATATTACAGATTTTCACATAAAATTATTATTTTGCATCAAGGTCATTAGGCCTACAGGAAAAATGTCTGACTGTATTAAGGTCTAACAGAAAAAATGTCTAATGAAAATGTGGTCTACAGCTATATTAGTCTAATGATTAATCATCCACAGCTAAAATGTCTGCTAAAAAAATGTCTAATAACTATAAAGTCTTTCAGCTAAATGTCTAACGAGTATATGGAGCAAGTTAAAATATTGGTATAGTGCTATGAAGACTATAGACAACAAAATGAAATATTTGCCTATTTGAAAGGATTAAGTTATCTCTTGAAATTGCAAGCAGTTGTCGTAGAAGAAATGAATAATTGTAAGGAAGCTCTGTCCAATTCATATTCTGCATATATTTTATAAATATATTTTTTGAGTTGAACAAACAATTTATAATTGTACTTACTAACTAGACTAATAACTTTCTTATGTAGATCCTTTTTACATTTAGGCATTTGCAGTATCCATTTTTGCAAGTAGACCCCTTTGCCTGTAGACATTTAGGCACTAGACATTTCTGTATGCAGACTTACTTTCATTATATTTATTTCAAGTAGACTAGTGTTTTATGTAAACATGTATTATGTAGACCTTTTAGAGTAAACCAAGTGTTGTTGGACCTCAAATATTAACATTATTTACAGAGGCCTTATTTCTGTAGACCTTCTGACTGGTAACCTTTATTTTTCTTTGAGATCAGTTTATTTAATTTACTTTCTCTTTTTGTTTTTGTTATTTTAAATTCTCCGCCATAGTGAATTTTCATATTTTCTAAATCTTATTAGTAAAGAGAACAATTAATATTCTGTAAATTTATTAATGAAAAAAATCAAATTCTGCAACAAAGATTGAGGAATGTTTCCATTGGAACCATTTATTTTAAATGGTATGGTTCCTTACATTGGTAAGGGACCCATTGGGGAAAGTCATTGACAGACCACAGCATAGTTTTCTTTCTTCCCCCACCCATTTACGGATGGAGTTACTGTTTCATCATTTGGGCCTTTTGTTGTGAGAACCTTTCTTAACTCGTAAGTGAAGTTTTGTCTTTCAGTAGTTATTGGCAGTTTACAAAACAATTTGAAACTTGCATTTACTGATAACATATTGGAGTAGTGATTAATAATATAAACAATTTTCCTTTATTATCAATTTATTTTGGATCATTTGTCCTCTGTCTCCCCATTGGTGTTCTTTACTTCTTCAGGTCTCAGAACTGCATTGGTATGAGACAGTTAACATCAGTGGCAGCTTGTGCTTATGTAGCACAACCCATTGATAATCGAAAAATGTTATATGATATTGAAAGAATACACACACTCATTTGAATGATGTTGCAGCAATACCGATGTATGTGAAATCATTTTGAAACCAAAGAAGCCGGCGCTCTCTCTAGCGCCTGCTGTGCTCTCTGGTATTGCTCTTCGCTCTTCAACTATCAATACTGCATTTTCTCTGTGGCCATGTGCTTCAACAATGTTGAATCAACATAGGGCTTTCGGTGCGGCAACCAATGGGTGGGGAGGTTGATAGCCGAGCGCTGCGCAGTGTTACGAGAGGAATCCTAATTTTCTGCCTTTGTTTGGCACAAGCTGTGACTTAATTTTATGGATTTTGTGTGTTATTGAAAGTAGACAAGTTAAGTCAATTATTGATGCTATTGAATGCATTATTCATGATGTTTGGAGAATTCATTTGGTACTAGTTGGTCCCCGCCGCGTTGGTGTCGGAGAAGGAATAACGGCGGTAATATTCCTATTCCTCTCTTCCTTTCCCTCTGTCGCTTTCCCCTCCCTTTTCCCTCTCATTTTCTCCACTCTCTCTTTTCCTCTTGCCTCATTTTCTCTTTCCCTTTGTCTCTTCTTTTCTCTCTCTCTTTTTCCCTGCGTCTCATTTCCTCTGCGTCTCTTTTCCTCTATGTATCTTTTACTTCTGTCTCTCTTTTCTTTCTGTATTTTTTCATCTATCTCTCTTTTCCCTGTTTCCCCCCTTCTCCCTGTCTTTTTTTGCCATCTCTTTCCCCTCTGTTTTCCCTTTATTGATCCCTCTCGCTTTCCCCTCTTTTCCCTTTCCAATTTCCCTGTCTTTTCTCCCTCTATTTTGCCTCCCCTCTCTCTTTTCCCTCACCCCTCATCAACTAGCACCGCCCGCTTCTCCTGTCCTCCTGGACCTTGCCGCACGTCACACGGCAGCGCCCAGCAACAATGAAGCTCAGGTGGATTGGGAATTGCATTTAACTGCAGCGCCATCTAAATTGTCCTGTGTCTATGTTCTTCCCGCAAGCACAAGCAATAAGTTGACGAAGTTTTATCGCAATCGACTGAACGGTACGGCAGTGCATAAAATACGAACCAACTAACAAATATTGATTTTTATGTATTAGATTGGGTTTTTGATTCATAATGTATATTTCATTATGAGTCAGTTGTGTAAAGTTAGCCATGCTGGGATGCTGGTCCCTTTCTGTCTCTTGCGATGGGTGCATATATTCGGCTGCAGTAACAGGTGAACTACAGTCTGCAAGCGAAGTTGTATGAGTGGAATGTCTTTATTACAAGATATACTAGGGTAGTGAGATATAAAATAATTTTGTGAAAAACGTATCCCAGCAATAGTGCTTGTTTAAAGAGCTGGATTGCGATCACCGCATTTTCGAAACCAAGTCCTTTTTTGTTTTGTATGAATTCTATTACCTTCTAATACAGAAATAATACAAAAACATTAGGAATGGATCAACTTTTAATTGGGTCCTTATCGCCAATATATGCAAGGGGGCTCACCTTATGTTTGTACTGGCGATGTTAGAGAGAGGATGTTGAACAAAGGTGATACAGAGATCATTTGGGAGTGGGTTATTTTACATTATCCATTATCGCACACCACACTACGTTGTCAGCGGCATACTAGACGGTTCCATAAGTTTCCGGCCTTATTAAGATAGCACTCATCAAAGAGAAAACCTTTGGATCAATAGTGTTGTCTTTCATTGTTGTAAACGTGTAAGTTTGTAGTCATCTCAGTTTTGTGCAAGAGATTTACTTGTGTTGGAAGGGGTCCGTGAAATCTCGTGGAGTTTGGTTTCTTCGTGACAATGCATCTCTGTTTACTGATCAGATTGCACGCACATAATAATGTGAAGAATTATGGTTGCAAGGTGTTAGGCCATTCACCCTACAGTCCATATTGAGCTCCCAGCAACTACAACCACATATCTAATCTCAGCAAAGACCTTAGGAGGAGATAATTTTCAGATGAGAATGAGCCAAAAGAAACAAATTTTGACCATTTTACGAACAAAACTTTGATGTTTTTCAAAAGCATAGAAATGCTCATATACTTGTATAAAACGTGAGTTGAAGTAAAGAATGATAAAGTTGAAACATTTTTTCTACTTTACGTAGTTTTTTCTTTGTATGACGAATAGATGTTAGTGAGGCTAGAAGCTTACGATACCCACCTTGCATTTTCTCGACTCGCACGAAGACTATAGTCATCTACAGAGGAAAAAGTAATGGGATTAGTAAATAATTTAATTGTATTCCGAATATTGCAATGTTTAAGTCACATTTTACAAAAGCACTACCTATTCGGCACTGACGCAAAAAAACGCTTCGTAGGGCGGTTGAGAAGACTCCAGTACCTTTGCAAACAACCTTTGCATGCCTTCCTGAGTTCCAGATTTGCTAGTCTTACTTCACACACTATAATGAGTGAAGGTAGAAAGCAGCATTTTGAAATAAGAAATGTTCACCTCTCTGTGATACAACTGCAAGGGACATTCAGATTTGATTTTGAATCCACTGCTAACAAATAATTTAGCAAATTATTTGTTAATAATTAATAACAAAGGGGCCCTTTCAGCACTTGCTCAAAGGATCAAGAGGAACTGGACGAAAAGCCTGATCGAGTTGGTGTCATTGATCTAACAGCTGAATTCCAATACTACTTTACTATTATTATTATTAAAATAATAGTAAAAATTTTTGTTAGGCACTCTGCTTGTATATCAGTCCTACGACAATTTAACACAAGCAGGAAGGGATATGTCAGTTCTTTTTTCTTTGTTTCAGCTCGAAACAGTCAACATGAAACACAAAGTCAAATGGAATGAGAATTTTTATTTATTTATATATTTTTGGCGACGTAGTGTTGTGATTTGTATATTACTTCATAGTGTAGAACATATTGTTAACCAACTGACTTTTCACCTTATTTTAAATGTTTGTCTTGTGTATTGTCTTTAATATTGAAACGACCCACTTTACATCCCGGCTCCGTTCAACGTGCCCAAGCTCTTGTAATAAGAACGCTTTAGTCTCGGAGATTTCATCCAAGTAGTTCTAGGGAAATCTACCTGTCTCGAACCGAACAATGAGACGTCCCTGCGCAGCTGGCACACGCCGCTTACCCCCACCCTACCCCGCAGGGTCACGCGTCACCCCGCGAAGATACGATGTCCGGAAAAGACATACAAACACCCTTTCACGTCATATTAGCAATTCATTCTGCGACTCCGAAGCCGAATAATTCACCCGGCAACTCCGAAGCTGACCTAAGAAGATGAAATTTTCCAAGCTCCTGACTAAAGGAAACCTCGACCAATCAAGATTAAAAGTTCGCAGAAACTTCTAGAAGCGAACCGACGCACGGGAAGCACCAGTGGTGTCGCTACGAGTCCCATGTTCCGAAATTTGTGTAACACCTTTTTTGAAAAAACGCGCAGACGATGTGGGCAAAAGATTTTGCGCACAAGCCGAGGTTTTTAGAGCACAATCGTTTCGCGAGAACGAGCAAGCTTTTCGGACAGAGAGACAGACGCGAGAGAGGCAAGTGACATTCATAGGGAGAGAGACGAACGCGAAAGGAGACAAGTCATGACCGCGAGGGAGACATTTTACCGACTTCAGAGAGATGCTTCTTACTCGACGAGAAAATATAAAAATAATGTTATGATTCGGAGTTCATAATGTTATGTTGGAGCATTAGTTCAACAAAGTCTCGCGGTTAGTGCACACGTACTCCAATAAACAGAAAAGAACTGTATCATCACACACGGAGAATCCACCGCGTTGGCCGTCCGTCGCCTAACCGCATATAAATCATCGTATGCGGGGACTTGTGAACGTCGACCGCTGACGAAGCAGTCGCCGCCAGAGAGTGTATATCGCCGCCACTGCGCGTCCGCTAGCAGTGTCCTTCGCCACTCTCCTCTATGCGACTCATTCCACCATGCTCATCCGTAGAAGGCCGCACCGGTTCAGGACGTGCGCTCGGCAATAGTTCCTGCCCTCGACCGCCCATCCATGCAGCCTCTTCTCGACCACAAGTTCCAGTAATTGCAAATAAATTAGTCAAAGCGTGTGCGAAGCGAGTGTTTCCAAAATAATTTAATTTTAATACGAGAAATCAAGATTTAAAAAAACGTTTATGAACTCAATTAGTACTTCAAGAAAAGAAGATTGAACCGAATTACATGCTATAATTTAAATTTTATGTATAGTTATTGACGATTTGAGGTCACTGCAGAAATGTACTGGGAATTGCTTGGCAGCGTGTCGAATGAAACTTTCCATGCGTCCAATACACGTTTCACTTAGCTTCTGCGAACAATGTTATTAGGTGAGTAAAAGGACATTCGCAGAGTGGGATGCTGTTCCCACAGTGCAAGAGGTATTGAAGAGCGTCAAGACAACACTACTATACTTAGACACAGAGGACAATGCACAATCAAGTATGGAAAGAGCACGAACTCTGCAGAGGAATTTAGAGAAATTACTAATGAAAATCTACGAAGCAAACAATTGAAAATAAATTATATTTATGGACAAATAAAGATATTGAAAATTTCAGTTCATTTTATTGTATAATTATTGTATTATATATGTTGTGTTGTTTTATTGTATTCATATTAATGTATTTCATTGTATCTATATTAATAAAATCAATCGTTTTGTAGAAATTCTATTAAATTTGATATCCTCGAATATAGTGAACCTTTGATGAAATGAACCAAAATAGTTAATCCCTATAAGAAGTTCAATATAACCGGAGTCGACCTTTGCTATGTGCATTTACAATGTCATAATTTTTGCTTGTTTAATTACTTTTTTGAGTCGAATTATAAGTTTTGTAGAATGTAATGAAGTTGGAGTTTTAACGACAAGTAATGTAAGACCAATGTAATGAAGTTCGAGTTTTAAGACATTTAAAGTTTTTCTATAATTTTCTTTATTAAACGAATTATCCATTTACGTTTGACCACGAAATGTAAGTTCTTGTTTTTTAAGAAAGCACGTTACATTAATTAAAAGTTTTCAGATTTAAGGCCGTTCTTACGCTGTTTTTACTGTCCTTATCTCTGAAAAATCATTCAAAAATAGTAAACAGAATGGAAAATTTAAACGGGAAAAAATAAACAAAACGCTTTATTTATTTATTTATTTATTTATTTATTTATTTATTTATTTATTATCTTTTATGAACTTTTTATATTATCCGGTTCATCTTTTAACATTAAAATGACAATATTTTTTATTACAAACGTAGATGTTGAGTTATAATTTGTTTTATAGTAAAATAGTACTCAATATTATACATTAGAAAACTTTTCCGTTTATTAAAAATAAAATATAATTAATTATTTTAAATTAATGTAGATTTTAGTTTAAAATAGATTCGAAGTACACTGCTGTTTCTGAAAATTGCAACACTCAGATGGAATGGTCGGAATCGCTTAAAACTGGCAGTTCTTTAGAACAGTGTGTTCGTTAGAAGCGTGTTATTGTCAGTGTGTTAGTTTGTTAAATTTGCCTAGAGGTGGTGTACACTTTGGTCTAGCAGCGCTCTCCTTTGAGTGACGGGTCAGGTCAGTGATACGCCTCATTCATTCGGTGTAAATATGTCAAACAACGTGGAAACGTGCAATCATGTTCCAGATGTCTCTTCGACGCCAAAGAGCGCACTATCGGCATCTGAATGAGTTTGATCGGGTCAGAAAGATCCGTTTACTGGCAGCGTGTATGTTGTACTGTGACATTGCGGCTCGAATGGGGAACGTTGTTACGACAGTGATGCCTGTCTGATACCAGTGAGTAGAGGATGGTCATACACAGCGACGAGCGGGTACTGGACCACACAATGTGACCACATCGAGAGATGACCTTGTTCGCATAGCCGTAGGCGACAGAACGGCGCCGTTCAATGCCGGCAGTTCAATATCTTCGTCGACCGTTTGACGCTATCTGGCGAGGGCTGAACTAGTGGCATGCATACCACTGCGTCGGATTCTGTCGGTCAGAAACCATCAGCCAAACCAACGCATCAGACAGCAATGAACGTGTAGACTGGTGTGCTGAGTGGCAAAATGTAATGTTTTAGGACGAGCCCCGCTACAATTTGTGGTACAGTGATGGCCGCGTACAAGTTCAACGCTACCATGATCGCAATTTGCCAGCTTGCATTGTTCCGCTCCATAGCCGACAAACGCCATGTGTGATGGTTTGGGGCGCCATTGGCTACAATGTGCGATCTCATCTCATACGTATTTTGGGCAATCGGAACAGCTACCGTTACATCAGGGAGGTGTTAGAGCCCACAGTACTGCCCCTCTTCCAAACTGCACCACATGCAAAATTTCAGCAGGGCAGTTCCCTACCTAATGTGGCGAGGAAGGTGCAAGCTTTCTGCGAAGAACGACGGGCACCACTGCTTCCCTAGCTTGCACGTTCGCCTGACATGTCGCCCATCGAACATGTCTGGGTTATGATCGGTCGGCAACATGTTCGTTCTGGTCCTCCTTCAGTCACCGTCGATGATTTGTGGTCACATATAGAAGCAGCGTGGGAGTGTCTTACCCAGCAGAATATTCTGGCTCTCTTTAAATTCATGCCACGGTGTCTAGAGGCTGTAATGGTAGTGTGTGGTGGCTTCACACCATAGTAAATACTTAAGTTTAAAATGAAGGTGGCCTAAGGGTTGCTGATGCGTAGTTAAAACCTCTCACAATGAAATTCCAACCTCACCTTTCTGGGGAGTCCTGTTAACACAAACGCAGAAATGGCGAACGACAATTGGCGAGATAACGTTTACAGATTGTTAACAACGAGAGGAAATACCCATGTAAAAAATGCTCGTATATAATCCAAATGAGCTAGGCCAGTGTCCAAGCCGAATGATGACAACCCTATAGTGGACACTCGGGGGTATTAGCTAATAACCGGTATTTCTCTTAAATCCATTTATTAAAGAAGCCAAAGCAAAGAATGGCCGGACTACTTTGTTGAAGACATTTGGCATGAAAAGGACAACACAAATTGGATGCTGGAATGTACCTACTTTGTTAGGACCAATGAAATTGAGGGGAGCAGAAAAGAACGTGGTGAACTATCGTCTGTAGATTCTTGGAATGTGTGAAATCAGATGGAATGATTTTGGCGATAATGCGGGTACAATTCTGTAATTTCAATTTGTGTATTGTGATATTCCTAATCTGTAGAATTAATTTCATTGTAATTATACGTCTCCTTCTTGGTGTTACAATTTTCACAAAAAACGTATAATTTGATTACTAACTCAACGTATCCTCAATGTGGAAATGAAGCCGTTTTTGCGTAAATTAACAATTAGAAAAAGACCATGAGTTAAATCTTAAACTATTCTGTTACGTATAAAAGTACAGAAAAAATTAAGGCTGTGATTCTATTCCTTCGTAGAGAAATTACTCTCTGAAAATTGAACTTGGTTCATTCCCGTTCCATAGATTTGATTGCCAATGTTTCCCCAATAAAAACATACATGGAAGCTAGATAAATAATATTTTGATATGTGTACTTGGTTTTTATTTTTTGGCGCGTGAGAGCTCCTTCATCGTGGAATATCTCAGGGCATTTCGCGTCTTTTTCGGTCGTGCCGTTAGATGTCGTATAATCGCCAGCACTTCTCGATACGGTCGCGATCATGCGACATGTAGCGGTACGACCGAAAAGACGCGAAATGCCGTGAGATATTCCATCATGAAGACAGAGCCTCACGTGCCAAAATGTAAAAACCCAAGTATAGGTCAGAGTATACTGAAACCAATGCCTTCTATTTTAAAATGCTAGAACAACCCTGTGATGAGTACTTTAGATTTTTTTTAGATGGTTGAGCGCCCAATTTATTAAATTCTAAATATTTAAAATGGATTGACACGAAAGTATGATAATGCCGAGGGGAAAATGGCGAATTTTCGACAGAAAAACTCTTATTGCCGAACCCTGGTAACAAAAAAGTAGATAAATCTTCCTCTGACGCTGTGTAGTCAAAACCCATATTTGGGGATTATTGTTTTTTATTTTGGGGGTACTTTATCTGAAGCTCCTGGGACACTTTCAAAGACTTCAAAGAAATGGAACCGAGTTTTTTGATTAAAATTTGTTGTCAGATTTTCGTTGAAATCATTGAAGTTTCAAAAATTGCGAAAGTTCAATTGTTGGGGGTCGTCTTCCTACAACAAAAATATTGTAGATAGACATTTTTTCCGCGATGAAAGCTGTTCTTTAAAGACAGATCTTGAAATAAGATCATGTACATTTTTTCAAAAATTTGAGTTTTCGCGTAATTTTGCCAAACAAAACAAAAACAAAAAAATCGGATAGAAAAAGAGATAATTTTTTTGAGATACACCATCTTGTTTCATTTCCTTTGATAACCGCGGCTTGTTGCCTATTATTTATAGTTTTTTTACGGTTTGTAAAGTTAATGTAATGATTACAACTCGCGACTTTTCCGGTTTATGTTAGGAACTCCATTCACAACATAACTCTTTTTATACTAATTGGATAGGTACATGATATTTCCATCAGGATAATTGCGAATTTATTTAAAATGATGACATTATTTATTGTGTTAATAAAAAACACGACTTCCTACAGATTCTATAGTTCCCGCTTAAGTTCCGTTCCTTATAGGTGTATTCCATTAATAATGTAAACACAATGATTCATTGTACCATGATCCTTCACATAATGAGGGCCGATTCACTACTAGTGAACTCCGGAATGGCATGTACGAAAGGTGGACAAAGTGATTGACTTTTTGTGGTTTCTGTCAGCTGTCGAGCTGATATGATATTTGACTTAAGGCTTTGGTACCTAGTGATTCATCTGTGCGCGTGACACACAAGAGAAGCAGGACTTACGATTTGTATTAGTCATATTTTGGTACAACCTGGACGGCCCCTCGACTTTGTGTCGCTCCCGGTTTTATACGTGATAAGATTACGTTTACTCTCTCTTGTTAATTCTGCAAGATTGTATGGTTTCGATCTGTATGTAAAAAAAATATTTTCGTAACTACTGGTACAACTGTCATTTCTACAATGTTTCGTTCTACTTCTAATTTTGATAAACTTCTTGGTAAGTTACTGTCATCAAATTTATCAGATGTGAATTAACATAATGTACGGCGACTTATTAATAAATTCAACATGTGCCTATAGTTAATTATAGAATAATCAAATATACAATGTAGTTCACATGTTAATGAATTCCAATTCAGATACTGCCAAGTATTGTCAAGACTTAGAAATGAAATAATAATATTACATTCTTATTGAAGAATAGGTATTGAAATTAATTTTCTGATTATAGAGAAAGCAACTAGCAATCTCCGCCTGGAACCAGATTGGCCTACAATTATGCAAATATGTGATCTTATACGGCAAGGAGATGTTCAGTAAGTATAGATATTGTGTTAATTTTAACCTTCAAGCAGAATTGCTTTTTTTGAGGTTTTATGTGTAGGTAAATAGACTTTAGAACAGTGTGAAAAGGACAATATTTTTGAAAGATATGTTACTTTTCCATTCCCAAAACAGTTAAATTTTGTCTGATAATTCTTGTTACATGCAATAACCTTGTCTCATTCTGATCAAATATTATATTCTATTTTTTGTTTTCGATCATTTTTAATGTATAGAGCAGATGATAGATTTTTATTTTTTTGCTCTTGAATAAGAAATACCTTTTGCATAACATTGTAATGTTGCTCTGATACGGAGTGTATTGATGTTCCTATCTTATGTTTTCAGGCCAAAGTATGCCCTTGGTGCTGTGAAGAAGAAGTTATACAATGCAAATCCTCACAGTGCCATGTTTGGATTGTTGGTATGTTTCAGAAAGGCAAACATTGAAATAGTGTTGTGTATATGTTGTAATTGTTTTGAAACACCGTGGATTTTGTCTTGTCACTGAAGATAACATTGTTTCAGTATGTTGTCAAAGTGTGAAGTGTTGTATACAAAACCATATCTTGACAAAATCAAAATTGGTAGTCAGATCACAAGCCAACGTTTTTTAAACTTGAAATCCCCAATTAGTTAGCCTGTTGTTAAGCCCTTGAATACCATAAACGAGTATTGATTAAATTTGTTGAAGCATTCATTATTTAGTAAAGTTTAAATGTAATACCACTACTCAGAACATTCTATCATAGTGACGAAGTAATCTATTACTAACACTACTATCATAGTGTGCTGTAACATGCTCAGATGAGAAAGACTTATTGACCCCAGCACTTCAAGTGATGTACTTTTCTCTCATTTGGAAGTGCTAGAATTTCTATTCTTTCTAGAATTAACCTTGAGAAGTCAGATCAGAATCTAAGTAACTTTGCTATTAGATGCCATGAATATTATGTATTTTCCTATAATGTCCAACTTTCCATCATTTTATATTTTTTTAAATGTCCTCCAATTTTAGATACACATCCAGAAAGGTAGATTTTCTTCCTCAAATGATTTTTTTATGTGACTAAAATCCAAGATTTTATTGCCTTAATATCTTAATGTCCATTGTCACACCACTGTTCTTAATCACATTGAGGAGTATATACTCAACAGTTTGTTTGCACAAAATAGGTTCATTTTCAGTTCTAAAGGTGCCTAAAATAGAACATTTATTCAATAATCACTTTTAAATAATCACTCATAAAATTGTTTAATAGAAGCATATGTAACATAGTAGAACTTATAACTATTATTAATAATAATTTTATAATTAAAGTTCATAATAATAATAATAATAATAATAATAATAATAGTAAAAAATGATGAACATGTGATTAGGATCATGATAATAATTTATTTATATGTCATGTAATACAGCAGCACCAGTCAATTGAAACATTATTTTAAGTAGGTTTAATTGTTAATTGACATTTATCTAAAAGCAAATGATGTGTGTCAAATAAAGTTTGGTACAAACAAAGTTTCTTGTAATTTCAAATAAGATGATGTTATGGGTGATGCAACTTTGCTGACAACATAGTGATTTTGAAATTATATGCTGAAGTGAAGCAGGAGATGAAATATGACTTGCTGATTATTTTGGGTTTGATTTGATTTATTCTCATCAAGAAAATACTTTGCATTGGATTGGGGAGAAGTATAATCAGCGCTCGTTTTCTTGAATTCAGAATCTCTTCTTTCCTTTTTTCCGTGATTAGTTGAATGATTAATAAATATACCAGCAAAACAAGGTTAACATCTATATCCTAGAGAAGTATTAGTCCTATAACTTTAATTGAGTTCCTTGTAATCCATAATGAAAAATGGTAAGTGTAGAAAGCTTTCTCTTGAACCTCTCTTCGGCAATAATTTTTAGAAATGCCATGGATTTATGTCCTGGAGTGTTATGAATCAACTATTTTAAGTGTGATTTTGACAGGTGCTGGAATCATGTGTAAAAAACTGTGGGCATTTAATTCATGATGAAGTTGGTACCAAACAGTATATGGAGCAGTTGCGGGAGTTGGTGAAAACTACTAGTCATGACAATGTAAAGGCCAAAGTCTTGGAGCTCATTCAGGCTTGGGCCTATGCCTTCCGCAATAGTCCTAAGTATAGAGCAGTGCAGGTGGGTATTTGATTCATTCAAAGTAAGATGTTGGTTATTTGAGTTTTCATGTGTCATTGCTATTTCATATCTAAAGATGAGTTGGCTGATTTACAAATCAAATGTGGAACAACAAAAAGAAAATTTCCTTTAATGATACCAAGCATACTGACTAGTTGTTGTCTGTCCTATTCTTGGATGTAGGAGAGTTTCAACTGTAGATTGTGCAACATTCACAATTTATTTGGATTTTTTAAATTCATTCTAGAACTATATCATGTTAATGTACTTTTCTCAAAACTGGTATCTACAGCCAACATGTTGCAAAGCTAGGTGTGTTACTCACTTTTTGAATTTTATATTTTGTATTATATTTGAATGTTCTATTATACTTATTTTGTATTTACCACAGGTCTTTCAAAAGTTCATTTGATACTGAGACAAACATTGTTCAATCATTAGTAATCATAACTTGTAAATTTTATTTTTGTTTGGTAATTGTTGTTTTAATAATGCCGTTTTAGTGATTTATTTTTAAATCTCGTTGTCAGTAGACCTGTATCTCTAAACATTAATAACGCCAATTCTTTCAATAGCTCTTGACAGAAAGTGAATCATGGCAACAAAACTTAACTTCTAGGTTTCATTAGTTCCAAATATTCAGTGAGCCAACTAGAGGCTTAATCTAAAGAATTATTAGGAAAGTTTTGTTCATTGCTGAAAATTGTTTTTATGAAGATATTATGTCAGTGTGAGGTAGTTTGCATGTCTGAGGAAAGATGAAGGTTTTCTTAATTTGCTTTTCTGTAATATCATATGTTAATACCAAACAGTATTGGTATTGGATTGTGAAACAATCTTATTTTTATACTTTTTACTATTGAAATGTTTATTTAAAAAATTCAATTAATTGTAGGATACCTTGAATATTATGAAAACAGAAGGATACAAGTTTCCCACGTTGAAGGAGAGTGATGCCATGTTTTCTGCTGATACAGCACCTGAATGGGCTGATGGAGATGTGTGTCATCGATGTAGAGTTCAATTTGGCATGGTGCAACGCAAGGTAAGATATTCACTTAGATACAGCATTTGAAATTAATTGTGAAACGTGATTTTAACATACATGGAAAACAAAATTGCTTTCCACTGAGCTTTGTGTGGAATGTTGTTTTTAACAGAGTATTGCTTTAACAGAGATTTTTGTATAATTCATACTCTTGTGTTCTCTTAAATTTTATTTACTTTGGCCATAATAATTTCCCAAGTTTTTAATAATAGTGTGATACATACAGTTTCACTATTTATGATTAGCAGTATGATAAAGGAACTATGTAAATAGAATATTATAAAAGCAAAACTATTTAAAACATGATTTGTTAAGAATTGTTATTATGTAGATAAGTAAGTGTATTTTAAATTTGTAAGAAAAATAATTAGAACAATCTCAAGGCTTATTGTCTTGAAGTACATGACGATGACTATTTATTATGATTTTATGTATTTATTACTGTAATTTGAATTGTTATTTTAATTGAAGATAGGCATCGGAACTTGAAGCACATTTTATTTGTTTGCTCATGATGAAATTATTTTTGTGGCTCTTTGTTGGCAGCACCACTGTCGTGCATGTGGTCAAGTCTTTTGTGGCCAGTGCTCGTCCAAAACTTCAACTTTACCAAAATTTGGAATCGAGAAAGAAGTTCGTGTTTGTGAAGCATGTTATGACAACATTAACAAGTGAGTTTGTGTCTTACATGAATTATTTATTTATCATATGACACTATTTGCAGGGAGTCTGCCCTTAGACCGTTGTTCCACACCTGAGTATTTCGAAACAGGCTTCCTTGGAAGCTTGGAAGCAGTTGTAGCCCACATAGGATACGTCCTTTGTTTCCACAGTGAAACTGACTGGCATAAGGTCATCAGTAAGGTTCCCATTCCGGATGTGCTACCATCACTCAGGGGAGACTTCTTTGATTATGACCTTTGGCTGACAATATTTTTTTTCAAGCTACCTAGCATTGGAATTTGGGGCTTTGAGGCGATATTCCAGGAGGGAACTAATTTCCAGGACTTAGTATTTCCTATGTTCACTATAGCCAAGGTTCAGGTTTACTATAATCAAGTCTTCTTACTCTTATTTGTAATATAGTGAAACAGGACTAGTGACTTACATTCACTATAACCAAGGGTTCTCTATATCCGAGTTCACTATAAGCAGAGTCAACTGTAGTTTTTCAATTTCAATTATTTTGCCTACTACCCAGAACACTATTCAATTTTAAAGGCTATGTTGATAAGTAAATGCATGGATTTGTTTTTATTGGGAAATGAACAGAAGATATCAGAGGCATTCTGTTAATGGGTTTACACTTACCTAAGTCATTTTTTGTTTCTTTATTTTGGAAATATAAAAATACATAAGCCTCGTGCTCGAGGCTTATGTATAAAAATAGAATTAGAAAATAGAAAGTATTTTTAGTGTATATGTGATAATCTCAAAAGAAGTTGGTTGTAACAGAAGTTACAAAAATGGAACAATAAATAGAGGTTCTTAATAAAGAAGACATAATTTCTGCAAAGTGCAACACTCTTAGTTTTTGCATAGGAGCTACAAAGTTTATGAAAAAAGTATGCACTCTTTGGTATCTTTACTGTCTTTATTACAAAAGGTAATTATTTTAAAATAATATAACAGGTGCTACATATTTAGGCCGTGTTTTTTGTTAAGTGGTAATCCTCCTGGCTTCTAAACTGATTTGGTTTACTCAGGATGTAAATTTGGATTTAAATGTCGTATTGAAATCATCTATCCCCTTCCTGCAATATGAAAATTTTGATGGACCAATGATACAAAGTGGCCACTTCTTGGAAAACCTTAAAAATCAGGAAATTTCATTGCTTTGGAGAAGTTGGAAGAAAATCAGGGAATTTGTTGAATTAGAAGAATCGTTGAAAGTCAAAGAAAATTTTGAGAGGTTTATAAAACTACATGTTATTCCTTAAAACATTAATACAATGTTATTTTTTGCTCATATATATATTTTTTTTGTGAGGAAGATAGTGTTAATTTTTTACTTTTGTCATTTACGTTATTTATTATTACACCTGATGGTCTTTGTCCATATACAAATTCGGAATACAGAAATAAAATTAAGAAAACTGTGATCGTGGATATCATGATAACAATAGCTAATGTATAATCCACTCGTAACATAAGATTGCAAATACATAATTCAGTAAAAAAAATGTTTTCCTGGAATCCAAATGTTGCAAACTGACTGTGTTTACCATCCTATGATAGGGTAATTGGCAGTGTAGGTATTTGAATAGGTCATGAAAAAGTATCTTATTTCTGAGCGAATGGCAGATATGTCTAAATTCAATTCTTTGAATAACATTTGGCAATGTGCCTCTAGTTTAACTAACTTAAACCTCAAACATGAGAAATTTAAGGTCATTAAGAGAAGCAAAATGGGCATGTTTCAGGTGAGGGATGAGGACCAATGAAATCATGACAATGTAAGAGGTAGCAATGCTCCAAACCGTGTTGTACTGCGATTTTTGAAGAAATTGTTGTTTGGAAAATTCAATTTACCTAGAATAATGTAAAAACATGAAGATCAGACGCAGAGATGCAAACAATTAAATATATCGTTCAACAACCATTGAATACAACAGTTTAGATACAGAGAGTCTTAGTATCTGGTTCGCTATAGTATTCTTTAAATAGGTGAAATTCAAATCATAGCAGGGAAAAATTAAAAATGCACTAGATATCACACACACACGCACACGCACACGCGCACACACACACACACACACACACACACACACACACACCCACCCACACGCACACGCACACGCGCACGCGCGCACGCACGCACGCACGCACACACGCACACACGCACACACGCGCACACGCGCACACGCGCACACGCGCACACGCGCACACGCACACACGCACACACGCACACACACACACAAATTGAACATGTCTTTTTCTTCCCATCAATTCTGGGCAAAAATTCACAATTGATCCATTTTTGTTTTTCATTATGTTATGTTGTCAAGTACCTGATAATATTTATTAAGCTAATAAAAGTAATGTCACTTTCGGCCATTTTAACCCTTATCCAGGCAATATTGGACCCACAAACAAAATTTTAAATATTTTACATGAAGACTATCGAAGATATTAGGTTAGTTTTCTCTGACTTTGTTTCCACAGTGTTTTTTAAATGTACACCCAACCATCGCAAAAGTGTTACTGTATTTTAAATAAAAAAATCGTAATAATATTTCAGCTGCAACCAGGCATGCGGTGTTCATTGGACCAAGGTTGCTGAATCTACATGAAATGCACAGTATCTGCATAAATAAATTGCATTTTCTGGGATTGTTTGGTCGATTACTTGACAATCCCTTTGTGTTCAAGGGATGGACGGATGACGGGGTTTACTGAGTCTTTTCATTGCAGTGTTATTTGACACTATATGTGTGCAATTCTAGAACAACGGTGTTGCTGCGGGTTCATATGTAGTCAGGAAAGTGAGTTTTTGAAGTCTTGTGTGATCCAGATTTGGCTGGAAAACAGCACAGTTGCTGACACTGATTGAATGTTAGAAAACAATGAGATCGTACGATTATTTATTGATAATGTTGCAAAGAATTTGGTTTGTACACAAAATGTAAGGAGACAGTCAAACAGGATTCAATAACAAGTGTTGCCTATCAATCTCACACGGTATTGGAGAAGAAACAGATTCTACAGCTCATAAAAATTATAACAATGCAAAAATATGTTGTGACCTTTGGAAAGAAACAGGACACAGAGATGTTGCATCTGTTCATATCCTGACTGTAAAGAACATATCCAGATAAACAGTGTGTGCAATCTGTAATAAAAGGAAAAAATATTAAAAAAGCAATTGTAAAGTATTTTGAAAGATTTTGTTAAATTAAACAACAATATTAGTGTTCTTTTTCTTTAGCCACGCCCAAAATGTACATCTGTAAGCATAATTCGTATCTCAGACTTTCCTGAGTCTGCTGGACTCCGCCTGCCTGGTTGCGTCATTAAAAGTGGTTGCCTGGACAAGAGCTAAAAAGTCATTTTCAGCAGCATATTTTTTAAGTATTTGGAATAGATTTTATATTTTAAAATACAAATTTTCACATTAGACCAATATTTAAGTTATTTTTTTGAAAAATTAATGTATTTCTACTCTAATGTATCTATCTGCCAGATTTCAAAACGGGACACTAAAGAATGTCTGAAGCATGTAGGCTACCTGCCCATCCGGCCCCCTGCCTAAGTGGCTACTTGCAGTCAGTCTTCCATGACATGGTATATAAAAGAAGTTATGCAAGCCTGCTACATTCATGTCTACGTCATGTTATGAATCGCTAAACCATGCTCAGGGTCATAAAGAGGAGGCATCCGATGAAAATCTACTCTTGGGTCTATTTAGAAAGAACTGCTATTCTAGGGTCTCCTTGAATAAAGGCTCAGCGTTCTTTCTCAGATAAACCAAGTCAGTTGTATCCAAGAAAGATCCAGACAGAAGTATCCTAGTAACACATGCGTTGTTCTCTGAAGTTAGTGATAGCCTTATGGATAGCCTTACAAAAATATCAATACTGTTGTTATTTTCACCATTTTAATATAAAAAATATTACAGAAGAATTGTATGATTATGTTGTTACAACCAGTATTCTTAAAAAGTTAAAAATTGGTTTTATGTTGTAAAAAAAAATAATAATAGAATTAAAAAAATAATAATGATAAATTAAAAAAAAAGCATGTGTTGTGTACCAGGAAAAAGGGTTTTCAAAATGTTTCTCGTAATGTGTCTAGTGAAGTTTTTGCAAGAAAGTGAAAATTGTCCAAATTCATGAATTGTACCAGTTGGACCAGTTGTACATATTGGACAATTATTGTGATGAATAAATAAGCACAGCTGGTCTTTTATTTGAATAAAATTATCTGAATTAAAAATGACAGACCAGATTACTTCCAAATATTGGGTGACTGTTGATAGATCAAACAAAAGACACAAAGAAAATACAGGAGTTTCATTTCTTTATGAAGAAGCAAATAAATTATATTCTCTGTCAAATGAAGCAAAGTAAATTTAATTAATTGAATTATGTACTCTTATTCAGATATTTATTTTGCCTGTTTAATACTTAATTGTATACATTTAATACTTTTTATTTTGAGTTGAATGAGCAATGAACGTTGTGAGTACATGTTCAGCACATTGCAAGATGTGAAGGGATATTTCTATTTATTGCTCTGTGAACATATAACAATGGTAATTTTTCTACTGGTGATTGGCACGTGCTTTGGTGACAATCTTATAGATGTTCCACCAAAATAGCAAGTAGAAATTTTTATGGTATTGAATGTCTCAGAATCCTCTCGAAGTCCCACTTCAAAACATTATCAGAATTTTGTAGAACAATTTAGATAATACAATGATTTTTTTCAGTATTTAAATTAGCAAGTTAAGGAAGACATTTGAAAAATAAAATTAAGTCAGAAACATTTTAAAAACCTGTGGCATTTAGAACATTTTGATTTCTGGAGGCTTCATATATCTCAACTAATTTAAAATCAACATTTGCCAGTGTATTGTTGCTCTGTAGTGTTCATGGCATGTAGACCATTGGATGCAATCTAGTTAAATTTTTTTAACTCTTCTTTTTAAGTTTCTCAATGTAAAATGTATTTGTAATTATTTTCCTGCATATGTTCCAATGTCACGTAAAGACTGTAATATTTCTTTTATAATGTAGGCATACAATTAGTAGTAGTTCGTCTTTTGCAATAGTAATAGATTTCCGTATAATTTGTGTGTTAACATTCTCAGTGATTGATTTTCAATGTACCTTGAACCTCTTGTCAAATTGGAGTAGTTTGGGCAAAGCTCATTAAATTCAGCAAAAGCTAGTGAGTGTTGAAGATAACATCCCCCTTCTTCTGACTTTTAGGAGTGTATGAGATCTCTTGCAGCTGCAGCTGCAGCCACAGTTACTATGGCTAGGCAGGGCAAACTATTGAGGAACACCTCTGGGAACACTTTCCCCATTATAAGTCCAATAATTTAAATGAATCTGCTCTAGCCTTTCACTCATGGAAAACTGACCATGCCATTCTTTTTCACAACACCTGTCTCATGACCAGGGAAGACCACTGGGGACCAAGGAGGATAAAAGTGGCAGTGGAAATCATCAAAGACCTCCGAAACTTGAATGCCAATCGAGGCCTGCATTTCCACGAAGTCCAGAAGCCTTGTACCACAAAGTGTGGTTGTGGTTCATGCTGCTCCTTTACATTTGACGATGTGTGGTCCCCTTCTTTCACTACATCCAGTAGGACTGCTGCCCGATTACCCAATTCGTTCTCCATGTTGGCCGATTGCTCGACGAACCGGCAGACAATGGAGGGGAACCCTTTCTTTACAAACCACCCCGCGTGTTTTGACCTGAAGGATGTCACATGATGATGGTTGATTCGCATCAGCATTCACCTATGACGTGCCAATTCCCGACAGCCAAGTATCAATTAGTGTTGCTCTGAGGAAGCTTAAGCTTTTATTCTAACACATCTCATCCTCTTTGGATGCCCTCAAAATGCAGAACCCTTTGGGCATCTTAGAAGCCTGATGCGTGATAGTTTATATTAAAAAATTAGTCATAAAATAAGATGACAGCTAAGTTTGACAGTGAACACTTATTTCATTGTTGTAACATAATTTAAAAAAAATAACTTTTAAGTCAACATTTCAAATTTGCTTGAGACTGTCAGGGTTGGTAAAATTCATCACAATTCAACTATAAAACTTCTTGAACTTTACTTCACAGTGTGTATTCACATTTAACGGTTTTTTTTTTTTTTTTTTTTTTTTTTTTTGCTAGTGTCTCTCAAGCGGCATTGATTATTACTGTGTGTTTGTTAATGCGTTTGAGTTGAGAGAATACTATGTTGTGTGCTCTTGATGATAAAATATTAGATTACATCTGATAGTTAATATCATTTTAATGTAAATAATGGAAATAATTTCTTTCTTTTTTTTTAAGACCCACTACTACCACTGCTACTAGCCAAAAGCCAGAGAATTCAGATTTACCACCAGAATATGTATCCAGTGTCTTGTCACAACAAAGTCAGGTAAGTTATTTAAGAATATTAAAAATCAATTTCCAACTTCTCTAGTATTTTGCACTTATATTTTGCCTTGTTTGTATATTTAGTATAGAGAAAGTTATGAAATAATGGAAAACACTAATGTGGGCATTTTGACAGAAATACATTTTTTGGGGCTCCTTGGTACAAAAAAGTGAATATAGGTGTGCGGAGAATTTTTCTCCTTTCCTTCTTTTTTCTTTCTGAAAAATGTCTATCTGTTTCATTTGTGAACAACTGTATTACCAAACCCATTAAAAGGATTTTCACCTACATCGATACTCTCCAAATGATCTGCCTAATGTTGTGGCCCTTTGTTTGTTTTTCAAATGAAATGATTTTGAAAAGTTTAATTTTGAAACAAAATTTTTACATGAAGCTCAGAACTTTTCAAGATTTTCTCAAAAACATTTTTAAATTTCTTGCTTGCCATTTGGGCTGAACTGTCACCAGCTCGTGATGATTGCAAGAACTGTTTGAGGATTATTACATAGAATGGACTTAAACCTGTTTTGTTTTATTCTTTATTAATAATTATGTTTTTCGTAGATATCCAAACACTTACTATTTCAGAATTAAAGTATTTTAAATTGTTTATAACATTTTTATTTATGAGCATGTAAACATTTTTGTATATTTATGGCATTTCAAAAATGTTCAAAGTATTTGAGGGAGTGGATGCAAGATCCTCCTTTTAAGTTATGGTTATGCTTCAGAGCTCTGGAAAATTTACATATAAGAATTTCAAATGGTACTGTTAAGAGTTGGTTAAATTTCAAGACAATCCAAGTGCCCAGGATGGTGACGTGTTGGACAAGAGTGCAGCAGCTTTGGAAATACACCGTCAGTAAACAGTGTACCTTATTTAGGTTTAAAATCACAATAGACAGAATCTTTCTAGGTCTCACGGCGCTTACATCCCTGCAATCTTGCAGTACAAAAGAAGTCCTGTTACTGTCACATGATATTAATTCTCAGGAGCACCATATCTGACATGTTGGCGCCCATTGAATGAGAATTGATGCTGCATTAGAAAACTTATGGAATTGATGACCATTTTTATACTAAAACAGTAATCATTGTGATTCCTAATTTTTAAGAGAAGGCATAGGATTAAGAATTCATTAGATTTTTTCAATTATGAACTTTCAAATTGACATATTTTTTTCCTGCTAAGATTTCTGCTGTAAATAAACTTATTGTAATACAACAGAAATGCTTTTCCATAACTTCAGTGTGTAATTATATTAAATAATTTATAATCATTATATAGGGTGAGGGAAGCAAGAAGGAAGAGATGGGAGTGAAAGAAAGGCTCTGAGACATATGTACAAGTTCCTCTATATTTTCTTATGCATAGTTTAGTTTTTTAGATGCTGCAAGAATTACATTCTTTTATATTGAAAATAAGGTCATTGAAATTTACAAAGTTCAATCAAGACACAATATGATAAAATTCCTTCTCATTTGTACTGGTAGATGGATTACTTGGAGAATAATTGAATAAGAAAGAAAATAATTTCTTTCTCTTCTTATTTCTTTCTTTCTTTTTTATACAAATGTAGTAGGGTTAGAATCAGTATAGGCCTATATAGTGACAAGAACTTGGTAATTTTCCTTGAGTGGAGGAATATTATTATAAAATAAGTAGCTGGATGTTATATTAACAACGTGATAAAAGTGTAGTATTGTTATATGTTACAGTAAACGGATATGTTTAAATAAAATTTTCACAAAGTTTTATTTTATGTATGTCCTGTTTTTCCTTTGTTTCCAAAGTACATTCTTCAGAGTATTCAGTGAAAATAAGTATAGAAGGCTTTGAAGACAGATGAAGATACAAATTAACATTTACTGTGTATATGAAATTATTATTTAATGGTTTCCCATCAGAATTTTATTTAAATGAGGAGGTCAAGGCCAGAGTCTCCTAGGCAGTCTGCATCTCAACCCCGTAGTACTGAAAATGCACGATCACCTCACACAGTAAGGAGGTTCATTATTCACTTTAGTTCTGCTTCTTTGAAGAAATGGAATATTTTTTTGTACAGTATACTGTAGTATTCTTTCTTTTTACTCTTGAACAATATTTTTAACCAACATGTGAAGTTCTTTTTTGTTTGATAATTAGTTTTGAAATATCAGTTTTGACCAGTAAGTAACCAAATAAGTTAAATAAAATATTTTAGTTCTTTCTTCATGTTTGGGAAGATGCTTCCAAAAATATAGTATTTTATTGTAGATCAACTCTGTATAGGGAATGATATGTTGTTCATTCTTCAGGCAATACAATGACAAGAATTGAAAGATGTTTTTTTCATAAAATTTTGAAAGTGAAAATAGTATTTCACAGACCTTAATTTTGTACTATTTGTTTTGTTAGGCTCCTCCACCACGGCGTACGGAGGAAGAGCTCCGTGAGGAGGAGGAACTGCAATTGGCTTTGGCACTATCAAAATCAGAGGCTGAACATAAGGAGAAAGAGGTGAGTACCATGCAAGAGATATCTCATTTGTTTCACTCATAATCACTTCTTTGGGGTATTTAAAATGTCCTTAAGAGTGAAACAAAATCATCGAAAGAGAAATCTTTGTATTGTAAATGATCTTGGCTCTCTGGGTGATGTCGTGTGGAAGGCTGTTATACGAACGTTTTAACCATCTCATCACACTCTTTTTCAGGGCTAAAGTTCAATGTAGAAATGCATCACAGCTACCACAGCCTTTAATGTGGCAGTACCCAGACAGTTAAATTATTCATAAGACTGGCCATAGAAGCCAACAACAAAAAATTGGTATTGTTTTATTATAGTTATAAAGCCACAATAGTATAAATTTAATTAATTTAGTTCAATTGGTTTGATACTAAAAGATGATGATACACTTTCTGTTATCTTGAGTTTTATTTTAAATTTATTTTGTCTATTTCACTGAAATGGTCATATCATCTCGAAGAATTCTCGGATGAATAAACATATTGAACTATGTTACTTGTATTGGACCAATTAGCCTGTTGTTTGATTGATAAAAAATAATAAGAGAAAGTTTAAAAGTATACACAAGAAAGATGTCGAGGCTGATAATTAGTTTCAGAAGTTTAGTGAAGTTGTCTGTCTTGTGAAAAAAATCATAAGTAACAGGATCTCTCTTTCTCTCTGTTCTTGTCCCCCTCCACCTCTCCTCCCTCCTCTCCCCTCCCCCATCCCTTGCCCCCAGAAATCGTTGCTTTCTGTGTTATTTTCATCTTTATGAAGGGCTTGGGGCAGTAAGAAAAGAAGACACTGTGGCTAAAATCTAGACCTTTACATTTATGAATAGTGTGAGGCTTGCAATGGCTGTTGTGGCTTATCTTGTTTCTGCCCCCAGCTCTTCATATGTTTATAATATCCTTTTTTACCAGTTTTTTCAATTGAGTACCATTTGTTGTAATGTATTTTTAGATTACATTAATGTTTTTTGATCACCTGCATGTATTATCTTGTGATTTTTTTAATGTGTCTACTTTTAGCTTTTACTGCCCACTTGTTATGCATTTAAAATTATTGTTGGTGTGGTGGGAAAGAAGAACAAAGGTTTTTTTGATCAATTTATAACCTTTCATAAAAGCTTGTGTTTCTGTTTTCAGAAAAAGCGAACAACTTCTGCCCTTATGTCCAATGCTGCAGCTGTACGTGCTAAGCAATATTCTCCTCCTCTACCCACAGTAAGTGAATTTATGAGTAATTGATCTTCACAGGTTCTTTGTATCAGTGTTGTAAAGATCTTTTAGCAAGACCTTTTTACACGCACCATTCGGTTCTCTATTTTTGCTTTAACCCTTTGCATATGAAGCTGGGTACATGTGTACCCCAATTTCACTTTTTTACTTGTGTACATATCACTAATTTTGTAATATTGAAATTTTGTTACATTGTCTGAAATACTGCCATTGACAATTACATCTTAAAGAAAGTAATAGTTTTAAGGTTTTTTCATTTTCTACTTAAAAACAAGCACTGAACTACATTTATACCCAACTTTGTGTTCCGCATCACAAATTTTTATTCCTCATTAATTATTAGAAATAGATAGAAAAAACTAGAACAAGATGCACTAAGTGTTTGTTATTTACTTGTAATGAATATTCAGATACAAAAACAATAAAAATATGCATCAGTTGCCTAAAACATGAATAACCTTGAAAGCAGTATTTTGATGAAGTGTATTGGTGTACTTAAAAGAGAAAGATAGGAATAAAGTTACTTAATTCTATTAAATTTTTCGTTCATTATATATTAACCACTCAAAATGTTCATATTTTAGTTCATTATTTCATATTTCAAAGAAATATTTCATAATATTTGAGTGGGGTACATGTGTACCCAGCTTGGTATTCAGTGTTACATTTAGAGCTTGGTATAGGAGAGGGTTAAGTAGACAAGTAGTTGGGTTTTTAATTTATTGAGGGGTGAGAGTGTATGTTTGGGTTGTGAGTGCAAGGAAATGTGGGTGTGGTTTGCATGTGTGTGTGTGTGTATACTTCTTGTACATGTGTGGTGTGGGTCTGACAACCACACGTGTGTGGTGCACTTACTGTGTTATGAGCTTGTGTAAGTTTAAGTGCATGCATAACAAAACTAATACAATCTCATGAACTGACATCTTTTCAATTGTTAGTTATCATAAGCCTTCCACTTAGTATGTTATAGATTCTCAAATAATGTAAGTTGAGAACTCACCTCTTGGTTGTTATGCCTTCTTAGCGCAGCAGTCCAGAGCCAACTGAAGAAGATATGGATCCAGAGCTAGCTCGTTATTTGAACCGTTCATACTGGGAGAAACGCCAAAGTGAGGATAGATCTAAGAGTGGGGCATCGTCTCCTGGCCCAGCTAATGAGCGGGATCGGCGCAGCCCCACTGGCCAACAGCCTTCTGCCCCCAGCACTGCTTCCAGCCCGCCTGTGCAAATCACTGCAAGCTCAGCTGCTCCCACCTCCAAGCTAATGGTAAGTGAGGAAGTTGACCAAAATTAGATAGTGCTGCCATTAATAGAAAAATTCTGAAGATCACTCTATATTTATTTGAAATTCAGGTGTTTTATTGTCTCATTGAGAAAACCATGCAAGTCAAAATGTTTTGACAATCATTTTAATGCAGTTTTTTTTTTTTGACTAACAAAAAGCTGTTTTTTCTGAAACTGAAACATGGTCAAACACAATTCTAATTATAAGAAGTTTTTCACTTGAAAATGTATTACACAAGTCTGCATTATTTTTGATGTCTGTAATATTTTATTTGTTTCTTTATGCATTTTTCATTTCAAATCTGTAATCAGAATTTCCACATCAGCTTTTTGCTCTACAAACGAATGTTTTTGACATTTGTGGTTTTTATTCGAAGTTAATGCCAATATCTCTTTTTTAGGCAGATTCTTATAATTACTTGAAATTTAGTTATCTTTAACATCTTCTTAATAGTACATGTCAAAGATAACAAAATTTCACCAATTTATATGTATGTTGAGCTGGAATTCATCTGCCAGCTAAAACATTGAACACATAGTATATCTTTGAACAAATTTATCTCAAAACTTCATTTTTCAACTAGATTTGAGCCCATGAACAATATGCATACAGAATCCATTTCATTTCTATTTATTACATTAGTCATTAGTCATACATTATATTATCTGTCAATCCTTCAGCCTGGTCACAGTGGAAAATAATTAGTTTTCATGTGTATGTTTTTGGTTCTCAGCACCAAAAGCAGGAGAATGGTGAAACAGATTCTCAGATTGAAGAGTTTGTGGGCGGTCTCAAGAGCCAACTTGAAATATTTGTTAATCGAATGAAATCTAATTCAAGTCGAGGACGCAGCATTGCTAACGACAGTTCTGTACAGACGTTGTTTATGAATATCACAGCCATGCACTCACGTCTTCTGCGTTACATTCAACAACAGGATGATGGCCGAGGTAATTCAAATAATTAATTTTTTGGTTTGTTATTGTTAATGAGATAGTTTTTCTCTTTGTCAGTGTTCTGTTATATAACTCAGTACTGTACATAAATTTTGAGATAGTTTTTCTCTTTGTCAGTGTTCTGTTATATAACTCAGTACTGTACATAAATTTACAGGAAGAGACATTTCTACTGTTATAGTGAATGTTTTAAAGAATTTACAAAAAGGGCTTTGGCATTGCAGTGTACTTTGAGGGGCTTCAAGACAAGATGGCACAAGTGAAGGATGCACGTGCTGCATTGGATGCCCTGCGTGAGGAGCATCGTGAGAAACTGCGCCGGCAAGCGGAAGAAGCTGAGAGACTGCGTCAGTTACAAATGGCACACAAGTTAGAGATAATGAGAAAAAAGAAACAGGAATATCTGCAGGTATGTTCCTTTAATTGTATTTCAGTATCAATCAATATGTATGTTGCACTGCTCCAAACTAGTTATTTAATTATAAATCATTTTGAGGGCAATTTCTGTTTAATATAGTTCCGAAATATATTGAATATTATTGTGTATGATAATCTTCATTTTATTTTACAAAAAGACACTTTTACATTAACTTATTCAGTTTGTAGCATAGAGCAACTAGTGAGTAGATGGTGTAGTAAGTGTTCAAATTATTCACATTCCTGATTTCACACATTGCATATGGTGTGGGTATGGGCATAACACAAATAATATTCTCACGTAGGCGTGCTAAATCCTCTCATCGAATATTGCTTAGCAGTCAGTGGAGTCACAACCTGTAATTTATTTCTGCCATGGCAGCATAATTAAAGATCTTCACTTCAATGCTAAGGGAAATATAATTTCACAGTAATCAGCGTTGTGCTTCTGAAGGATTTGGAATTCTAGAACTTACAGCAAGATCTGTCACTTACATTGAATTCTATGTAGTTGAAAATGTAACATAACATGCTTTGTATTTCTAAAGTTTTGTATTTCTATCATTTTGAGTCCAGATTGAAGTAAAATTGTGAGAATGTTGATATTTGGCATCAGTAACTTACTTTTCAGTAACTTTCCAATAGCTTTGCATAAGACAGTGATATCCAAAAAAACTGTTCATATTGTTCAATTTTTGTTTTCTATTTGTCAGAGGTTTTATAATTATGAGGCAATGTTTATTTGAAAATGTCATTAGTTTAGTTAAACAATATTTAGACATCTGAGTTCCCTGAAGTGTTATCCAATATGTGAGAATAGCTTTTAATTTTTATGTTCCTTCATCTTAGTACCAGCGGCAGTTGGCATTACAGCGCATTCAAGAGCAAGAAAGAGAAATGCAGATGCGTCAGGAACAACAGAAGCAACAATATTTAATGGGATCTATGGGACCCATGCCACCAGGTCCAATGGGTTATCCAATGCCCCCATACATGACTCCAGGTACACAAGGAAACAAATTTGATAGTAGATCTAAATTTTTAAACTACTTTCTTTCTTAGGAGTCAAACATATCTCAGCTTAAAATAAATCATATATGTACTTATAAAAAAATTGAATGAATAAAAGTTATTTACTAATAATTCAAGCAACTTTCAGGTAACTTTGAGAAGATATTAATTGTTTATTCACTAGTACTTTCAGAAAACCCAGGGCCATTGTCAATTTAGAAGGAAGCATCAGATTCATAAGGACAAATATGTTTTAAAGATTCGTTTTAGGTTTTCTGGCCAAGAACTTGAAAACATGTCTTGACTGTTGAGTGCTTTCAGGATTAAAATAATAATGCTTATTTTAATTTGAACCAACCTCATCTGGGCACTATTACTTAAGGGCTCAAAAATGGTTTGTACTATTTTAAAAATAAAATCCAATGCTATACAATTTAAATCGGTTGCAGGTATACCTCAGAACTACCCTCCAGTTGGTGTAGATGCACAGCATCCACAATTTCCAATCATGAGTCAGGGGCCTCCTTCCAACACATTTAACAGTCTACCACCAGGAGGAGGGTCAGCACCTATGCCATATGCCCAGTTTTCTCCTGGCACAGGTAGGCATGTGAGGTTGATTGTAGCTTAATACTAATTAATACTTTTCATTTCTAATTCTCCATGCTTGAAAGAACTCTTGTTTTAATGTTTATATAATTAGGTTGTTCAATGTCCAGAAATGTTTTGTGGTTAAAAAATACTATCGTTTAAAAGGATTTTCACTTACGTTGGAATAGTAATAAAAATTATCTCTATTTGAGGAAAATAAAATTTAATAATAAAAGTAACTCATTTTCATTGCTGAAAAAGTATAGAAAATTTGCAATTACATTTTTGTTAAAGTTTATGAATATCCTACGTTATGTGCACTGCTTTGATGTTTACCTTTGTATGCAGCCATGGCAGGTATGCCACAACAACCTGGCCCAGCATCTGCAAACATGGCAATGGGCCCTGGCCCTATGCTGCCACCTCACATGCTGGGGCCCCGAAACTCCCTGCCTCTAGCAATGGGTGTGCCTTCTCAGGGTCCCTCTCCTGGCGGACCTCCTCAACCACCTCCTGCCCAACCTTTGGCAGGACCCTCTCCTCAGGGGCCAGCACCAGGCCCCCCACAGGTAAGGACAAAAAAGTTCCATTGCATGTTATTGTCAAATGAAAATTCTGGAATATTTTTTATGGAAATAAAATAAATACAAATCCAAAATAAAATAAATATGCAACATCTGGTTTTTGCCCATTGTTTTTTAAAGATCAGTCAACAATTACTATACTGGAGGTCATACAATTAGGTGAGTCGCTCTGCTCTCGCTCCATGACTGCTACCACTACATTTCCTTCTTAGTCGTTGACTCTCCTCAGTGCTCAGATGAAATCTTGCATCTTCCACGGGATGTCAGGTGAAGATTATTGTTGCTTCTGAAGTGAGGTTCTCAGAGCATCAGACACAGAAAGAGCTACATGAAACTTGGACAATTACTATTTATGGAGAAGAGGATAGAGGGTAATGGGGAGGCATCCTTGAAGATGATCTTGAACTATCTACATTTTCTGCTTCTGGAATAATTGGTATACAGTACAATGAGAGAATGTGTTGAACTCTTGCTTGCTCATATAGTCAGGGAGTGTATTATGATATTTTCTCCTTCCTAGACAATGGAATCACTTTCTGAAAAACTGGGAAAAGTCAAAAAATTTCATTGATCCAGAAAAATTAAGGAAGTTTTAGAAGAAACTTCAGAAATTCTGGAATCCAGATAATATGGGAATTTTGGGGATGCATTAACACATTTGCCAAAAAATATGTAGACATACTGTTCATTAATAGGGAAACCATTATTTTAAAGACACTTTTCTCTATCAGAAAACCAGAAGAGGGGATTCAAGGCATCAACTGATGTCACTGCAGTGCCTCTGACCGGGACGTCCTGGGGTTCAAGTCCCTACAGTGGCAGGATTTTAGCACTAGCCAAATACCTAAGTTGAGTTCTGTCACTGTGTGGAGGAGAATTCTAGGCTGCTCTGATTGGTAGTTTTCTGTGGTTTCTCCGATCAATACCAGGCGAATGTTAGATCAGTACCCTGCCAAATGGGCTACGGACTGCACATGAACTTTCCCTCCTATTCCTTGTCCTATCCTCATCCCTTACACACACTTACACTTACATGCACTACATACTACACATGCCAGGAGATGAGATTGGTGCTTAGAGCTTGTCCCTGAAGACGCAGTTCCCCGCTGGTGAGGTACGCTTGGTTGGGGAATACCCTGCTAGCCAACAGTAGGTCGGTGCCGGATCTTGCCATCCATTGAGACAAATCACTACCACTTCCCAAGCAAAAAACATGCCCTACACTACGAGTTGATGTACCCAGAATCACTAGTAATCAATCTATTAGGATCCACACTTTTAATTAAATGATTCCAAAGGAATCAGTATACTTTTATGGTGTGAACTTGCTACAAATTCACAGAAACCTTCCGTATATATTTCCATCAGTCATTACAATTGCATGATTAAATGGAGATCCAAATGAATGAAAACTGGATAAATTCTACTATATATCAAGTATTCAGGTATAAAACATGATTACCCACTTGCTTTCGAGAAACGAGCAATTGCACATTTCAGTTTAAGGTGATTTAAGTGGGCCACCTAAAAATGTTATCTAGCTGATGCCAAAAGTTAAGATACCACAAAAATTGCAACTTTGAAGGATACCATCTTTTATGTGTGAGTTCTTCATATGTCTGAAGTACATATAAGTACATATGTCTGAAGTATATAGTAAAGTATATAATATAGGTGATAATGTACACCTGCATTACTTACAGCACCTCTTTATTATTTATATGGTTTTATATTGCTTTTCTACTATTGATTATGTTATGTTTTTGCTTAAACGTTTGGTTACATCAATTAAAAGCAAAGGTATCCCCTTTTTTCCATAGTATTGTATGTGATATACGAATGCCTGAAACATGTTTCTCAAATTTGTAATGTTATGATTTTTTCTTCCTTGTGCTATATATCTTGTTGTATTCTTCTTTCATTGTAATCTTTTCATTTTGGGCTACAAGCCTCTATGCTTTAAGTAAATAATAAATAAATATTATTCCATAAATAACACTAGTAATACATTATTTTTCAGCACAAATGTTGACCTTTTCTTGGCTAAATTGGAGAGTGCAAAAATTAATAATATGTATCCGGATCTCAGTTTATTTAATATTTTCTCTTAATAGTGTGAAATTTTGGTAGGGGAAAAATAAGTTCTGGTAAACTGGAAAATGTCATTGATATGTTTCGTAGGAAAAGATTCATGAACTTGTCTCATTGTCTTCTTCTACTTTGTTGTCTTCCCCTTCTTCCTTTTCCTCTTCTTACTCTTTCTTTTTTTCTCGTCAGTAATATTTCTTGACAATGAATGGATGGAACGTACTCACTGTGAGGCTCTGTTTAAGGGTATCTAACAGTACTAGTAACTCTAAACAAAAACAGTTGAGATAGCTGTATACTATTATTAGTTCACTCTTAGGAAATTTCTCAAGTAAACTAATACACATGTGTTCATATGTTTCTCATTGGTTTTTAGTTTGAGCTCAGTGTCAGTTCCTGAAAGTTCTTTCCTTTTCCATTCACATGCTGATATTTGTAAAATTAATGAGGTGACCAGACTAGTCACTTTTGATAAAGGAGACAACTGTATAGTGCAGTTAATATGACAGGTGATAAGGCTGCAAGTCACTGCCACTTAAGCACACCCAGCAAACCAAAGATCATGTTGAATCTCAATGTACAGCTCTATGAGAAGAAGCAGCTTGTCAGACCAACTGCAATCCACCTGCATTGCCTTTCTTTGACTGTTCAGTCATAATCAAGTGAAAGTTTTGAAGGGCAGGAAATCCTTATTCACATTTATGGCATTAAAAAAAATACTGTGGCTAAATTCCTGATAAAAATAAATGCACCCTAATTAGATACTTCTAAATTCAGTACCTGGCTGCAAATGTAGATGTCAAAAACCAGATGGTAATGTTGGGCACCTTGGAGATCCTAAATCTGAAAATTCGTAACAATAGTCCCTGTGTTAGGTGTGGTACTGTCCAAAGCCTGGGCATTACAAAGAATTAAAATAGCAACCACAAATTTGAAGCAAAAATTATGAATTTTTATTCATTTTGTATTTATATAATTGGCAAAAACTGTATACCAAATCTTCCATTATAGTGATTATAACAATATTACTAATGTTTTACATGATAGTGTATTTGAATTACAAAATTTAGATATTTAGTATTTTTTTATAGGGTCTCTCTTTAATACAGTAATTACAATGTAAGTGTTTGGTATACATATTGCTCAAAGTATATATGAAATGAAAATAACAAAATGAGAAGAAAAGAGATGGTAGTAAGCTAATGATGCAGATTAGTGATCAAATACAATATTATTTACAAGTTTTCAAAAGTATGAAGAATAAGTGTTGAAAATGTCTATTTGGTTGCAGTACTTGTTTGCTAAAGATAAAAGTCTGTTGAATGTGTCGTCCCCCCTATAATCAGTTTTACAACATTCTACTGAGAAAGACTCAATTTTTCTAGTAGTATTTTGCAGAACCAATAATCTATTGTTTGTTTAAAAAAAAAGAAAGTTGATTACACACGATACAAATTTATGCAAGAAAATGAAGTCACATATATTTCTTCAAGATATGGAGTTTTAAACTACTTGTAAAGATCAGAGTAATCGTGACAAAATTTATGAATGGATGCATTATTCCATCCATTTGGTACTGACGCATTCTCTTGCCATTTGCCATCTATCACTGCTCAAACTATATTTCATTCACGTTTCCTCAATTTTTTTCTGTTTTTCTGTTTTCTAATGGTAGAACTGAAATATTTATTTAAGGAAATTATAAAAATAGCAGCTTACAATTTACAAAAAGGAATCGAGGAATATCATCTTAAGATATATTTCCAAATCTAAAACCATGAACATTCCAGGTGCAAAATAGTTCTAAATAATAAAAGTTTAGAACAAGTTTGCATCTTTCATTACTTAGGCTGTAGTGTGTCATATCTAATAGAAAGTGATCTTGATGTCAAACTGAGTAGATTCCAGAGAATGTGTGGACCAATAAGCAAAACATAAAGAAATAAAACCCCTAGGGGCACTCAGTTAAAATTCTATAAAACCTTTGCTGTCCCAATACTAACCCGTGGATGCAAAAATTAGGCGTTAAATGGATCATCAAAAAGAAAAATTCAAACTAACGAAATGAAGTTATTGCAAAGTGTTGCTAACTATACTTTTCTAGATCATTAGAAAAATGTTGATATACGACAATAAATATTTTAAACTGTTATTATTTTTTATTTTTATTTAATTTTCGCTGTTTTAAAAATATCTGGAAATATTCATGTGTATAAAGCAGCATTGAAAATGGGGTAACGTGTGTATGAATGCTGGTACACAAAATTTCAATAAATAATCCGGAAATTCATCTTGACCAGATGAATATTTATTTTTTGTTTACTAATTATTCCCAGGATTTTGTTAGAAGTTTCGGAAATATACATAGTGTTGAAAACGACAAAAAGAAATAAACATCTTGTCGAACTCTAACCTCACAACAAGAGCTTAACGAGACGTCGATGGCAAGTTGTACCGGGCGGTCAAAATTTAAAGAATATTTTGGTATTAGTTAAGCAAAACGACCTCGCTGAAACGTAAATATAAGTAAAAAGTGCGTTTTGTGTACAGATGAATCAATTAAGATTTTTTCTTGTTTATTGCTGTCTCAGTTAATGCTTACAATTAACGAATGGAGAAACTGCTGAACCGGTCAGTCTTCATATTGTATTCATTAGAGAGTCTGCATCTGTGGATTCATTACATCATTAAATACAGTTCTCTTTTAATGTTATGCAAGACTAGTCGGAAATTTAACTAGTATTACGCGAAAAGTAATCATATTTTCGAAAAATTGTACGCGAACTTATTTCAAAGTCTGTCTTTAATGAACAGATTTCGTTAAGGGAAAAATCTCAATCTTTAATATTTTAGTTGTAGGAAGATACGGAAAAAATTGAACTATTGCAATTTTCCGAAAATCGGGATTTTTAACGGACATGAGACGTACACCATTCTCTGAAACGTCCTTCACACTGTGCTACAACTAAGTTTAATCAAAAAACAATGGAGCCATTTTTTTAAATTTTGAAAATGAACCAGGAGCTTCATGTAAAGAGCCCTTCAAAATTAAAATATCGTGTAACATCAGCTAGGTCGATTGGGGAATATCAATTTTAGGATCAATGGTTTAGCCACCAGCGTTGTTCACGGACTAACACACGCTTTGCCGTCATTCGATTTTTGTGTATCAGACCACACAAAACATGGATTTTGGCTTCCCTGTGTTTTCGCTCAGCATTATATATAGTTCGTTGGCAGAAAGTAAAAATCAAACTTAATTATCACAGATAAAATCAGATGAAGATTTCGTAAAAGATTTTAAATCGGTGAGAAAACTATTATGACCCTAAATACTATTACTGAATTAAAATTATTGTATTGCAATATCGATTATGTAATCTTCCAAATTTCCAAAATTACCATATCATGGATGTTTTGAGTAAGTATGAGGATTTATTCATTCGAAAATTCAAAAGTATTATTAAAAATGTAAATCTAATAGTGTTATTAACCGTACTTTTCAGGTATGTCATATAATGTACAGTTATCCTCTAAAATTATGAGAACTTATTAGTAAGCTTAGTATCGACAGCAGAATATCAATTTTGAAAAGAAAAAAAAAATCCTGCTGGCCTGTTAAAAACTGTTATTCACAGTAGAAACATTTTCGGAAATTGATCTAAGGTACGTTAAACCCTGCGGTGGCACCAAACCCGTGATACACTTTCCATCTGAAAAAATACTTTCTTAAGCATTTTAGGACCCAGAAAATTAATTAGTAACATATGCTTATTGAAAAAATTAGTTTTGTTTAAAGCTCGTTTTTGTACAAACTTGTACATTCCAGTACTCGGTTGCGAAAGAAAAGTGCGTGAGTGAAAAATTTATATTCTCAGACCTGAAAACCGGGAAAAGCCTTGAATCCCAAAAAGCCTAATCGATGATAATCCTGCAATGTTGACACAGTCCTAGCTTGCGTATATGGGGCGACGCAAATTACTGAGGAGGCGAGTGGCCCAACGAAAAGTGGACGTCTGTGAACCTATTTTCCCCTTTTCAACTTCATGCGTTTAACTACAATTATTATTATGAAATATAATCATCACTAATTTTGTTTTTCATCATAATCACTTTTTATATATTCTACAACCTTAATATTTTATTACATTACTATACTAACTTCCAGACTAGTACAATGAAGTGCTATACTAGTGTGTTTAATGTAGTGTAAATATCACTTATTGAAGAAGTCCTTGTTGATGAAAAATGTTCCAACTTTATTAGGTGGAGCTGTACAGAAACGGGTGGTCTAAACCTCACTTTTGGTCTCATTAAACGCAGAATTTGTTCCTCTATAACTTTTGTGTGGACCAAAGAAGTTAAAACGACAATTTTTCATTATATTTTAAAATTTTCTAACTTTGATGAGCAGTAGTATAGGATAATGTGCTGCAATAAATATGCATCTGGTCTCCTTCAATGTAGAATTTAATGCCTTACAACTTTTAATTGGACCCTGTTTTCGATAGTGTGTGAATCCTTTACGAAATATAACCGTACAGCCACAAAAATATTCTTTTTGGGGGTTCAGTTTTACCCCACTACCAACGCTTAAGCATATCGCCGAGAGGAAAAAAACGAGGATTGTCATGTTGAGCCACAAATTAAACCACTAAAACAATAAAACCGTATGTAGCAATTATTTCCGTTTCGTTTACTTGTTTGGTTTTATTCTGCTGGACTATATGTAGAGAAAGAAGAGGAATAGGCCCAAGACGGAGCCTTGTGAGACGCCGCTGAGGGCACGCTTTTCGGAGGAGAGAAAAACGCTAGTTCTCACTTGGAAGTTCCGGTTCTGTAGAAAAGCAGTGATCCAGTGTAAGAGGTTATATAAACCCAAGTCCTGGAGCTTGATAAAAAGATTTTTTTGAAGCCAGTATAGATATCTACTGGTAATTCGTCGTTTTGCAATTTGGACCAGTTCATCAATCATTTTAGAAGGTTGTAGCAGATAGACGTGCCTGAAAATAACGTTCATTGAACGGAAATATGCTTTTGCAGAAATCCAATATTAAGGCAGTGACAATTTTTTCCATAACTTGAAGGAAGGGAGCGGTCAGTGAGATAAGGCGATAATTTCTTGCCATTGTTCTGTCATCTTGTACGAGGAACTACGGTCGCTAAGAACCATTCGGGTGGAAGGCGTCCTTCTTTCATGGATCGTTCAGGAAAGCCAACCAATGTTGGGTTAAGTGAGGAAGCACATTGTTTAATCTGGAAAGGATGGATCCCATCGATGTCGAGTCGTGTTATCGTTGATTTCCATAAGATGCTTATGGACCAGTTGAACAGGGAAATGAACATCACAGAAGCTGGCATGAGAGCGTGAGAGAGCGGTGTTGAATGGTGGACCACCTCGTACCTTCGCGTTCGAGACGCTGTTGAATGGGTTGGCTAAGATCTCAGGAATCACGGCGGGATCGGAGATCATATGGCCGTCCGGATTAACAAGGGTACTGGGTGAAGCAGGTTTGGTACTCAATTGGCTCTTTAAGATATTTGTAGAAATTTTTGGATCGGAAGATACGAGTTCCACTTCATAATGTGTATGTTCGAAGTCAATTGCAGAGTTGAGCTTGTTTCGCAACAGTTTATAAGCGGCAAATAAAGTACGTTTGTTCCAGTCCATGTATTTGATTCGATATTTCTCCTTTGGCGCTATCAGTTGAATCGCAGATTTTATCTACGGTTGGTGTAGGACTCTCCTCTTTCTGTTACGAATGGGATTTGCTAAGTCAGCTGTAGTGAGGATAGCAGTTTGAGGTCCTTCCAGAGGTCAAGAATGGTTTGTGATGGGGAAGGATGATGAGCTAGATGGTGGAAGAGAGTGATGTGACGGGCGTAATCAGCTGTAAAAGAATTCTGAAAGGATGCTGTGCTTGGCGTAGTTTGGGCAAGAATGGTAGTTGAACTGTTATGATAAGGTGTGTGTGTGTGGCCTGATTTAGCTAAATGTGTAAGGCGGAGAACTTCCGTAAGTATATTACCTGTGTTAGTGAGGATCAGACCAAGTAGAGACGCCTGTTAAATTTCTCGGTAACGAGTTGTTTCATTCAAAAACGTCTTCCAAGGTTGGACTCCGTGAGGAAGCACATTGTTAAATTAGGATTGGATGAATCCCATAGGGGCCCATAGTCTTTAATTTCCTAGATGTTTATGAATGGATATTCCTTAGATGCTAAGGGAACACAGTTTTTTGCACAAATTGAATCTGATTAGAAAGCTATTTGGTGCATCAGAAATTCGAGGAAGTACTATAGATATTGCCTGTCAAAAGAAAGATGCTTGTGGGAGTGTTGGATGTATGTGGAGTACTTACGTGCATATGTAGTACTAAAGCTGTAAAGGAGGAAATATTACGGTTATATGTTGAAATGTTTCCAATGTTGTTTGATAATCAATAAAAAGCATTGTAACTATTCAGTAGTAGTTACATTTTACAAGATTTTGTAGACCAAATTACGTCGACATCTTCAGATGAATACAGAACTTTAAATTAAACACTAAGATTTCTTTTAAAGTTACGCCACATTTTTTGTAACATTTCTTGAATGATGGAAAATTGAATTTCAAAATGCTTTGTTTTTGTGTAGGGTCTCCCTCAGGGTCCAGCGCAGGGCACACCGCAGGGACCTCCAATGGCGTTCCCTCCACAAGTGGCTATGGCTCAGGGAGGTGCTCCTCCCGCTCAAGGTCCTCAGGGCCCCACGCCAAGTAGCCCCCAGCAAACGAGCAGCAATGAAGGCCTTCAAACAGAGGAACTCATTAGGTTTGACTGAAGAGAACATTTTCTGTCAAATGTCAATGAAATGCAGCTTATTAAACAAGCAGAATGACATTAGGGGAAGCTTAATAAATGAAAAAGAAATGCTCTTGCTTTTAGGTATTATTACAATATAGAATTGCATATTTTGAAAGTTTGAATACGATAGCTTGGCAAGTTATATTTTAGTAATTGTTATTTTTTTTATTATTAATATATTAAAATGTATTCATAAAATGCTTTACCAGGTTATTGACAAATATATCTTGAAATGATTAAAAGTTAAATATTGAGAACAGGAAGGTCAAGAAATGTGCTATAAAATGCATAATATATAATTAATATATAATGCATGTATATTATCAACTGCTGTACAACTTTATCTTAATCAATTGGGTTTGTTGTTTTTATTAATGTTAAGTTAATATTAAGAATGTAATGACAGATTATGAAGCTTCTATATAATAAAGCAATTCTGTATTTATATGGCATATCTCAGCTCAGTGTTGTTATTTGAGAACACTCAATGCTACTTGAAGGGAAACACATTGGTCTGAAGTGTTTATTAACTCGGATATTCTGTTTCTGCTCTTGATTTAAAATCTTTGAAATAATTTTCATAGAGCACCTATCGACCGTTGTCGCTGACGTGTGTCGTCACGCTGTTGTTGCCGTTTAGAACTGCGAAGCACGAGCTATAAAAATATATAATTATATATATTATAATAGATAAAAAATAATATATAAAATATATAAAAAAATATATAATATATAAAAAAAATTTATATGCGGCTGGCCGTACCTCCCTAAGCGTCAACATTACGAGCAATGGTTATTTCATTATCCCCGTGCGTTTTAATACCGCAACGATTTGTAACAAAGTGCCACAGACGTTCATCGCCGTGTGCTAGGCTGGCGCTGGCGATCTCCTCTGGGACCTGGAAACCCATTTTTCTGACTTCTGAGCCTCGCATCGTAATTTTTTGGATTCGCGTGGAATTGAAAGTGTACAGATTCATCGATTCTTAACGGGATTGAATGCATTATTTACGGTGTTTGGGAAATTTATTTTCATTTTATACTAGGTTTGTTGATTCCAAACGTGCATTTGATGATCACAGTTTCTTTAGTAGTAAGATTGACCACCTTGGAACAGTCCCTCTTTTTGTGTATTGGCCTCAATGCGTGCAGTGCTTTTCCGTTCAGACATTTCGGTTTTTTGTCGAAACGAGGTCTAGAGCGACTGTTTGTGATACGTTTTGTTGGTAATCGTCGGTAACAGGCATGGTTGCCGTTTCCTTCTGCTGTTACTGTTTGTGAATTGGGGTCGGCAAATCTCATTAAAAAAGTACTGTACTTCACATTTAAAAAAATTAATTATTAGATATCGCTTTAAGAAGTAAAATTATAAATGTGCGAAAAAATCGCATTAAGAGAGCATACATTTCTGAAAAATTACAGATATTTCATTATTGCAAACTATACTAGGCCAGTAAAATTTTCGAAATTATTTTATTTCATTACCACATGCAATAACAACAAAAATCACGTAATTAAGGTAAACTGTTGGTAAACATAAACAATAGTGTGTGTTGCAAAATACTAGTCCTACTGTAAACACAATGATTTGCAAAATTCAGTTCGTGATGTTTGATTTCAAAATACAAACATTTTTTTGTGCATTTTTCAGCATATTTTTACTTTTAGAGTATATCTTGGTATCGTTAAATTCTTTTGTATGTTAAACAGGCACTTATGTTTCTAAAATGTCTTCTATAAAATGTTAACCAAAAGATCGCTTTCGAAAATGCGGTTTTTGAGATGAATTGTTTACATTAAATGTTGAAATGAAATTTTCATTTGTCAGTATCCTGGCGCGTCTCTTCTATGGATCTCTGTGGAAAGAAGACACGCGCTGGTCTGTACTATTCCCTCTTCCCTCTGCAAGTAGGTACTGAACAAACTGTTTCGTGATAGGTGGCTCACGGTACTTCCAAAAATTTGTCGGCACGAAGGCAGCAGTAGCTCTCAGGGATCTCTAACCCAAAATAATGCGTACGTATTGTTGATGCACACGAAAAATTATTTATATATAGAAAATACGTTGTTTCCCAGGCCACAGTTTTTACCTGTTTATTTCGCGCCGAGACAAAGTGATCTAAGGTATCTGGGGATGTTAGGCCCATTTAAGGTCTGGGAATCTTTTCTACCGCCATTTTGGCTCGAAACAAAATGTTTTTGTACCAAGAAATTGGTGCTCTATGGATTTTATAAAGAAACGTCATATTTTTATCTGAAATGTAAATTAACTCCACGATTTTCTAAGTCTACATTCGAGCGTAATGTATATATGGTACATAGATTCCACCAACCGGGAGTTCTAATATATAATTAAAATTTTATTAAATTAGTAAGAAATTTCGTCAACTCTGAAGACGTAAAACCGCTGGCGGTAGCCTCTTCGTCGGCTTCCGATAAAGGAGAAAGTTTTATTAGCGCGAGTGCGATCACGCTTCAAAATCTTTTATCGAAATTTTTATTGGGTGCGCAGCCACGATCCACGCTATTTGATTTAAGATTGTTTTTACGGGCGCAATAAATGCTCTTTCTTGACAACTAATTGTCGTGACCGTTCATTGAATTTATTTATAAACGGTACGCCAAGCTGTCGCAACCTGCTGCATTCGATTACTGAACATTAACAAGTGCAGAAATGTTGACATCACGAGTTCGGGACTTAAGCTTGTGAGCTCCGTCCCGGACTACAAAAGGGTCGGTCATTTTCCCCGACCCTCGTTTGAAAACCGTCCCAGCAGCCCGCAGACGACCTTCGAGCAGCTGACTGAACCAACCCCTTGAATATCCCCTGAGGTTATTGGCCTCAAGAAGTCGCGTCCACGCAGTTAGGAAGAAAGCTGGTGACGTGTATTATAACGAGCTGTCGCTGGTGAGTAAGCTAATCAAGCTTCAAAATTCAAAAGAAAGAACTTAAGCCAAGAGAGAAGTGTTTAGAAATTAAATATTGCGAAGCCACGATTGGTGTTTTGTTGTGTTTATTGTATTTTAAAAAGAAGTTGTGTGTATTTTTTATTTTATTTTGAGCTCAACTAAATTCAACTCTTTTATTAACAAATTCTTTTCCTTCCTTTTTCACCATTAAGCTTCTGTGTTATAATTGTACATAGTTTTTTTTCTTTTATGTCGCAACGTAATTGCTTCTAAGCGCCAAAGCAGGCATTCTAAAAATTCCAGAGCTATCCGAGCACATCGAGTTATACAAAGGAAGAGAAGTGTACAAATGTCCCACCTTTTTTTTTCATTTCAACAATTTAATAAAGTTCTCAGGAATTGAAATGAAGAACAAAGAAAACAATATATTATGTACAAAAGAGAACACACTGCTTACAAGGATATTAAATAATTTATTTCAAATTTATAAATTTATTATAAAAAAATCTATTTATTTTTCGCAAGTGGGGCCAGCAAAACTTCTTAGTTCCACATTTCTTCGGCGGAACGTGATCTTATATGGACAAAACCACGCATTTCTCGTGAACACAATTAGCACATGCTCAGCCCCATGTCTTTGACCTCGTCTTCCGTACAAATTGCAGGACCAATCAGTTTATGTTGGTAGGTTCTCTTTCTTTTAGCTTGTGTACTTTCAGGATTTCTTTGTTTATTTTTCGGTTTGTGGTCTTGACTATCATTTCCTTTGCGTTGACTGGAAATAATTATTTCAAGTGCACCCCACGCGAGTTTTTGGCTAGTTTTCCCATATCACTCCAACTGCACGCTAGCCACCACTATCACAGAGCCTCCACCATCTTGAACAGACCCGTGTTGACATGCAGGGTCGATGTATTCATGAGGTTGTCGCCATACTCGTACACTCCATCCTCTCAAAACAATGTGAAACGAGACTCGTCAGACCAGGCAACGTGTTTCCAGCCATTAACAGTCCAAAGTCGACGTTGATGGGCCCAGGCGAGGCGTAAAGCTTTGTGTCGTGCAGTCATCGAGAGTGGACGAGTGGGCCTTCGCCTCCAAAACCCCATATCGATAATGTCTCGTTGAAAGGTTCGCACGCTTGTTGATGGCCCAATATTGAAATCTGCAGCAATTTTCGCAAGGATTGCACTTCTGTCACGTGTAATGATTCCCCTCAGTCGTCGTCGGTCCCGTTCTTGCACGATCTTTTACCCGCTGCAGCGATGCTGGTGATTTTATGTTTTGCCGAATTCCCGATATTCACGGTACACTCATGAAATGGCCGTACGGTAAAATCAAAATTTCATCGTGACCTCGAAGATGGCCCATCTCTCTTGCGTCGACAATAACACCACTCACCGACAAACTCACTTAAGTCATTGCCGGCGATAACGTACTAGTAGAGACGACTTTTAGCTTATCAAAGATGCAGCAATATGAAAGAAAACAAAAATCGTGAAACATTCCGAAAAATAGACCCAAGGGTCATTAAGAAAACCAATAAGTAAGGCGACGAAAAGAATAGCAGAAGGGTTAGTCTACAGGAGAGAATCATATTCTGCAGTGTAGTGCAGTAGTTCCTCATAATTGCCATGATTAAGTGAAAATCTAGATTCGTCATGTCCCCGAATGCTAGTTCCTGCTTACGTAGGAAACATACGGCGTTCATGAACCTTTTGAGAAGCTCGCGATTTTGTTGTACTTTCTTATTGTGGAGAGATATTTATTTGAAGATGTTGGTCCAATTGCGTTTCAGTGCGAGCATGCCCGAATGACGCCAAAAGACACGAAACTGATGTGTCGAATTGACAGTTCGCGCGAAGTTGCTGCTCTTGTGAAACTTTCCAAACTTTTGTATCCCAATTTTGTTCATGGGGTATTCTGATCTTGACCAAAGAGTAAACAAGACCAACAAAACAAATAGTTCAGTTTTTAACTGCCAGCTAGCCACTTATATTTTTCGTAGGCAGAGCAAATGAAACGTCTCGTGTTTTTTATCTGCTGTAATTGTGCTAAGGCTGGTGTTGCTTTACCATTTTCAATTACCTGCTTCTTCTCGTGGAACTGCCTCGTTGATAATGGTCTCCTCAAAATATCAATTATACATTCACTGGAAAACATAGTACACAGAATTATTCCTGGGGGATTACTACGTGTCACTACGCTGCGTAGTTACTACGAATCTTCACGAAATTACGAGAAAACAGACAATACGTTACAAACTGTACAATAGATCACCTTTACGTCGCGCACAGTGATTCTCTAAAAAGAGTAAACTGTGCTACTCAAAAAGTCGGGGATTTCAGGGTTTTGATCACGTGTGTCAGAACTAACGTCCTCAGAAAAATTGATAAAATCTCTACTGAACATTTTTGTTCAATCATTATAGAGACAAATATCTGACGTATAATAATTTTAGTTAAATTATTAATTTTTTAATTAAATTTAAGTTAAAACCTTCTCGACAATCAGTATGGTAATTTATACTAATAAAACATGGCATTAAAAAAATTGCATTGTGGTAGCACTGGCTGTAATGTGAGATGCTTGGTTTGCTCTCATCTTCTCTCTAGTGGGGTCTACTGCAATCACGTTCGTGGGGCAGTGAGAGCGAGTCCAGGCCTGGCGATAAATGAGAGCGAGAGGGAGAAACGTCATCCAAAACCCAGCTAGCTTGCCAGTGCATTATCGGCAGCGCCCCTCTCCCTTCGCGTGTCTACGGACCAGTGAAGTAGTTGCGCGCGCAGCGTCTTTTCCAATGAAGATGTTAGAGGCCCGAGGTCCCTCATAGCGCTCTTGGGGCAGACCAATGGGCTGGCGCAAAGTTCAGAGAAGAATAAACAATGAGTGCAATACTATTGATCACTTGACATATTGGATTAATGCCTTATTTTACATGACGAGACTCCGGCCATCAGGCCCGCTCTTCCGTCTGACTACGCAAATTTCGCTACGCTCCTTTCACCAACTAGCAGAGGAATGAGGAATTTCTTGGCCGACATTTTCTGAAACCGATCTAAGGAGTATGGTACGTCAAACCCTGCGTTAGCATCAGCTCCGAGATCGACTTCCCGGCTGAAAAAAATACTTTCTTAAGCATGTCAGGACTCTGTTTATTAATTAGTAACATATGCTTCCTAGAAAAACAAAAAATCTGAGTATTTTTTAAAGCTCATTTTTGTACAAAGCTCTACCCTCTAGTATTCGGTTGCGAAAGAAAACCGGTATTGTAATATGCGAAACAGAACCGGAAAATGTATATTCTCAGAGCTGCAAAACCTTGCATTCCAAAAAGCGAGATCGCTGGTCACTTTGGCAAAGTACGGGAACAAGGAGGGGGGTGAGAAACGGTTAGACGGACACGGTGAGGCCAGGGGTACGCGTCGAGCTGCCGGAGATTGGAGTGAAGTGACGTGTTGGTGAAAGTGATACCGATGTTTTGCGACTTAGTGGGATTGTAAAGCATCCATTCAAATCTGATAGCAAAGGTGTACGTGAAAACGTTTTCTAATGGTTGGACAGTGGAGGAACGTGCAAATAATCACTGCGTACGGTGACTGCCATTAAGACCGACGGGCTGTCAGCCGTCGGGCCGGCAACTTCTGAGAGACATTTCAGGTGCCGACGTCGAGGCCAAAGCAGCTCGCGGGGTCGCGGGCGATTTTCGCGGCCATTGGCAGCGGAGCTGGGCTTTCGACCACGGGCGGTCGACGAGGGCGACAGGAACTTCCAAGGGCGCCACCATTGAAGGCGACGCCGCAGCAAAGGAAGTTGTCAACCAACGCCACTAACTATAAGTACCAGATGTAGATTTTTTTTATCTCGTTCTCTGAATCATTTTTCGCACATGAACGAAGTGTCGACACGATGTGATATTAACGTGAATTTTGTGGAGTACAACGGTAAAATGAGCGTAGTTAATCTGGAGAATGTAAGGGTTAGGTTGTATCTGAATTCTTGTAGTGATTTATATTATTTTCTTCGGTGAACATTATTTTTGGTTTGGAGGATACATGCCACGGCGAAAATTAGTGTAAACAGAATTTTGTTATATTTACTTGGGATAAAATCATGAGTGAGTGAGGAGCCAGAACTCATAATTAAAATAATAAACGGGATTAGGAAGAGACCAGCAACGAATCGAAAATTCAGATTCATATTGGGGCGTACAAAACACATTTTTCCAATGAAGCTATTTCCTGCGTCCATTATGGTGGAAAAGTGTAGTGATTGAAGCATTTTACAATTACTGTGTCATGAGCAGGGCTCGGATTCTGACATATTATCTTTTCATTAGTACATTCTAGACGTAGCTAACTTGTAAATTAATATTTATTATGACTAGGTGATAGAAATGTATAATTATTGGTTGATATTTTGCCATTTTTCAATTTTTGGATCGTTACTTCATTTTTTCCCTATCCATGTTTTTTTGTTCATGAATATTTCACGAATTTACAGTGACTAACTAAAATAAGTTTTTATTGTATCACCATTTATGACGAAATTCACTAATGCAATGGACTCTGCTTTTCGAACTCTGAAAATTACACACGGATCTACGGTGATTTCCTTGACCTTTCAAAACCGACGGTTGGAAGATCGGAGCAAGGGATTACATTTCCTCACAAGATGAAGACTTTATATTAAATGTAGTATTTTATAAATTTATTTGATTTAAAATTGTAAAGTTCATTGAATATGTAAATATTCAATGAATATTTACATACACATTTTTTGCAATTAAAAATGTAGCCATTTCCCCCTTATTTGAAAGATTTGAGGTAATTTCCTTCTAATTTTTAAGGGTCATTTTTAAAGGATTTTTTATGGATCATCAGAATGCGAGCCGTGATATTTCCTATTGCTTAATCTTATTGGACTGATTTGTTCGTACAAAATGAAAGAATACTGTGAAGTTCCTTTGGAAATTCCCGCAAAAGCTAACAAAACGACGGTCAATGGTTTCCACGAAAATCACGAGAAATACGGTGATGGAAAAAATTATTGCAAGACCTTCCTCTCATCAAGTTTTCACCTGAAACCTTTGAATATTTTTTAAAATTCTCTCTATTTTGCTCCCATAATGAATTCAAATATTAGTTCATGAATTGTATTATTTTTTTATAACTTTAAATTATTGTAATACTGTTTTATGTATTTTAACTCTACATAAAAGTAGGGTGTTAATGCAAAAATAAATAATATGTTTGAAAGTTGAAAAGAAGACTCAAAATGAAATTTATTGCAACAAAATACTGTTCTTTATGGCAGTTTTTGTAACTACAAACACTCGACTGTATCAGAAAAATCCAGAAACCATTAATATTATGAAGTTGGTCCGCCACATGCTTTGATTACTGCGTGGCATCGTTTAACCATCGATATAATTTAATTATTAATAAATTCCTTGCTCAATTCATGAAATCACACACGCACAAGAATCTCGAGTAGTTCAATTTTATTTAGGTTTTTTGTTATAGCATTCCCCATAACCATCCAACATTTTTTAATGGTATTGAGATAAGGACTATTACCAGGCCAATCTAATACCTGGACCCCATTTTTTTCAGGAAAGACTTTACCTAAAATTTAAAAATATACTAATCGCTTGTATTAACTTCTACTCCATACACTCTGCAAATAGCATTCATATGACTTACCTTTAAAGCTCTGTGGACAGGAGAGTCGTCTTGAAAATGCAACATGAAGCATCATTAAAGTGGTCTCTAATAGCTCGCATCAGCTTTCTTTCAAGAATATTTTTGTTGGTATCTCCAGTAACAAAGCTTTTTATGAAGTCGAGGCGACCAACCCCATGGCTAGAAATGCATCTGATCATTTGTCCTTGCGTATGTTTCACATTTTGCGTAATACACGAAGACAAAAATTATTCGGCGCTTCTGCGGCGAACAAACCGTTTCCACTGGAGCCATGCAAATTAAATTTCGACTCATCGGGAAAGAGAAATTTATTCGACATCTCTGGATACCATGTCACATGTGCTTTTGTACTGTAGCCTCTTTAGTCGCATTGATTTCAACAGTTCAGTCTGGGCGTCGGGCAGGAAGCCCTGCCCAATGAGTCTACTCCAAACAGTTCTACTAGCCTAGTACTTACTAGTACTTCATTACCAGGGCCCAGTAATAAGATTTTTTTGCCAAAAAAATGCGCCGTTTTCCGTGGCACGATTGCATAACTGTCTCTTACAAAGTACCTTCGTAAGGGCGAGAAAGTAAAAACGGAGGGCTTTACTTAAATATGAGAAAAGATCTGTTACAGAGACGTCTGGTTCAACGTTGGGCTGAAATTCATCAAAGACTACTGGTCCTTCAAACCCACAACCAGCTAAAAAAGTACAGGAACTTGACCCGGTTGATCTGGTACCTGTTAGAAATGTTAATATAGTTTCTGAACATCAACATCCAGTCTCGATCAATTCCAACATCTACTTAATTGAAGTCCGCATCTGTGTCTACACGTGGTCCTCAATTCGCTAATACCTTAATCTTGTTGATCGTCAAGGTATAATCATAAGTTCTAGATATGTTATAGCAATATACGTGTAAGAATTGTAATATGTGATTATATGGTAAGACATGTTATACGACTCTTATTTGCAGCCTGTACAACACAATAATGATAGAAAAATTCTTTAGAATTACTGTATATTTTAGTCTTTACCTAAAAATTCCGAATCGGGGCTTGATTTCTGGCGGGACGCGACAGAACGGCGCGGCGTTCCGGAACAAACTAGGGGAATTAAAAAACAAAAAGAAAAGGACAAACATTTGGTAATCTCGATTTTTATTTCGAAATTTCTTTTCACACTCAAAAGTAAATATTTTTCCATTCAAATTGCTTTTTTAAACAAAAGTAATAAAAAATGATAAAATGTTTTTTTAAATTTATTATTGTTATTACATTCAGAAAGACCCAGTGCTACTATTGTAATTAAGTATGATTTATAATTATTAAATTAATTATACATATAAAACAATTTCTATTAAATTAATAATTAATTTGGAATGTGTTCTGGGACATAAAATTGTATAAATCAAGTGATTACAATCATTGTTTGAACTATCTGCAGAATCATCATCCAATTGGATTACTGTACTAAGAATTCTTGAGAAAAAATGGATGAAATCAATGAGAAATTAAAATCTTAAAGAAGAAAGCGAAGGAGAAATTTAGTTAAAAATTTCAATCAACTTAAAAAACACTAAAAGCAAAATAAAATGATTAACACCTAGTGTTGACCAGATCAATTAAATAAAATGTGTTTGATATTTACACTCCTTAAATACATGTTTTTTTTTTTCCCCCAGACAGCTTAAAAATCTATTACTTATTATTTAAAAAATAGTTGGTCTTCCAGTCTTTAGTCCCATTGTTGCTGAGACTAGTGTCAATATTCTTTCTGCTAAATACAAGCATTTTACTTTGCATCTGATATCACCAAATATGCATGGTATCCCATATTTCTCTGTAAATTTGGAAATATCATCATAATCTATTCTCTGTTCACAGGATGGTACATCAACAACACTTAGGAGGCATACTCGATGCAGGTGTACTTGTTTTTTGAGTTTTTTAAGAGCAGATCTTATCTGAAACAAATAAAAACCACTTTTGTAAGGAGCAACTTGCTCAAGATTTCCTGCTTTTAAAGAAACACACCATTTCTAAGCAGAATCAGTATAGAATAATCCTTCCATTAACATTCTACCAAGCATAAAGTTTACTTTTTTTGGAAAAGCCCCACCATTAAGCCTATTAAGATAACTGACCTAACCTATTAAGATAATTTCTACGATACTTAGGTGGTAGTGATAATTTCTACAATACTTAGGTATAATAAATGTATCACAAACTGAAAATATTCTGGAAAGTTTGTTAATTAAGGTAATATCAATATCTAGGTCATTAGTGGCCACTATTGCATTTAATGGTATGGTAACTGTGAAGATGACATTTTAATAGTGATAATAGGGTGTGAAAGGACGAATACAAATACAACCATGCCCGAGGCGGGACTTGAACCCTTGATCGCTATAACACTACTGCCTCAACAATCTCAGCCATTCTGACCAGCCTCTGCGAAGTTTGCCATTTTCTCACACTTCACTGAACTTGCAAAATAGGCACACAAAAAAGGCATTTATTCTGGCTGAAGAAGTGGTGGTTAAAGCACATGAAATGTTGCATAATCACCATTTAAAAATTATTGTAAAATATTAACAATTAAAATAATTCACATGGTATTTTGAACTTCATTTGAATCTTGAAATGGTATCAGTGAAAACAGAATTATAGATTGTGTTCTTTGCAGTTGTGTATTGCCTGAAGGGAAGAGAGAACAAAAAGGAATTGAGAAGGGTATATCATATACAGACATCTGTCCTCAAGAGGGATCAGAGGCCATACACAAACTAGGGAGATTTCTTGTGAGCAAACAACTGTCAGCATCAATGAAAAACAAATAATCTTCACTGGTATATTTTGGAATTCCTTGAAAGCTAGATGATTTAGCGAAAACAGCAGCACATTACATTTCCAGTAAAGTCATTTTCATAACTTCCAAAAGTTTGAATCTTCTTAACTGTGCTTGAATATTTTAAATTAATTTTCAAATGTCCTTCTCAAAGGGGCTCATGGCCTCAAATGCGCTTACCACTGTTAGAAAGATTAATTTTATAAGGCAGGAGGTGTAACAATGACCTAATGTCATTGGCTACTATAGAAAGATCATAGTATATATATGGGGTCAAGATGGAGGGAGAGGCTAATATAAAGAAATTGGTAGTTGGTCTGCACCGAAGTTGATGTTATCTGCAGTTAAGGTCTAATTGTTTTCTTACTTTTGATTTTTTTTATTATTTCATTTTATTTATTACAGGTAATTGCCCAATTACAAAATAATTGAAAATACAAATTACAAACTTATTTTTGTAAAATTATTTTTACATCTACTAAATTTGATAACTGTTAGATGTTTAATATTCTTTTAGAATTTATAGTTGCGAGAAAATAAATCTCCTTTTTCAAAATCTATGATCCTTCACATTTTCAACAATGGTGCTTTCAACCAAGGTGTCACGCTGATGAAGAACCCTGAATTGAACATAATCAGTAGAACATAGGAGTTGCTCATGGAGTTTTTTAATATGAACGTTCAGAACAGATATTAAAATTCACCAAATTAAACATTTTCAAACTAGCAGCCACTGCATTATAATTGAGGAGAATGAAATCCAATTTTATTGACCACAAAAATAAATAGAAATTGTGCAGTACATTCTCCAGTCTTGACATGTGGGTTTAATAAATATGTGACTAGTTTTGAGATCCATACTGCAAAACAGGCATCACCATGTATAAAATTTTAATAGTTACAATGTTATTAAATTTGCCGTGCAAATGTCTCAAAAACTCCATTTTATTTGTTTTATAACAAACAATAGGTATACTAATAATAGTGAATTCAACAACATGTAACAGACATCACTACCACAAAAAGTAGTGTATTGACAGATACATTTTTACAGGATCTTCAGAATTGTCGCAGTATCCTTGCAAGTTTGGTAAAAATTAATACAATGCAAATGCATAAAGTAATTCATTTAAATGAAATGTTGATAGACACACCAATTATTTTTTGTCTGACGCCAAGAGCAGATTGGTTCCTAATATACTCCACCAGAAGCCAGAAACTGCAGCAGAATTGGTACCTAATAGATGCACTAAAGACCAGTAGCAGTGTGTAAGATAAAATTTTTTTTATCAAATAGCAATGAACTGTAAAATAAAATTATTAGTAATTTTTGTATTATAGTAGAAATAATAGTATTTTATTGACCTTTGAACCTATTTCATTAAGAAATATTATCGTAAATACTGTGGTTATGTGTAAAAGATCTTTTACCTCTTTCACTAGGATTGGATGTTCAGGAAGCATGGGCAATGCCAGATATTTTGCTAGTGTTGAATAAATCTTATTTTACTGTCAAACATTAATCCCTGAATCCAAAGCCAAGGAACTGCTTCCAGGACATCACTTCCCACTTTATAACCAATAGATATTGGTTTTTTTCACAATGTATAAGACAGTTTAACTTTTACCAAAATCCAATCACAAACCCAAGGATTGATACCAATATAATAACTAATCAAGATCAAATTGAAGAAAAAGTCATTTAAATTAATGATAGTTCATTACATTAAACATTTTCAGATCAACCACAAACAATAAGAAGAGAGAAGATAGATAACTTTTTTATTATTGACAAAAAGTATAAATAGCAATAGTGGCCCCAGGCGTGAATCTTGAGAAACACCTCACGTAACGTAAATATTTCTCAAAATGAAGATTTGTATTTCACATTCTGCCATCTATCCTACAAATAACTATGAAAACATTTCAAGAGAGCACCGTTGGTAACTATTTTCTCTGAAACGCCAAACAGGTAAAAGTAGCGAAGGAATGTTGCAAAACTTATTTTCATATACCAGATAGAGGTTCCTCCTGCAATAATTTCACATGAGACAATGAAAAATCAAAGTAATATTCACTATACATTTATCAAAAACAGTGAATGAATCTCATCAGGATCTGAGACTTATTAACTTTCAACTTATTAATGGCAACAAAAACATTAATTTGGGTTATTTTCATACTGTCAATATCAACCAACTGATCATCCAATTACATTTTCTGAATAGTTTTATAAGTTGCAGATCCCAACACATACTTTTTGAGTATGGTTGGGATCAATTTTCCAGAGGTTTCTATCAATTTCTTGGCTTTCAACCACTTCCCCCTTCCCTACACTACGCAAGTAATATGCGTGAAAGTATTGTAAAGCAAATAATAGTAATTTTTAACATAAAATCGTGTATTTTGATCCCTGATACCAATAAGGTGGATAATTCTTGTTCCAATACTAAGCAAAATACATTGTGTAGTTAAAATTCATGTTTTGTGAATCCTTGTTTCTGAAAACTTGTTTTACAGCAGAATATCTGTCTGTCTGGGCATGAACAACATTAGAAGCTAAACCTTTGACAAAATTTTCATCAACATTTTTCCCTGATCGATCTGGTTGATGTCATGGCCCCCTGCATTTGAAATGGATATTATGATTTTGGGAGTCCACTTAACATGAAACTCCAATGACTTTTTCAAAGTTTCCTCAAAAAAAAAGGCACCTAATTTTTTTCGTTGAATTTAGCAAAGTGTACTTATAAAATATTCCAGATGAAATTTTTGTGAAATTCTCTGAATTTTCAAAAACTCTGCTATTTTTTTTCATTTTTCTTCTTTTGTTCTGCCAGAAAAAAATGAGGCTTGTGTTTCCCTTATATAGTTTTAGCCATTTGATTTTTATTTACATAGATTTTTTTCTTCTGAAACAAATCAAATTCACATTTTGTTTCTTCTCTTCAATTATTGACTGTGTATTGAAGTGTTTCTGTTCTGGAAACCTCTAACCATAATTCATGAAAACTGAATACCAAACTAAGCTTTTCGTGCTAACAATGGTGCTTCTAATCAGTTGGAAAAAGAGTCCTTTACTTGGTTTCATATTACCAACAATTGCCGCAACTGAGAAAGTACTATGCTAATGTTTTGGAAAAGGTGTATATAAAAGCCTAACTGAAGCCTCTAAGCTAAATTCAAAATGCCTGTATCATCACCCAAGAAATACCTCTTTTCTCTGCTACTTGATGAAAGCAGCATATTGAAATTTGAATGGTCTGACGGAAGAGCAGGCCTCATCACCCGAGTCTTGCCACGTAAAATAAGGAATCAATTCAATTCAACGTCATTTTTGCATTTAAAATGCATCTCAAACCTTATAGACTTAGTGGTGCATTTCAGGGTTTATATGATTATTCCACATGCATACAATTTACCATATACAGTAGAACCCTGGCCTGTTAATAGAGGAGTGGGCAACAAACTCTCTTGCTGGCAAGTGAATTTGAGAACAATTTTGAAAACCCATTGGGAAGAGCGATTTATTTTCTGTAAAACCAATGTTCATTTACTATGCGAAACAACATTATTTTTTCTACACTAGTCTTATCCTGGGTTAATAAGATTTTACTGTAAATAAGGTATTTTTTTTTCTTTTTAAACAAAAACATTGAGAAAATAGACAATACATTACAAGATAGTTTGAAAATAAAAGTTATTTAGCTAAAGGGTAAATGAGAGGTGATATTTCAAAGAAATCCTTCTAAAATTAGTTTCATAGAAATTCTATTAGTTATATTTCTTGAATTTTTGGTTAATGTTTAGTAGACAGTACACCCTTAGAGAAGCATGGCGTTGGGGCTTAAGCCCTAGTTACTGTTCGCCCTTCATGTTTTGTCCCCGCCGCATTGAAACGCCAATTTACTTTCATAGGCAAGTTTTCTCACTTCGCTCGCCCGGATACAAATCAGGGCCTTCGGCCCTCGCGCGTTCACTATAAACATCCTTGAGTCTATCCAACACATAATTACCAATTCACTTTTCAATAAAGCCTCCAGAATTCTAACTCCCTAGTTAACATCAGAATGGCGCAAAGTGCCGGTTAAACTTTGTTAGGTTGTACCATATACTACATTTCAACCAAATATTTTAATAAAAAATATTATGCAGATCTGTTGAGATTAACCACTCAGATCCCAATTAAAAATTTGAAGTCACAAGATCAATTGTAAATATTGGCTATTTAAATAAATTATGTAAAACTGAAATGTTTTTTTATCAGAGATTTATAAATAAAGTAACTAACTGTTTTGTGGCACCTGCAAATTTGATTTCATTAGTTACAGCCTAATTTTTAAATAGTCCTCTGATTTTAGAAATTTCAATATGTAACACTTCATCTGAGGTTTCTTAACACTCACTTTGTGTATGTTTTTTTTTTGTCAAAAACCTTCCAAACAACAAAGGTATATTACTTTGCTGTCAGTGCACTCAAACTATGATTCTAGCAAGTGTTGCTCCATAAACATATAATTAGAGATTGCCCCAATGATTCTGTATATCACATAATGACAATGTTTTTATGAAAAAATAATAAATGTGTGTCGATAAACTACCTTGTGGATGTCAAGCAATAAAGAGTGTAGTTCCATCCACACCACTCACCTCATTATTAATTTCAAACATCCGCATATCAAATGTCAAAACAACAAAATCATGGTAAACAGCCGCCTTTTCGGAACTCAAAACATCGGTAATCACTTCACACAGGTCGATTTTCATGTCACCTTTAATGTTCATCTTCCGTTTTTGCCACTGCAATGAATGCTGCAATTCCCTTAGTTCTGGACTTTTACCAACCACCTTAAACAAAGGAGATTATAACAATGAATTCTAAACACACACGTTAAAGAAACATTTATTCTGAGAACAGACCAATATAGATAAGTTCAGGATACGACTGGAAAGCATCATTCAGGCGTTTTCTTATTTTATCGCAAACTGTACATAATTTTCAAACATCATCACCAAGAACACGATCGCTTAAATTCATAAATTTCCAGTTTCTACCCACTTATCTCTCCAAACCAATCCCATTGCGACTTCGCGATAGTGATATTTCGACTTGTTATACTCGATCTCTTTCATCTGCCTCGTTTTACTACATAATGAAATAACTTCCACACATAACTAGAAGTTTAAAATACGTACACAACTATAAAAAGAACTTGTCTAAAATAATAACTAAATTCCTTAAACATGAAACGTCGTTTTAAGAACAGCGATGATAGGTTTCTAAATATGCTATATAAGTAGTCTAACTAGCTGAATCTCGTCAACTAGGATATATAAAAACAGAAAAGCCTTTAGATGATAGTGAATAATATTAATTGGGAAAGGACAGTATTTGCCAAAGTATCATATCTATGAATCAAATATATCTGGAAATGTCGCCGTCCAATCACCTGGTTTTGTTGCGTCATTGTGATTCATCCAATCAGATGATTTCTGAACTGTTCTTTTGCTCTGAACGCACCGCGCCATGTTGAGAAGGAAATTAACAAAGCTGCAAGAAGGAAGGAGAACATCGGTTCGGCGTGTTTTAACACCTTTCCACCACCCGGAACGTCATGGCTGACCCGGAGAAACAGCCTGAACAACCAAAGGCTGCACAGCAAAAGCAAGTCATCGGTATGTTGAGGAATGTTCATTGTTAAGAATTTTAAAGCTTAAATGTATACTGCGGAGCTACCCGGCCACACGCCTCCATCTTTCGTCGAGAATGGTTGTGCATGTGGCTACTTACCTTCTATAAAATTGCATACATAGTATTCGAAGTTAGTTTAGAAACTAAGTAAATCGCTGTCTGTATATGCTGATGTCGATGATCATACTCATGACCTTTACTTCTCTAAAAATGTTGTATGATCAGGTTATTTCTATAGCAATGGTGAACCGAATTTGGTCGCGCACGTGCCACGGTCATTTGTTTTGGAGAAACTAAAAGAATTAAACGTAAATAGTTCTGATATGAATTATACGAAATGGTTCTGAGCAATAGGGCACCTTTGGGAAGGATCGTGAATTTCATTAGTAAATATTGTTTTCGCAAGTGCCATTTGCATTTCATGCACGCAACGTCAATGTCGGAACCTTTGAATTCCAACGTTTGGGCCTCAATATTGTCAAAGCCGTTGAACCGTTTTCTTTATACCTGGGTTTAAGTTAAAGATTAAGTTAAAAAAAAATAGCAAATTTCAATCGATTGCAAACTATTCGTTAACCATTCACTTCTTTGAAAGGCGCTTAATTGGCAGTTCTCAAGTAACTGGTTGTTTTAGCATGGAATGTATAGGGCCAAAATTATTAATAGATTATTTTAGTAAGGAGCTGTATGCAGTTTTGTGCCAGCTTTAGGACCTTTTTGTGACCTTTGGTGTAAAGTAAAAAGTAGTTGGGAACTGATATGGGCAATGGTTTTCTGTATTGACATTATTGTGGAAGGGCACCTGAAGTATTTTTTTTTAATGACTCCATGTAATATTCCTATTTATGTGGGTTTTATTTTGCAGCTACTAAAGTTACCGGCACTGTGAAGTGGTTTAACGTGAAAAGTGGGTATGGATTTATAAACAGGTTAGTAATTTTACTTGCAGTTCTATTAATTCCCTCTAGTTATTATGAAGTACTTATTCTTGATTAAAAGAAAATCTCCAGTTGAATCTTAAGTTTCTCAAATAACTTTCCTGCTTAATAGAATCGTGTACAAAGATATCAAATTTCATTTTGTGAACCGTCCTAATAAAACTAGTTTCAAATGTTATACTTGCAGGAGATTTTTCATTTTACAATTTAAGCATTGTACATATGAATTACTCCTTCAGTGAGCATGCGTATTAAAGAAATTCACCATGTGTTTTGTTATCAGTATTTGTTAATCTTGTGCTGTAAACTGTCCTACCATGCAAAAAGTAGTCCCTTATTATGTCTTCAAACCATTTTGTTTACTCTGTATAGAAAATGTTGGCAGTTTTCATGAAATTTGAAGTTGCAATGTGAGGTATTGTAGGAGAATTGTAAAATAAAATCTCTGCCCTAGCTTATAAAGTGATGGCTGATATGTTGGTAGGTTATGTAACCGTTATCAAAAATATGAGAAAGTTAATTGCTTTTCAAGTGCACATAGTTATTTTATTATAATTTGTATGTTTGTATTTGTAAATTATCAACAAGTGTTGGATGTATATTTTGTGATTCATATTTTCATTCAGTTTCAAATAGTTAGGCTTATTATTGAAAATGTGCAGGTAACTTCAGTGGGAGTGAATGTAATTGATACAAAAAATATTTCTATATGGCAATTTTACTAACTCTGCCCCTGGCAGGTATCAGCTGTTGAGTTTCATCCAATCAGGAGCTTGAATGCTACCATAGTGACATCACTATGGTGATGTTCAAGCTCCTGATTGGAAATTAGTCAATAGCTGATACCTCCCATGGGCAGAGTTGAAAAAATGGCAGTATAGTATTTTTTTTAGTGTTAGTATAAGAATTAATTTATTTTTTTCGTTTCAGAAACGACACCAAAGATGATGTTTTTGTTCATCAAGTAAGTTAAACAAATTTGATTTTGTCATTGTTTATTTAGATAATTAATAATACAAATCTGACAGAGTAAATATAAGCATTGCAAATTGTAAACATTTTTAGATTCTACTTTGTTAGAAAATGGTACAAAGTCCACATTTGCCCATTTATGAAGAGCATGATATTCTACATTAGTTAGCCTTTATCTACTTGATTTTGCTGGCGAAGGTGTTGCTTGTGTTGAGTTGGGTGAAATATCCAGTGACAGTAGAGTGTAATGAGGTGATGAACTTTAATGATTGAAAGGTTCATTGTTTAATTATTTTGTAGGAGGGTGGGAAGAGATTCTCACCTAAGATCCAGGTGTCTTGTGATTTGGAACTATTTAAATTCATTCTGTTCTACATGGTATTGATAAATTACAAACTTATTTGAAGGACCTTTGGTTATAGTATTTCTATATTTTAAGATAAGTGAGGGACACATTGAATTTCCAGAGCGAGAAAATTGGGTGGACTAATGTAATGAAGTTTAAACACCAGCAGTCTTTCTTTGGCTCTGAGAACTAGTGAACACATGGGTGTTCCTGAACACAAACTATCACTAAGCGGAGTGAATTTCCTTTCAGATAAAATGTTTTCATAAGTAATCGTAATCATCCATTCAGATTTATGAAGCTTTGACTTATGAATTGAGCATAAGACAAAGTGGGATAGCTAAGGCTTGAACCTATTCTTGTCTTCTGTTGCACCAGTGAAGATGTTTAGTCGGTGACACAGGTTGCTAGAGGTTGTCAAAACTCTTACCTAATTGGGTGAGTGTTCGCTGTTACTGTGGAAGCTGTAAAAGTGTAGTGTTCGAAGTAGGATCTACTGAAGTGCAGAAAAAATTGGTTTGGAGGGTTGCTGCCACTCCCCCCCCCCCACACACACACACACACACAAATTACAAGTGACACAATTCTACAAACAAAATACATGAAAATTTTAATCTTGCCTCGCTTCTCCAGATTGTACAAAATTATTAAACATTTTCATTTCCCTTTGTTTCTGAGTTGAAATAAATAAAACTATTTTCTATAAATTTTTATATTAGATATTTGAATGTTTAATATGTACATTTTTATGTACCTAAGAATAAAATGAAAAAAATCTTGTAAAACAAGATCGAAAAATAGGAAACAAGTTTGTGCATCATATCTGCCTAGAGTGATGGAATTTGTTTTTCTTCCCCTTGATCTTTTGGTAAATGAATTTTTATATACTATTTAGCTGTCTGTGGCAGTGTTTCTGTGAAAATTACACAATGGCATACAAAATAATTGAATTATTTAAAAAATTCTAGAAGTGCCAATTTGTGTATTTTCAGAAAGGGTACACAAACACACACACAGATATTTTCCAAAGTATTGTGTTGGCAGTTTTCAAAACATGTGCATTAAAATGTGTGGTTTTCTAAACGCTCTGCACTAAGAACTCTGAAATTAAGTTGTATTTGTTTAATAAAAATAATTTTCTGATCTTATGGGTTTTTTGCAATAAACAATTTTCTTTATTTAGGATTATATAATACACAATTTCAACAGGATATTAGCTTTTGGGGAATCATGAATTTAAGGATTTAGGAATATTGAAACTTAGTTTAATTTTGAAAACTAGATGAAAAGTACTAGGCATAGAAGTTCTTATATTGAGATATTTGAATTATTCTGGCTGAATATAAAGTTCTTGATATCTTGTGGGGTCACTCAAACAGAACATTGTAAAAAACCTGTGGTATATTCTTAATATTTTTAGATCACAATTTTCTTCCTGTTGATCAGGATCTACAAAATTAATCCATAGCAGTAGAAAGCTACTCACAAGTGGAGTCTTTTAACACTTGGCCTGGTCATTATTGCATCATTTTTTGCTTGTATTTAGCAGTGTTGCTGGAAATGTTCATATGTAATATAAAACTTTGATGTAGAATTCCTTCTGTACAGTACTAAAGAAATAAGGAATGTAAACTATAATTGTTACCTTTCCGGACTGATATGCTTTTGTTGTTGGAAGGGCAGGATCTGAATTAGTCTTTTTTGAAGCTAAGCGTTGAAGATTTTAATCCATTGAACACGATATCACTTTTCCAAGAGCTCCACTTTTGAGAGTCAATCAAGAATTGCTTGAAAATAGGTATTTTGAACTGATCTTGTTCTTTTGGGTATCTCTGCCAGAAGGTCATATTAAGTTACTCATTTTTTTGTAAGAATGTTGCCACAATGTTTTGCAAGAAAATTTTCAGTTTTTACTTCATGAATGGAGAGACGTCCAGTTTCGCTTCCTTTTAGCATAAGACTTGTGTATTGTTCTGCTGGGTATATTGCCAACTCTTCCTAATAGGTGTTTGATAGAACCAAAATTCTGGTCACGTGGGGAATACGAACGGCCTCTCTTTGGAAAGTTGTAAGTTATTGTTTGGAACTGATGTTGCAGAGATTCATAAGAAATCATCACACTATATAATTCTTTTTCTAATCTAACAGGCCATCACTGAAGAGAAGAATGCTTCAGAAAGAACTGATTTTAGTGACTAAATTTTTGAGCTCTAATGAATAATTCAGCAATGGCATTTCTTTTAGCATGTTCACATAATCCAGGAATTTTTTGTTTACTCTTATAGCTCTTCAATTTGCAACATACAACCATTTGAGGCCACCCAAAAGAAAAATAGAAATTTTCCTTAAAATATACATTAGTTGTAATGCACAATGCATTGCAGATCATGATTTTCTTTCACAAAACAGCTTGTGCATTTTTTCAATGTGCTAACAGCAAGGTATTGTTCCCCTAGTAGTTTCTTTAATGTCAAATTTGCTAATGTTGGATCCTGGCACAAATGTCCAGGCAATGCTTTGGTCTTCTTTTCTTACTTTTGTCATCAGGTATTGGACCTTTCAGAAGCAAGTTTCACATCGGTCCTACTTTATCCAGGGTAATCAAATGTGTTTTATATTTTTATATATAATATGATAAAAATATAAAATTTGCTTCTTAGATGTAGTATTCGCTGAATTGTTTGAGGGGCTTTGGGAATGTATTTTCTTATCAGTATTACCCTACTGTTATTACACCTGTGTTTTATTCCGTCGGTTGACAGTTTTGGCTTCAGTAACAGTTTGGTGATTAGTATTTTGAGTATTTTCAGTTTCTGTAAAATAAAATCCTTTCCAAATTTGTTCTATGGTTTCATCGTTTCAAATTAAATCTAATTTTTTTTGGACATGTACAATCAGCAGCACTAGGGAAGATTTCTCTTCTGCCTTTCTTTTTGGGTGGAATATATGCACCACTTAAGTCTTGCAGTTAAGTGGAGTTAAGATTACATTTTTTATGGGTCACTCCTAGTTTTCTCTTAATCGTTGGTTCATCATCTGAGTGTTGCAAAGCAAACATTGCAAAGCAAAGCATACTGATGCACAACAGCAAACAATCGCTTTTAAGAAAGCGATGATCTATGCTGAAGAATGAGAATGTACAGTGTGCATTGCTAAACGCTCATAAGCATTGGCATGTGTATAGTTTCTGAACTAAAAGTTTTATCCACAACTTGGTTTAGCCTGTTTCAGAGAACTACTCTTGTGATTTCTGCACTAAACAGCGAACTGTTTAAGCTTCCAGAACACTATTTTACTGGAGTGTTTCAAAATGTGGTGCCAAATTTCTCAATAAAAATTCCTATTTAGGCAGTTGTTTTAGTCTCCTTTTATATTCTTAAAGTAATAATTCGGTTCTATTCGGAAACCAAAAAATTGAGGAGAATAATGCCCTTTGGGCGGTGATAGATGGCAGCTGGCACAAGGATGGGGCCCCAGACCAAAGAAAATGCAAAATAATTTGAGAATGTCGGTACCATTGTGTAGCACCACAAGTTCTTTCATACAACATAGTGATAATTACAATAAAAAAATTGTGACCTACAATATTATTGATAATATAAATTAAAAAAAGCATGAGAATCAAAACAAAAATTTGGAAGCAGTGAGGTTCATGCTTTCCTCACAGCATTTTCTCACAACTGGCTCAAACTATACCTCAACCAAGTCTTGATCTTAAAAATATCAACATATATAAGAATAATATAAACACTCCTAAGGATCCAGTTAAAGATGTAATTTTTACCAACCGTGGTCCTACAGCATCTCGGTGAATGATGAGTATCAGTGTAAGGTACCCTGTAGGATATATAATATTGATCTCGTTAGGGATTGGCTTGAAAAAGAACATGCCATCAGGCATCATCCTTCTGTCACCCAAGGACGCCAAGTGCACCCTCTCAACAATAACACTAGTTACGATCATAGATGCTGATGGGGTTTCTACTAAGCCTATAATTTAGTTCTCAGAAGCTTGTGCCATGTCTCAAGAGTATCGGTTGGTGGTCATCACATGGATTTCAAACCATTCTGTTGTATTTGAAGATAAATTAACGGACGTATTATCAGTACAGTATCAGGATTACTGAAATGCCTAAGTTCCTCAATACATCCCCTTTTTCTCTTAGCCTGATTTGAGATTTTCAGATTTCAGTAGGAGTAGTATAAAACCTTCCCTTAGTTAATTGACCTTCATAGTAGTGATGTCAAACCACTCTTGCAGTTGGTTATACTGGATGTTGGATCTCCCCAATGAGTTACGTGATCCCAGAACACATTTTGCTGCATTGAAAAGCATGTTACAATGGCACTAGTCATTCAATGTGTTCAGGTGCTTGTAAGCAGCATCATGATTGCACACACCTCTGAATATCCTGGCATTGTTGGCATTAACAGAATCTCACAATGCTCCCAAAACCTATTTAATCGTTTTTTGAAGACATTAAAAGAGGAGACAGACCTATGTGAATCCCTGCAGTTCTCCAGATGCCATTTTAGCATGAAGGTGAATGGCCACAAACTTGAACAAACTGCTTCCTATCTTGAAGCCAAAGAAGAAAAGAACCACCAATCTTCAACAAAGAAATTTTCTCACCAGTAAATCATGGATCACTTGATTAAAGGCTTTTATTGAAGACTGTGGAAAACACATGTTGTCTTTGAATATTTTTAAAATTCCAATTGAATTTTGTTAGAACAAAATGGCATATGAATTTCATGTTCAAAGGCCATTCCATTTAAGTGGTCCAGAACTAACCCTTTAAAACCAGAATTAATTAAATTTTAGAATTTTTTTTTCCGCGTTTCATTGTATCATATACTGGCTTAGATGATAAAAAGGATTATTTAGTTTCTGTCGTTATTCACAAGTTATGGCCTGGTACGTTAATGTACCGCTAGGCTCTTACCCTGCCATTTTGTAAAACACTCATAATAATGTTCTAATATAGTTCAGAGGAATAAATGTGCTATAATATTTTCTCCTGCTAATTCATACACTTCTCGTCTGCAGTCTCGCATCCACCCACTTCCCTACTTCCGCTCTCACCCACAAGACTCTACCGCTCTCCATATAATCCTTGCCGTGGCCAAATCCTGTGCTCACTCTAGCTCTGTCTGGCTTTCCCTTCTACCTTGTTTCTGCCCTGCCATTGCAGCCACCCATGCATCGGCCTCCACCCTCATATCCACTCTCTTGTTCATTCCTCCCTCCCTGCCTTCAGCTTCATTCCATCCTGGACACTCGCTGCCATCCCTGCCTCCGTGGTTATGCCTGCAGCACCTAGCCACCGTTCCTGTTGTCCGCCCTGACTCTTGCCTTGCCATCACTTCGGCTTTAAAGGGTGAAATGAAATAATCGCTGTACCATCACAGAAAAATCTTGCTTTGTTACGAGTTCTGCTTTGGGAGTTCAAAACAGTTAGTGTCTAAAGCATGAAGTAAATGATTTTAACCCAATGGTGACTTCCAGCCCTGAGGGCCAGTGGCCAAAACGCTAATAATGCCAATCATTTGTGTATATGGTGTCAGATAAACAAAGTGTGTATTACTGTCGCGTAATCATTTTTGGGCTAATTTGTTGTACAAACTGAAAGAATATTGGGAAGTTTCATGTTTAAATTCTCGCAAAACCGAATAAAGCTATAAACAGTGGTTTCGAGTAAACTCTCGAAATATGGGAAAATTATGGTGTATTTCAGAGTTATTTGGAAAATTAGAGGGAATTGCACTGATCAAACAGTACTTTTAGGGTATTTGCCTCTATTGCCAAAAGTGTAGAGTATTTCATAGTATCAAAATATAACATTTGGAGGATGTTAACCAATGTTCCTTTTACATTTTATTACTACCATTAGTACTGCTACACAAGAAGCATGTCTTCAAAAAAAATTATGCATAACTGTGAAATGAGTTCCTGATAGCAATTTTAAATTCATGGGAACTTTCCAAAATGGCAATTTTCATATCAATTAAGTTAAATAAGGTATATAACTTTATTTTACTTCATTGAGCATTGTCATATATTTATTGAATTTTCTTGTATTAACATTAATCAAATTCATAAAATTGTATTCATGTTGGTATTAGTGTGGGTTATAGAGTACTTGAAATGCCCCATGGGCATAAAGAATTAGAAGGGGCTCAAGGGTATTAACAGTGCCACTAGGTGTTTTGTTTCAGGTCTGTAAACACAGCAATGAACTAGTAAACTGTAAAATATATTATTGAACACGATTCACAAATGGCAGCCATTTTGTTGTAAGCCAAATGCCATTTTTCGCGAATCTATTACCAAATGTCTATTTGCGGTTTTCTAATTACTCAGTGTGAGTGTGTTCTAGCTTTTTAAACTAAACTGCACTGCATTTAGTAAACCCTGGTTTGTGAATATTTGCAACCAAAACTATCAAGTGGAAATGATCAAACTTATATCTTTTTATTCTCTGAAAATCTATCTAGTAATATAAATTAATTATGGCAATATGTTAATTAAAATATTGATAGGAAAAAGAAAATCAAATTCCAAACTATAGCAAAGATTATAAATTGCAGAATACATGCATTTACAGAACTAAAAATACAGCAAAAAAAATGAAAAACGGCATTTAAGGTCTGAATGAAGGTAAAATGTGATTGACGTTTCATGGTCACGTGATGCCAGTGTTGTAACCGAGGGAACAGTGAATAAGAAGCTTCGGCATTCGCACGTAGTTACCTAATATTAGGGAACAAATGTTATGAGTAGGAATGTTATTTATCTGCAATAAAAGCAACAAAATATGCACATATATGTAGATGAGATATTTGGAAATACATGCAATACAGGAAAATGTACAAAATAGCTAATGTAATGTGCAAAATATTTACAGAAAAAAAGAAGAAAAAATAAAGAAATCATTTAAATTGTTGCAAGCAACAAACATTTAAACAAGGCTTAATTTTGAAGAACTGATTTCTTAGGAAAATAAAGGGAGATGCAATTAATGTACATTTCACAAAATAAAAATGTAGGTATTGCAACAAAAATATGCTTTCCTCTTAATTATAATAAAATTTAGAACCCAATGAAGTAACTAAAACCTAATATCTTGACTTAATCTGTTTCACTTGTAAGCCAACAATTTTTGTTTGAAAGAGAAACGTTAGTTACTTGGAAGAAAAAAGAATGGCCTGATACTGCTGATGACAGGTCTTAATGTACTTCTTGATCGACTTTGTGCGAGTCAGGTGAGTGGGAACTCTGATATGAGGCTACGGCTACGTAAGCAAATCCTAGGAAGCTCGTTACTTCATAGCAGGTCATGTGATGTACCATAGCATGTGGCAAGAAAACTGTCGGAGCTGCTTACATGCTGACAGAACTGTTGCGCATCCTTTAATGGATGAGGGGTGTATATGCAACGGATATGTAATTATGGGGATGTATGCAAAATGAAAATAGCTTTAATTTATTCTAAATGCCTCAAAACTTACACAATCTGTTGGAAGGAGATATATTAGTTAACAAGTAAAAATATGCAAATGCATAGAAGTATGAGCTAAAACATATTTGAGAGATGTATGCATGGAGAATGGAATGTGTTTGAATCCTAAAGCCATGTTGATTATGTAAACATTTGGTGATTTGCACACTCGGGAGAATCCACTTCCTAAGTTACCCATGTTAATTGGCATTTATGGCTAGTTATATCAAAGTATTGGAGATTCGTATTTGAAAGTTTTACTATATATTATCATAGTTATTATTGTTGTGCTGATGTGCATTGAAAAGAATTGTTTGGTAGGAAAATAAAATGTAGTCAGACCACAAATTAATTTTTTCTCCCTTCTTTCTTTAAAATATTGACAGATTCGTACATATTATTGTTACAAATAAATCTTCGCAAAAAATCCACAGCATCACATATTCTAGTAGTCTGTACAGGAATCAATTACTTAGGTTTAATGATTTGAAAAAGCTGGGCATTTATAACAAAAAAAAAGTTTTGAAAATATGCTCCTGAAGTTTTTACTAGAAATTGTCATATTTGTTGAATTATTTCACTTAAAACCATCTGCTCCCAGCCATAATGTGTATTCTCTTTATTGCTGACAACTAGATCTTTAGGGGGGGGGGGAGTAATTTTCTCAGCTGAGGTCTGCTTTTGGGGATGGGAGAAGGGGCTTTACTGGATCAATTCTAGAGTTGGCAGGAAACACCAACTGATTACTGTGCTAGAACATATGAAGCTGTGGAATTATTATTATTATTATTTATTTTCTTTTTTTCAATTTAATTTCTTTATTAAATGTATTATGCAAAGGAAAGATAAGTAAACAAAATCCTATGATAAAAACAATACAATGACGATTATGAAAATGTCCAAAAGAATTTGAAAATTGGTACTAAGAATCAGTAGAATTTACTAACTGAAATAATCAATCCTATTTCTTATTTCACGAGTAATTGTTGTGAACCTAAGAGTGAAAATAAAATATTAACTAGAAGTCTCAGCAAAGTAAATATGCAAGAGATAATACAGAGGATAATTGTTAATTTTGTTACCAAAACATCACAACAACCCAAAGCAAATTACAAAAATGTCTAATTAGTATTTAAAATATAAAAATTAAACAATAAAACAGACCAGTTTGTACATTATTTAGATAGTAGTTAATGGTAAAAATACAGTAGTATTAATCACAGAAGTATTAAAAATGTGAATGACTTATTTTGTAAAGAATCGCTGAGAAATGATTATTGCACTTATTGTATACAAAGGAATATTTTATTAACACTTTATGATAAATTTGTTTTAGTCTGCAATTGTGAAGAACAACCCCAAAAAAGCTGTACGCAGTGTGGGAGATGGAGAAGTTGTGGAGTTTGATGTGGTTGTTGGAGAGAAGGGCAATGAAGCAGCCAATGTCACAGGACCAAATGGAGAACCTGTGAAAGGGTCACCATACGCAGCTGATAAACGCCGAGGCTACCGTCAGTGGTTCTACCCGAGAAGAGGTGGTGGTGGAATGAGGACCCGTCGACCTAGGGATGACACTGAAGGCAGGCAAAATTTATAAAATCCATTAAAAGAAAGAATGAAAATTAATTGTTGTAAATAATCGATAAATTGCGTGTTTCAGGTTATGAAAGTGGTGAGAAAGGAGATGATGGTTCTGGTGGAGAAGCTCGTGATGGCCAGGGAGGGCCACGCCGGTACAGACCAAGGCGCAGATTTCAACCTAATTATTACAACAACAGACCGCGAAGACCACCAACTATGAATGAGCAAGTCCAGGATGTTGTGAGTGTTCGCTCTGCCCTAGTTTCTGTTTTTGATCTTTTACTGTTGATATTCTATTCATGATTTTGTTTTCAGGGTGATAAAGACGATATTGTAGTGTTTGAGGGCATTGAGGGACGTGGTGGAGGTATGAGAGGTCGTGGAGCTCCTCGCAGATTTTTCAGGCGTAATTTCCGTGGAGGCCGACCACCCCCAAGGAGGCCCCGTAGCCAGGATGGCCAGGTTAGTGAAATCTGTTTGATTAGATTACCTAAAGTAGATAACACATGATTAAAAATTAACTAGCTATGTAAATAACATTGCTTTTCAGTGGGAATAAGTGTTTTCATGGAAATAACCTGAGATCTTCATTAATATAGAGAGTATCATTTTGTACATATGTAACTTAGAAAAGTGTTTGTGGAATTCCTCGCAGAATAGAGAAAGTGTTTTAATGCTGCAGGAGAAACGGCAAATTTTCAACCGAGACTCTTATTGCTGGTCCTTGTAATGAAAAAGGGGATTCATCTTGTTCCTATTTATAGTAAATTACTTCCTCTAATTGTGCTGTCAGAATCCGTTTTGAGTCTATAAACAAAAATTGACAGTAAAAGTACATCGGTCTTCCAACAAGCACTTTTAGCAGTTAAATCATGAACAGGATCCTCACTAAAATTACTGATTTATTACAAATTTACTGATATGGCTAATGTCATGGCCCCATTAATTTTACCTCAGTATTTTAATTTCGGGTGTAATTTACATGATACTAAAATTTTCAACAAAAATTTTGGTTCAAATTTTTTGGTGATGTTCGGATAGCTTGAAGGACGTTTAAGAGATTGGTGTATGTCTTTCTCATTGAAATCTTTTGAGTTTTAAAATCTGGCAAAATTTCAAACAATCTTACTACAACTACTAAATATGTAATTTTGCTTTAAATGTAGGCATTTTTGAAACACTTAAATTATTTTCTCAAACAGCTCCAAAAGGTTTTCTTAAATTTTACCTCCTTAGATTTGACAAATAACTGTTAATAAAAAGGGGTGATGGTCCAATTTCTAGTGCAATCTCTACTTTTAAACATTGACACACTGAAAATTTGTCTGATTCCTCCCCTTTGTTGTCTGTTGTGATGATTGTATGTATGACTTAGATAATATTCTTATGAAAGGAAATATATTGAAGGGTGGTAATAGATTTAACTTTGATTAGTTTTGATTGCTGATTATGGTATTCAAAAATTGAAAGTACACCTTAGTGCAAATTCAACATAAGCTTGTGTGAAATTATTCTTCCATTATTCATCATTCCAATCATTGTTCCATTCTACAATTTGTGAAAGTAAGGAATGACAGTAACTAAGAAATAACTGACAATCTAAAGGCATAAATGCACTACAGGTTTTTCGTTTCAATTAGTTGAATTGGACTTTTTCAAGGTATATGCTTAGATTCCTTCCTCGATTCCCTCTTTAAAAGCCCAATACAGTTGTGCCCATCGCTCTCCGTGGAAATGCCAGGTTGGAGTGGGAACAGCAGCGGGATGTAATATAGGGCAAAAATAAAAAAGTTAAAATGCAAAATATTACATTCGTAAAAGTAGGGCTCTAGTATTATAATTTAACAATTTCACCATGTATTAGCACTATTAGTTGCAAAAATGTGCTACTATAAAGATGCAACAATGATAATACGCTAGTGCTATGTGCACGCATATAATTTGATCATTAATGAGTTATAATTTAAATAGATCACTACGGGGAGTATAAAAATCTCAATTCATGTATTTTGCTCTCTGTTAGATGCACAGGGTTTGAGGTTAATGCCATTGCTATTTACATCTACTAACATCTGTGCAGAAGCTAAGAAAATGGAGTATATCTCAAATTCCATGATGCGAACCAGCAGAAAAAAAATTAAATCTTTGGATGTCTCCATATGAGACAGCTCAACTAAGTAGCTCTGATCCACTCGGGGACAAAGGACTGATACTGAGAAGATTGTGGGAAACTGGGTGGGCCATAGGACTTGAACCGGAAATTATTCTGTTGGACTGGTGCTGAAAGGGTTAAATGTCAAGTGCCTTTGTTTTATTTATAAAGTATATCTGAGGGGCTGGTGCGGCAGAAAACGTAATATTTCAACATTATGTAACTTACCAATGGTGCGAGAAAGTATGTGATGTTGCAGAACTGCTTGTTGCTGTATGAAGAGTTGTGTATAATGTGATCCTTACAAGAATATTCAGTGCACTGGAGTCTAGAAAACTAGAAAAGTCAGAGAAAATCATTGATATGCAATACTTTAGAATAATCGGAGAATTTTTAAAAGGATGTTAAAAATAGATGTTGAGATCTAAAACGTTGCAATTATTCATATAATTCATTTTCCTTAAATAACTTCAGGGAACTCAGAAGACTATATTTACAATGTTCAATTCAAGGTACATTTTCTTCATTTTTTCCTGTAGTTTCTTGGCTATATTTTAATGTTTTATCATAGGATTTTTTAAAATATAACTTTTGTTCTAGATATAAATTCTTAAAAGCGTAGAATATTTTAAATTTAATTTTTCATTATTATTTACATAAATTGTGTAAATAACTTGTTATAATAAAAAGGGTATGATATGTTGTATATTGACTTGGTGAAAAATGCCTGAAAGTTTGAATTCAGTAGATGTAATAGATTAGGAAATAATGTTCCTTATATAACAAAAAAACACTTATGGAAATCAGGCATCAAAATTTGCTATGCATTTTCAGTACATTCCAACTCAATATGATGTATTTTCCAGAATCATTCAATATTTACTCGTTCAGTTCTTTCTTAAGTGGATGTCAAAATGTTATTTTGCCGTTTCACTACTCTTGTTTCCTTATTTCTCTCGTAAAGTAGAAAACAATAATTCTATATAGTCAAGGTCAATGCACTGCATATTATTTAATGTAAAACATACTTTGTAACAATTTAGAGTAAAAATGAATACATCATTAACAAGGAGAAATATTGAAGATTATTAACTCACTAAAAAGTGGAAATCAACATTTCAACAAATCAACGTTACGAGTAAGTTATGTAATGCTGCATGAAAAAAGACGAATTTTTGCCACTAATTATACCTGCAGGGAAAGGGAGACCCTACCATAACCCAGAAGTCCATAAGTGGAAATCATGAGCTGGCAGAAGTGTGGTTTGTTATTTTGATAATGTAAAGATCCATATTTCAAGGTCACTGGGATGTGCAACTCACAATCAACAGGTTTATTTCTCTGTGTAGTTTGCCCTGTTGAATTATAATAGTTTCCTAGTTCATTTTCAACACTACTTTACAGAATTATACTTGCAACTGTACCAAAATCATCAAAACCCTCCTTAGTGTGACAGAAAATTCAAGGTGCCAAATTCATTTTGTATGTGCTTGGACACGTCAGCTTCCATATGAGAAGACCTTTTATGCTTCAAATCTTTTTTCCTTGATATGTTTATCAGAGCTATAATATTAAAATTCTTGTGTAATCGATCATTGATTTGCTGTCATAAACAAGGATCGGTCAGTTTGCCAAGTCTTCAAATGCTAGATCTTCTAAGGGAGCCCTGTTAAACTGAGTGGCTTTGTGAACCAGTTTGAGCTGAACCTGGTGTGCAAACCCAGAAATTCATTGAGTTCCAGTCGAGGAAGGGATGTATGTCAATCATCAGACACTGCGCAAACAAGCAACACTATGGAAGTGGTTATAAAGCCATAAAATAGATTGTGATTTTAATGCTATGCACACCTATATTGGAACTTTTTGATAATTGTTTTTTTTTATACATCGTAAATGTGATATCACAAAGCAGTATTAAATTGCTTAGTTAGGCAATCAAACACCTAAAATTTTGTTGTTAAATTAATATGCAAACACTACAAGAAATTTCAATTTTTTTGTTCTAAATAGATTTTTATTTAAATTAATTCATACAACAAAAATTATAAAAGGTGTTCATGAAGAAAAAAATACAAAGCATATATGTGTTGAAATAAAATGTAAAAAACCTTTTTCATTAACGAATGTGAAAGGAACCAATGGGGAAAATTTGTTTTGGATGCCTTTATTTTACCTTTTTTACTATTATATCCAACTAGAACTTATTTTTAAAAATGAACAATGCATGAATAACTAATGGCATTGGTTTACATGTGAAATTAGAATTAAATAGATTGGATAGTCAAGAAAATCTCCCAAAGTAAAAACACCTTTGTTGTGCCAATCTGGCAGCTTCTTCTCACTGGGAACAAGTTATGGGTCCTGCAATATACAATGCGTTCATCAAACTGTCCTGAAGGTCACTTGTCCTTTCGTGAAAAACTGTCGAGCCAGTACTTGCTCTGCGTTCCATCCCCACAAGAGACCCTCTCATTGCGGTAACTCTTGTCTGCTCAGAGCCATCATGGGCTCTTAGTTAATCGGAAGCTATTTGAGCCTGCCTTTTTTGTGGGATGATACCCATCTAATATGACATTCTGCACTGCGAAAGCAAGTGAAATGCAGATCCATTATTAATAGAGCTATTAATTTTCCATTGGCATTTTGAAGGATATGTAAAAATTAGTCCAATCTTTGAATTGTTCTGTTGCCATTCCTTCTCCCTTTCCAATCCTTTTCACCATTCTCATCCATATAAGGCGGCCATGCTAGCAGTACTCTTGAGGTCTCAATGTCAGTCCTTATGGCGTATGATTGTTTACTTTAAACCAAAAAATGGTTTCAAAACAAAAGTTATAGGATTAAATGATAGAGAAGCATAATGCGATCTTAATTTGGCAAAGCCTGGTTAGCATGGAACATTAATATTCTATCAACAGGAAATGCTCCAAATTGGATTGATGTTAACTTGTAAACAGTATCCTCTCTTGGTAGAAGTGAGGGATACAACTAATTAAAATATGGATTCTGGAAACCCATACTGTAATTTGGCATCTTATCACCCAAATTGTAGTTTAGGGCAAAAAATGATTGAGAAAAAGACAGAAGGTCCATGACCATATAATTAGTGCCAAGAATAATGCAGACAGTGTAAAGTTCACAAGTCTGACAATTTTTTGTATGTAATGAAATATCAATCACCTTTAAATTCCCATCTAACACACTCCCACCTACACAAACGCAACACTTAGGCAATGTATGCACCATGCGTGCATTATGTGTGTGTTGATTATTCACATAATACACCGGAAGATTTTGATTATATGACCAAGAAATCTGAAATTGTGATTCTTTTTGTGAAAGTTCAAGAGATAAAGTAAATAAATGAATAGGATGAGTCATTATAGATTAAAAATATACTTCACTGTATTCTCCTTGGATAAACTCTGATTCTGCACAGGCACTTTTTAACAACTTGTAACGCTCTAAAAATAATTCTAAGAATTTCCTAAGAAAGTCTATATTGTCTTAATCGGAAACTGGCATCTTCACACAAACCACAGTTGACTAAAAAAACCTAATATGAAAGTTTTAGATTTTTTTCTGAAATTAGCATTTGTTGTTGAAGATGTATTGTGCTTAATTGATTTTAAAATGGCAATAGAGAACATAAATATATTTGTGAAACAATATTCGTATGATAAACTTTTATAACCTCAGAGTTTATTTAAAATGCGAAGTTGTCCACATGCCATTATCATATCCTTTATTTTGTTGTAATAAACATTTACCTTGTTAGTATTACAGACTTGCAATATTTGTGTAGGATATGCTTCTCAAAATACTACCTTACTAGTAATAGAATCCCTGTGACTTCTCCCAAACACCAAGTAGGTCTCTGTGAGATAAAATTTGAAAATTTTATTGTTTTCACCTGCTAGAATGTATATTTTTCATGCTTTTAAACAAATTGGGTGATTTTTGATTTTAGAATGTGAGTGAAAGTGAGGGTGGTGCAGGACCACAAGGGGGCCGTCCTCCTCGTCCTCGATACCGTCGTCGCCTGCCCCGCCAGCCTCGTGGCCCACCTCGCAATAGCCAGAGCGAGGGTGAAGCCAAACCAAAGGTTGGGAGATTAAACTTACCCATATTTTAATTTCTCTCAAATGTAATCTGTGCAAAGTTCTTTCATATTATATACATTCAAATTCAAATTTTTTCTTATCTTTTTTTGTAATTTTACTGTGCATTTTTTCAATTTTTTCATGAGCACTACCAATACGTGGTTTTTATGCTGTTTCTATATTTGAGTGTTAAAATTACACAATAACTGCAGCTATTATATTTGCGAGAAATGACTTGCACAGTGTACTGTTGCAAGACAAAGATATTGACATCAATGTGGATGCAGGTTGTGCCCAGGGTACTGCGTTGGTTTGTCTACTCCTTCGAACTGCTCACCAATTTCATTATCTTAACCCGCCATTACTCGTGCACATTTTTGTGATGTGATTACGTGTGCGTTAGATTTTATCTAACAACGGTTTGTCCTATTTATTGTTTTATAATATATTAAATTCATGCATTAATATTCTGAGACTTGTTCTTAAATTCTACAATTTGTATAGATGTAATAGTGCATAAAGATGATATGCAGGCTTTTTTGTTTATAACGAGCACTTGAATGAAATTCAGCCATGAAGTGAAGTATTATATGAAGCAAATCATAGCATACAATTAATGCAATGAAGAATATAATTCCACCACACTGAAACATATTCAGGAACTAAAATAACCTTCCTCAGAACTATATTCATTGCAGTCTTTCTTGGGTGTTCTTTTCAGAGGGATACGGAGCAAATATTGTAACCCTGCTGTGTGAACTTGGTTTGCCTTTTCAGACAAGCACATTTTCTTTGCTCTATTGGTTGCTCTCTAGCATAAGTTTTTACTCTAAAAAGAAAACAAAACTATTTAACTGAAATTACAGTGAAGGAATGGGAGACCATTTTCTTGCCAAATCTTTGAACCTTACCTTTGATTTAAGGTATAAAAAACACTATCAAAATGACACTTAAGCTTTTCTGACCTTCATGCTAGTATTAAAGACAGAAGAGAGTGAATAACTGTCAGAAGAATGAATATAATTGCATAGAAAAATAAGGCAGTAGCTTGTGTGAGAAAACCTCTCACAACATGCTGCATTAATCAACGCCTTCTCATATTATTACCCTTCACAGAACTTATAAGAACGATGAATGGATGCAGAGTTGAATCGTGCAGGAAGGCATAGCAGGAGCAGTATCTCCTGTTGTTGAAAAATGTCAATAATATTTAAATAAATCCAGAATTGTTAAGATTTTTCTAAGAACACAAATAATGTCGGGTTAAAGACTACTCCAGTGGCTTTTATTGTGTAGTGGTTTGATGATACTTAATACACACAGATAATATGCCTGCATGCATTGCCCATAGCAGGCCTGGTCTCTATAGTCTAATTTTTCTTGCACAAAGTGAATGTCTTATTTCTATCTAGTAAGAGCTTATAATTGTTTTCTTATTGCAGCCTGAGCAGCGTGACAACCCTCCCCCTACCCAGGTAAGCGATTTGTATTTATTAATTTCACAGTGTACACTACACCAAAGTAATACATAATGTGAATTTATTATTATTTATTCTGTTGTCTTGAAAAATATTTTACTGGCTTAGTGAAAAAATATTAGATTTTGTTGTAAAATTATCTGCATTAAAGAAGCTATTTGAAATGGCTTTAGGGTGCTAAAAACCACATACTCAATTTTCTATTAACGTTTTAGAAATTTAGTATTTATTAATGATTATTTTCTCCCTTCTTTCTTTTGGTCTTTCACAGAAGAGTTGCCTGCTATGTCCCATTACTAGGTCCTGATCATAAAACATACATGACAACATGACCAACTTCATGGATTTTCATCCAAATTACTTCTTTATACCAGCATCATAAAAACCTTTTCTGCTGCAAGAACTTGTTCGTAATTGAACATTTTTTGGAACAAATGAATACTTCCTAGCTTTTTACAGCACAAATGATTGCGTCGTCACACACGCATCCAATTACAGAAAGAGAGTTGCAGAGAGGTAGATAAATAGAACAGCGGATGACTGTTTTCTCAAACAGATGTTAAATATCCACACAGGTGTCACAAGGAAGTTGTTTTGCAAAATTAAGTTTTATTTTCTTATAAATTCATAATGCTGCTTTATTGCATTTGTACAAATTTGACAACTTCATTCAAACACTGCTAGTTTTCAAAATGTGCTCTCATTTAATAGAGCTTAACATTATAAACAAATTGCATAAAATACTGTTAGTTGGTATGCAGTTCAAACTTGTATACTTACATACTTCAAGAAACGTGCTTTGGACATTTTCACTACCATTGCTTAATGTTTGAGTCGTGCGCAGTTGGTGCCAGCACTATTAACACTGGCTTTTTTGGAAGACCAGGTTATAGTTTTCTCTTATTTTGGTGCGACTAACAATGCCTATCTAACCAAATATATTGTCCTGCTGAAGTTACATGTACCTCCTGCTCCCATACGAGTAAAGACAATCCATTCCACTCAAATTTATTTTACAAGAATTTTATTTTTTAAGTAGCAATTTTGGCCTGGAAACATGCTCTTAGTATAAATGTTTCATACTTTCTCTTGCCTCTCTGCAATTTTTATATGTAAATAGTAATGTAGTTAAGAAATTTGAAGTGATTAGAGCAAATTAATGATTTCATGAGAATATTTGCAGAATTGTATTATAATAGGCTTTTACAATGTGTTGAAGACTGGGCATTGCTTCAGTCATGGAATAATGTTGTGCTGTTGATTGTTTCAGGAGACTACACAAGCTGTGCAGAATACCACCACTGAAAGCAGTGCTTAGATTATAACAAGGCATCTTAAAGAGCACTCTCCATGCCTCCTTAGTAGAACCAAGGCAACTTTTAAACTTAACATCCAATTTTGTGTTAGTGCATGAAATTTTAAATGAAGCAGACCTGATTTTTTAGAGTGAAGACGCCTCCTTGAGACAAATGCCATTTAAATGAGCATATTCCATCTTATCCTATCATACTGATCAAGGCTCAAAATGAAACCTCACTTGGTGAGATTTCATTTATTCTTGGAAGCCACGGGGAGATGCAGTTGCAGAGCTAACTGCTTGCAGGCGAAAAACTTTTTAAAGAGGAATATCTTATGTTGTGTGTGTTTATTTTTTTTAACAAAGTGATTGCTTAAAGTGAGTTACTTTGGCAAGCTGTTTTATTTCACCAGCCGAAATCTTATGTTCTGAGGACAGGTATCCTGTTTTGTTATGTTGTGAAGTGTTACTTTTTGCTTTTCTTTTTTTGTTTTTAAAAGCATTATTTTTTCTATTGTTTTTATTTTGCTGATTTATATATATATCTGGAGCAGAATGAAATTATGTTAGTTCTTATTTATTGTGGCCAGAAAATTTATTCAACCTCGAAAGGTTTGATTTTGAGTCTTGTGAGCTTCTCAATATTCAATCATAGGAGGTTTGTCCTCAGCACATAGCAATTTGAGAAAGAGGTTGTTAAGAAATGAAAGGTAATGGTTACTTTCGACGACACTTACAAAAATGTTTACTGAGAAAATGTCAGCATATTAAAGAAAGTCGTCCAACTTTAAACTCCCCCTATCTCCGGGTCAGGCATGAAATCAAATTTCGCAGCTTTGGGGGTTTTGTGGAGTAGTTGGAAACACACTAGTATTGATGTGATACCATCACAGCCTCTTTCTCAACATACCCCTTCTTGTCTGGTAAAAATTTGTTAAGTCCAATGTAATACTGTAATGGGTGTATGGTAATTTGTCGTATGCACTTCTACACCTGTAAAATATTGGTCACCTTGGGGGTTTTTATCTGTATTTGCTATGTGCTAATCAACTTCCTGTTTTTGTAGGGTCAGGCAAAAAAATACAAAAAAACAACCTTGAATCCATGCTTGTCCAACAATGCATGTGTTTGATGAAATGGTAAAAGTATGTATAATGAAGATAGTGTACATGTTTGGAAAACTTTGCAATGTGAATTCCAGCTGATTGAAAAAACCTTTGGCCAGGTTCTGAAAAAAACAAACTAGAAATCTTGACATATAGCTAAAACTTCAAATATGGGTGTTAGTATAGCAGCAATATGTCAAAAGACTGACTCCCTACATGCGAGTTGCTGTCAAGTTTCAAGTTTACTGGCCTGCTAGTAAAACAACTTTGGCATAATAAACTGATAAAACAGGGAAATGAAAAAAGCTTTAAATATAATTTAAAAATCTCACCAAAGTGTGAATTATTTATTAATTTCTAATGAGACTAATTCTGGTGTTCTGATTAAAGGAATGAATCTGGCAATTTGCCACATATATGTACAAAGAAAACAATTTTTTCACAAAACATGTGCATTTTGAATAAACAAGCCAAAAAAATTGAAGCAAGACTAAGTTCATTCCCATTTTTCCCTGGTCCTTGGGTAGATTTAGAATTGAAGCAGAAAATTAACTGGTGGTAAAGATTCTTTTGTTTTTAATGCAAGATGCTGTTTGATTAAAATTTTCCACTTCACTTTCGGCTTCCTTTAAAAACAGTTTGATTCAATCATGTGATTTGATTTTTTGTTTTTTTCATACATAATATATTTTGTTGTGAATTTTTGTCCACTCCGCAAATTCTATCAGTTATTCATGTCCAAATTCATTTGTATCCAGAATTGCCATGATGGTTGGAATATATAAATTTTTACAAGTCTGCAGTGTTTTGAACTTTAGATGAGGCAGCTTGGTGAAAATTGTACTAAAAAATATGAAATGGTTTCTGTTGGTTTCTGTGAATTGTAACATAATTTTTCTAAATAGCTAGAAATGGGCAATAGGCAAATCAGCTTAATGCATACTCTTTCAAAACAAGTGCTCGTTAAAAAGCATGTTCCAACATTGAGATATTGCAGCAGTGATGTAAGTGTGTAATCTCATAAAACTGCGGAACATTCAATGAGAAACTTATTGGTAAAGTCACTTTGCATGAAGTGTGCCCTAGTGCATATGATGCAAATATTATTTCCACCTAGCTAGCCTGTACTTGTAGTAAGGGTGAGCAAATTACTTGCTGAGGAACCTTAAATAAATTTTCTACAAGAAGTGTTTACCTGCACCTTGCGCCTATGTGTGTCTGCTGGTGCTTTTCTCAAGGAACTTTAGAACATTGTGGGATAACTTCAGCTGTTAAATTCCAGTAATTATGAATTACCAACTCCCTCAAGATGTCCATAGTGACCTATTATTTGTTTCAATTTAAATTTTTTGCAGTGATATGAAACATTTATACCAAAGTAATTCCCATATTCTGGTATTTAGTTAGTCATGTTGTGGTGGAGTCAATGAGAATGCTGCTGAAAATCAATTCATTAATTGCTTAACAGTGGGGAGGGAGGTCATAAAGCATCTTAGGCCTGTCACAAGAGCGATACATTGGCAATCATCATAGATTATACTCTTAATGCAGACCAGCCTGGGTACTTTTGTGCCACTTCTCATACGGTGTGCATATTTTATGGCACACATTACTTTTAGTATGTCAACGTAATGCTCATATGATATTCTCTCTACGTGTTCACTGGCAAAAAGTATTATGCGTGCGTTTGAAGTATCATACCTGAGATTTTGGAGATAGCAAAAATCAAATTAAATCAAATGATTTTATATCAAAAATCCACTGAATTCACTTTAGACCTCGCGACCCAGTTGGTGCAGAGAACTGTAACCGCCTGTTGCTACTCATTACATCAAAAATCCAATCTACTCCCTATAGTTTTTTCTGACTGCCTAATGCACACATGGAGCCATGTAAAAAAAAAATCTTTGCAACTTCTGAGCATTTAAATTAAGACTCTTTGTATCAGCATCAATGATCAGGATCACAGGCCCAAAAATGTTCTCTTAAGCATATCAAAATTCAATTAATGAATTCCTGCTGCATGTAAAGAAGCTGCTACTCAGCAATGAAGCTTGTTTAGGTATAACAATTGAAACCTGAAATATGACTAAGTTGAGTGTGTCTTGTTTACATAAAGCCTATGAATTTCGAAGATGGTAAATCTTGATTCAATTATTTTGTCTATTAATTACAATATTACATAAATAGATAACTTTAGGTTCAAGGCAAAACAATGTATTAAAGAAAAAAATATACATATGTGTATATGTATAAACTTTTCAGGTGCACATTTACATTTTTTTAAATTTTGAGAAAATTCATCATGTCAAGATTTGTTAAGAAAGTGTGTGATCATTGTTCAAACATGAAATGATTCAATGTTTGGAGGTTTCTCGACTTATGTCAGAAATAATGAGATAGAATATTGGTGTTCTATCCCATATCGGATTTGAATATATATTGTTATAAAGTTTTTGAAAATCTATTGTAAATCTTCCTATGCACGAAATTCTTACTTCCATCAGACTTCCAGTAGGGCCAGCTATTCATGCTGATATTGAAACTACACGAGGTGATAAATCCCTTAGACTATGGCTGTAGAAAAGTTTTAAAACATCTAGACAGTATAATCGCTCTTGTGAAGCCATTTTGGCAAATTTTAACATAATTTTCTGGTTGAATCTTGCAAAAAAGAGCAATTATCAATTTCATTCATTCCTTCACCTCAGATATTACACATAAACTTTACCACTTTTGAATGTATGTATTAATATAAAATAATTTTTTCTTTTCGAAATCTTCAATTAAACACAGTTCAACGGCACATTCCTCTCGCCCGTATTTTCACACATGGAGGCGAAAAATTACTGAAATTTTAGAAAAATTGTACAAAATCTTATTTTAAAATCTATATTTAAGGAAGATATTTCATTGGGGGGGGGGGGGAATTCAATCTTTAATATTTCAGTTGCAGGAAAACCCTGATCAAAATGCGAACTATTGCAATTTTCGACATGCGAGTGTTTTCAGCGAAATGTGACCGAACCGTTCTCCTTAAATATCCATTCCACACTAGGAACGTCAAGCACCCCAGGTCGAGAAAAAAATTTGGGAGAAATCAGCTAATCGATTTAGCCTCTAGCCTTGACGGAGAGACACGTTTTGCCGTCATTCGATTTTTTTTTGTATCAAGGACAATATGGTCTCTGGCCACACGTGAGGCGATTTTTGTAAATTTAGCAACTGGACCCCTTTTGTGTTACTAGAAGCCTTAGTTGTTTTTTCTTTCGAAAATTACAAGTTTTCTCCTGCAGCATTACGTAACTTTCTACTCCGTAAAGTAAGTAGAAGGAACTTTTTATTTTCCAGTGTACGGAATATTATACATAGTATATGCAATGTTATGTAATGCTGCCGAAAAATGAGATTACGACGGAAGTACACTTTTGGGGTCCATTAATACCGAAAATTTTCCTTCAAATTAATTTTGTTGTCCATAATTAGTTCTTTCGTTAAGGTTATATACATTTTTTAAAAAACGTTTGGTAGTTTTCGCGCAAAGTTGCTTGCAATGTTTGCAATTTTAAAAAATTACGAAACAAGATTTTCTCCGAAAAGCGGCTCTAATTTTTTTCTTTAAACTTCTAGTAGTGATATTGCTAAATGTACTCTATGAATGACAAAAACGCCATTTTGTTTCTAAAAAAACTTTTCTCTTGCGTCGTTAATATTTATATTAGCGGCGATTAGTTCACGTATAAGTACATGTGCTTTGAATGTCATAAAGTTTCTCGTAAACAACCGTTTTCTGTGAAAACAAGCTGAAAATTTAGCATTTTCAAAAACTATTTTCTCAAAAACAGCTCCAAATGTTTTTAAAAATTTTTCAAAGGGATAGTGCAAATTGCACTATTTAATGTGACGTAAAGTTTATTTTGCAGTTTTTTTCTCTACAATTATACAAATGTAATTTTTTTGGAAGATCTCTCATGCAGTTAATATGTACATTTCCAGCAATTTATAAACGCTATTGAATTTTTGAGTTAAAGTACTTAAAATTACTTCTAAAGAAGTTTTTCGAAAATTAAAAAAAATCTATGGAAAAAAAACTTCAAATTTCGAATTTACAGCAGCTTAAAGTTTTTTAAAAACGGGTCCAAATTTTTCAAACAGAATTGCCGTTTAGGACGAGGTTTTACTGTTCTTTATTATTCATAAAATATTATTTATGTTCTATTAGGAAAACAAAATTGAAAAAATAAAAAAAAGAAAGGAAAAGAAAAAAATCTGGGCGGCGATAGATGGCAGCAGCCAATAGTGTTTGGCACGCCCAAATAGCTTGCCGAGATCAAAGAAAATAGAAGACATTCGGGAAAGTCTGGGCCATTTGTAACACCACTAGTTGTATACGTAATGTGGCTTTCAAGTTTTGTTAACAAATATGTTATAAAAGCAGAGCTAGCACAATGAATGGATGGCTCGGTGACAAAGTGTTGTTCCAGAACTGAGGGAATGGCTGTTATGATTCCCAGGTTGGATAGATTCTACCCCAAAAACCTTACCACAAAATCCTCTACATTACAACACTACATTTGGCTTGTGGATGTTATGCATAGAGCAGCCAAAATTTGTATTTGCGAACAAGGTGAATATTAGAATTCTGAAGGAATTAGATAATTGACGATTATTAAATTTCGATTAGGTAAGATGATTTCTACCAAAAATTAATGTAAAATATGACTGCTTCTAGTATTATTACAGCAGTAGTGTAACGAAATGAGTGCGGGCCCACTCGCAAAACATTTATCCGGCCCCCTTTATGAAAGTGTAAAGCTTACACAAGTAGTGTTAGTACCTTAAATCATAAATAATTTCCCCTAAAAACGGGCCCGAACGTTACGCCAGTCTTTCACGGCCTTTTTAGTGATGTATTTCTGCTTACTATAATTTCATTGTATAGAAGAGAATTGTATGAACTCATCTCGTTTGTTGACAGGTATCTATTTTCTCTCTAAGTCTCAGCCTCGCAATTTCTATTTTCCTTGACAGGTTCGATTCCCGGTGAAAACGAGATAAGAATGCAGCGTTTGCCTCTTGGCAAGAAAAGAAAATTCAAAAATTTTCTCATAACCAAACGAGAGACACCGGTTTCTGAGGCGACGTTTTTGGTTTCCTGATTAGTCATGTACCCCCTCTATTTCTTGGGGGGGGGGGGGCTAATTCGGGAAATAAAAATATTTCGTAGAAAGACAAATACCACTTTTCAGGGCTACCGTGATTTAACATGAAAATAATGATTTACATATACAAAGTACTGTAATACAGTAGTTAATTTGACAAAATTTTGCGGATAAGCGTTGCATTTTCCACCGGATTCGATCCTGCTGCATTAAGTTCCGGAAGAAATAATTCTACTACTGAGCAAAATTAATGCTTTTATATTGTACGTAATTGCTCGGATTAATTATTGTGCCTAATGTGGGCCAATGTTTGAAATTCTCCCAAAATATTTAGACATTTAATGTTGATATGTAGCGTGTCTTCATTCAAACGGAATTAAAATATGTGAGGGATTTAGAGGCTTGTTTTAATTCAACATTCTGAACCCCTTTTTTTTGTTAAGTGATTCGCTTCCCGATGTATCTTCTCTTATGTTGTCTATCCGTTCTTGATGCACAGCTTTTTTTTTTTATTTTACGAGCACGTTATTCAGTTTTGACGCTCTACGATATAAAAATAATTGTATTCGGGTATCAGTAAACAATAGCGCAATGTGTGAAAATTACTTGTCTTCGGTATTGACCCATGCATCGTGCACACGGGCAGTGTATGTATTGATTCTGAAGACTTACCTTCAAAATCTGTAGACTAAATTTAGCCAGTGAGAGGCCAGGTATTTCTTAGGGTAGTATACTCATATAATGCTTTCAAGGTTTCTGCACATTTCGTGTGTGGAATGTAATTTCGGTGAAGTGTATTTCGGCGTCGAGATTTCGACGGAAATACGCGTTTTGGGGTCCCCCGATACCTAAAAAGTGTGTTTTTTGTTTTCTCTCTCAAAAACGTCCGTCTGAATACTACTAACGCTTAAACCGTGTGTAAGATTTTTTTCTTTCTTTTCAAATTGAAGATATCTGTGTCGATCTGGCTAGAGTAGAATCATTGAGATTTTGAAGAAAAAAAACTTTACTATTTGGGGATACTTTACATGTAACATCCAGGACATTTTCAAAATTTTCTCCAAAACAGAACCATTCATTCTTTAAAGTTCTTGTAAAAATAGAGTAACATTCACTTATAAACGTGGCATAGATCCGATGTTCACTGTTAACTCTGAATTTTCGACATTTTCAAAAGCATGAATTTTTTTCGCTGTCTTCCTAGATGTCAAAAACACCACATTGTTCTATTTTGTTTTTTCAAAAATTATAAAAATATAATTTTCTAGTCGCCTCTCATGTTGTTAATATTTATATTAGGAGTAATTTGTTCAGATTATTGTATTTATGAGTACACATGCTTTAAATAATATCATAAAATTTCTCGTAAAATCTTCGGTTGTCAGTGAAAACTAACTCAAAACACCGCATTTCCAGAAACGCTCAAACGCCATTTTCTCAAAAAACGGCTCCAAATTTTTCTTCAAACATTTCGAACGGATATTGACAATTGTACTGACGTAAATATATGATGCAAAGTTTATTTCAGTGTATTTTTTTATTTAAATTACACAAATGTAATTTTTTGAAAGATCTCTCACGCCTTTGATATGCACATTTCTGTACGAAAATCTTAATGTAGCGTACCTAGAGTACTCGTAGTCAGTACGCAGTGATACTGTACGAAAAATATGCTCATTTTTATTCAAAAAACTTCATTTCATAAAAAATATGTAAGAAAAATAACAAAATAAAAAAAAGATTGTGAAAATTTAAAAATATGTAAAATATTTAATACAGTACTAAATAAGTAAAAAGATATACCGAAAAATTTCGGTATTGTGTTAGGACGGCGGTGAATCGCCAATATTACAATTTTGAGAACAGTAAATACAAAGACAAAAAATACGCAATTACATAAAAATCCGGTCTAGTCTTAAGTCATAACCAAATTTTCTCTTGGTATATCGTTTTCAGTTTTAATTTTTGTGTGGGGTTCTTGGATTACAGCCCCGCCTTGAATCCGGCCCTGGGTACCGAATGAACAGATGGGTGAAGTTCGTTTCGTTTCTTTGCTGAAACTAAACGAAAATGGTTTTGGTAAGAAACGTTATTTATTTATGTGGTTTCATTATTAATATTTTTAAGGACAAATAAACAAATTCAGTCGCGAGAAGTCCACTGACGATTTGTACTAAAGTCTATGTTTTTATACATAAGTACTGTTTTGTTTCAGGTTTTACACATTAGTGATATGTACCATTTTCTCTATCCTTTATCTAAACTCCATTATTCTTCAAATGATACATCCTGTCTTTAAAAACGCTGATTCCACTTATCTCGTGTTGACAGAGTCTTATGAAAATAGTCACATTTACTATAGCATTGAAGAAATATCTAAGACAAATGTTGAGTAGACGAGCAGTAGCGATACAAAGCACTCTTTGTATTTAAATTTCCTTGTTTTGGTCCAAAAGTGTAAACTAGTGGTGCTACAACAGCACATTCTTTCTCGCGCATTATTATTTTATATTAACGAAAACCAACGGCGGCTGTCATTATCGCCTTGTTATCAGTGCGGTTGCACAAGCAACACTGACTGCTAATTCGTATGGGAGATGGTTTGCAAATCATTCTTTACATGGATAAAAAAATGTAATGTTTATGTATGTAAACGATCTTATCCAATAACATCTGCCACAAGTTTCACACGCTTCATTTGTCGATGTTCTGGATCTTCCCGTTCTCGCGTCGTGTTTTGTGGACACTTGCACATTTATCGAATGACGGAAATGTAATTTCCACAATTCAAAATACGATATATAACAAAAATGTACGTAAAACGACATCACCGACATTTTTTCAATTTTGGGAATACGTCAAAGTATGGTGGACTCATGTCAAGGTTGTACGGTGCATGTAGTATCAACTCTCAATCACATTCATGGAAGATTTCTGTTCAAACTTTGGCCTGTGAGGGCGAGCGTTATGGAAAATGAGTGACACAAAGTGGTTTAGCTGCTGAGTTCGGATTATGTGCATTTTCAGAATTAATCATTTGATAATATTCAAAATAGGACATTATTGAAATTCGTATGGCATCAGAAATTTCTTCGCACAACGCACGACGATCTTATCCAATAACATCTGCCACAACTTTCACACTCGTTCATTTGTCGATGTTCTGGATCTTCCCGTTCTCGCGTCGTGTTTTGTGGACACTTCCACATCCATCGAATGACGGAAATGTAATTTCCACAATTCAAAATACGATATATAACAAAAATGTAAGCAATTCAAGTAAATTAATTAAAACAAAGTTAAATGAAAGTCAATATTGAAACATTACTCACTATTTAATGTTTTGCGCCGTACGTGGTTCTGGCTTTGATTTCCACTGGGCACTTAAATTGGACGCCAGCATTTTGTAACAAACACTATTGCTTCGTCGAGTCTCACATAAATTATTTTATTTCACAAATTTCAGTCCCATTTGTATTAAACATTCCACAAACACGCGTGTATTCCCACTAGCGCTCTCAAACTACTGTTCTGTACTGTTGCACTACAGAATCTGCATCTGATCTGCCTGCAGCAGGCTACTGCAGGTGGAAATAAGCATCCACCGTGAGAGATAGAAAAGGACTTCCTTCCAGGACAACCAACTTTACAGATAATTCATCAAATGTACATTTCGAATCAATTATTCTGATATCAAATTAAAACAAATATCATGAATAATGCATTAAAAGCCGTCAATAATTGACTGAACTTTTGTACTTACAATAAGTCGTGAAATTATTCATTTATTAAGTTGCAGCTAGTCAGATGAAGACAGAGTATTGCTATTCCCCTTAGACTCCCTCGTTGGCCGCGCCAGAGAGTATATATCGGGCAGTGCTCGCCCCCCTCCCATTTAATTGCGCCACCAAAGGCCTCATGCTCCATGTATTAAAAACGTGATATGAAGCAAAGGGCGAAAGAGTAAACCCAGTGAAAGAGCCAAGTGGGTGCAATACCTGGGAAGACACTAGACAACGGAGTGAGCCTGTTGGACGCTCTTTGGTTTCAAAATGATTTCATATACATCGATATTGCTGCAATAACTTGAATATTAAATGTGATTAAAAAGAAAATGTATAATCTTAAGATATTATAAGATCTTTCTCAATTATCTGGGGGTTGTGCAACCTAGACACGAGTCGCCACTGGTAAAAGATTCGATGTTTCGATTTCATTTTTTTCATAGTTGCAAAACATCTCCCTTTTGAGGCCCATTTCCACAGTAGGGAACAGCCAATAGTCTGGAAGCTAGATTCGGAGAGTATTGGTTTAGGGAAGGTAGAAATGTATTAGGACAATAATTTCTGTACACAAGCGATGTGTGGCTCGGTGTGTTATCGAGAATTTTGTTCGTATATCTGGAGAATTCAATTTTTTCCATTTCTAATTATGCTTCCAATAGGAAAGTCAAAAATTGTTTCCTTCAGTATTATCACACGATAGAGGTATTCATATTAAAGTTAGAATTTTATGACAGTAGTGAAGCATCAACAGCAATTTCTCAACATAGTAAGGATATACTCAAAAGTAACGATTTGGATATTCAAAAAGTTGCTACTGACACATCAGATAATGAAGTCGTAAATTATGGAAAGCACATATCAGTTTTTCAGCACCTGAAGAAAGAAGTTCTAATTCCAGCTTGGCCTCCTCTGCTAGTGTTTTTTTTTGTAAGGGAGACCGTGGTTCATCTATTTATAAAATGTGAGTCATTTTGCGTTGGCTCCACAGTGTAAGATATTTCTTACCGTGGTTGACTCACAAACATTCGCACCATCGATGAATGGAATAGGTGCAACGAGCTAGAATACACTATAGTATACTCTAGCTAGCTCTAATAGGTGTTGTTCCCTGATAGCACGTTGTCACAGTATAACTGTAACTTATTCTGTGACGTTGTAAATTCCTTTCCGTTGTAAAATGCTAAATTGTTTGTTGTTAGGAAGGATAAGTTCTAGGGTATTTCCAAAGATATTGAATATTTCGATCTGGGCGCTTCTGAGAGTGAAAATACATTTTATCAGCAGATTATTCCGTGTAGTTTCTTTGAAGTGTGTAAGGTGCTGTGAGCGTTTACCAGTATTTTAAATATTAGTGCAGAAGTATAATGTAAAATATATGCTCAACAGGAAATGTTCACTGAATCTTTATGTTAAGGGAAAAGAGAAAATAAATAGTTGTATCATCACGCGACATAATATACCAAAAGTTGTTGAAAACGTGATCGACGTTGGCAAGCGTGGTGCAACCATGGGTCGGGCTGCTTGAATATGTGGGAAAACAGCAGACATTTATTGCTTTTCTGTGTTGTGTGTGGCGCAGTAGGATCTTATTTATTATCTGTGTATGTTTTATTATTTGCACTTGTGGCGTGTGTTTGCATAGTCGTTAACGACTCGAAGTTATCTGGACAGGCTGTGACTGCGATCAAAAACTTCACTTTTCCAGTTCCGTGTTGGATAAAGTCTACCATCACTTTTCTAATGAATAGTTACCATCTTTCGAAACCATTGGAAACCGAATCGGGTTCACGAAGAAGTTCGCCGTATTCTCCTAATGTATCAGTACACAGGAGACCAAGTTGTCGTACTGGTCGTTTTACTTGTTTGGATGAAAATACAGACTACGCCAATCGTAGGAATGGTATTGGTCTCTGCAGTCCGAGTCCAGCTTTTAGTAACAATTATTCAAACAGTTATCATGGCTTTAGAAGGCATAGTGGGTTTAATGACTCTGAGAATTCTTCGAAAATTGAAGAATTTTCTACACCACAAACCTCACCTTGGACACGAAGACAGAATTACAGTGGTAATGAATTTAATAACGTAAGAAGAGTTCAGACAGTAGCCGGACCTCTACTGGCAACATCAGGTTTAACAAAGAGGAAATCAAATGATTTTGGGTAAGGGCATACATAATTGATTGACAAAAAGTGTTGTAAATTGTGCTGTAGAGCAATTTAAAAAATGTTCAGGGTGTCAATGATCAAAAATTTGAAATGAAACTCTTGTCTGATGTTTGAATAATTGTACCATTCTGCTGAGAGTACATATGTATATAATAAATTATAATTTTCTTCATTCTTAAGTTTTTGAAATTACTATATATATAGAAATCATATGATTTATGTTTTCATTGTAGGTTATATGTAGATGCCAATAGTCCTGGTTTGGCTAGTCGCATTGTGCAGTACAGGGAAGAAGGTGCATCAACCGGTGATGGTGTGTGGACGCACCAACCACAGTACAACAGCCCTGGACAGTTCCCAATGGTTCAACTGAGTCACTCTTCGTCCTCATTGCCTGTGCTGTCTCCACTCAGTAGTCAGAAGGCTTCAAGAAGATCAGTTAGAGTTAAAATTGCACCACCAGATCCCCTGGGGTCTAGGTACTTGACTCTTTGTAGTGTATTACTAATTGGCCTATTTAAACATATTTTTGAATGACTTGATATATTCTTTTTCTTATTTTTATTGTTTTTTTAAATATTGTTATGCATGTTTGTTTTTGTCTCTTAATATATAACAAATTTCTGTTCTAATTAGAACGTCCATTAAATTCAGTATTTGTGAATATTTGTGTTAAAAATTATGAAGTTTAAAAAATAATCAACTGATCTTCATGAAACTTTTTAATTGTAATATAAAAAGAAAAGTTGTCAAAGTGTAGAATCTAGTTGATTTTTATCCACATTATGTAATATTTACCGTTTTCTTTGTAGATTGTATCCTCTTTCAACTAAAAGTAATGCTTCATTATCGTCTACAATGCAAACAGATCAATCTATGAAGTCTGTGTTAGAAACTTTGAAGGAGATCTCTCGGAAGAGAATACATTCTCAGGTAATTAATTTATATTAATTAGTTGAGTTGCTGAATTCTTCATTAAAATTAAGTGTTAGATTATATTAGTGAAGAGAAAAGATATATTTTTGACAATTTTATGAAATGTAAGGTATTTCAGTAATTTGTACATCTGAGTGTTTTGGCACCTATTAATGATTTGCAATGGTATTTAACAGTGATATCCAACTTGAATAACCATCATTGATATTATATAATAAATATATATTTGGGCTGAAGTATACAGTTCAACCTAAGGAAGTCATTTTAACTGGCACTTCGCGCCGCTCTGGCAAAGGGGAAATCCATGGTGGAGGGGATGAGGGGTGTTTAGGGGATTATTAAGGGAATTTTTTGGTGGGGAGGGGTGGTGAGCAATATGCGTAACTTAGTACGTATATCTATATTTTTGGTTTTCTGGCGACTGGTACACCGGTTTCACCGGCGAGGGTGCCCATGCCAACGGCGTGGGAGATTTAACTACATTGTAAAAAAATTATCCTTCTGAAATAATTTTAATGGTTCATAATTGGTCACAGACGTGACGTCAGAAGTGTGGGGCGGGGGAAATTCACCCTATTATCTTTTGAAACTTCGTTACAAAATGGTGTGTGGTGGCACATATATCATGTTTTTGTCTACGTGATTTTCTGTAAGGGTAGCTGTTGAAGTTGTTGGTTACGTTGCTGTCATACACTTAAGTTTCTTTCGTTCTTCAGGTTCTTCGTGATTTGTGTTTTTTGAGTGTAGAGGGTGTGCTACGATGGTGAGAATAAATGTGAGTTTTTTTGCTCATTGCGCAAAGGATGTGTTTGGCTGTCATTGAATGGGAGCAAGAATGTAGTTTGATTGCTGCAGGATTTAAGTGTGCTGTGTGTAAGTGTTGCCAAGCCTATAAGGTTGGCGAAAGCGAAAGTAGTTTTGTGATGGTTTCAAGTGGTAGTGTAGCATGAATGGGACTACTCCTCATGTGCGTATGTATTCCGTGTAGAAGGGGCCGTGGTTTGCGAGAAGCAAGTTGAGTATAATTCAGATATTAGTAATGACCCACTTTTGGGTTATAAAACAGTCATAGAAACTGCCATAAAAATTGCCTATCGGTAAGTTTCTTACATTTCTGTCAGAGCGCTTAGCGTAATTTGAGGGAGGGCTAGAGGAGACCCATCTTCACCCTTCACCCCTCCTCACCAATCCCCCCGCCATTCCTTCCCCATTCCCCTTCTCACCACCACACTTCTCTAAGGGTGTACAGTGTACCCTGCTTTAATCTAAATTGGTAATTAGTATCTTATCCTTGTTTCTTGTGTGTGGAGACATTGCTAATTAATCTGAACAAGTGCAAAGCGCACAATCAGATTTTTTTATTTAAATATATTTTTACTTTTAACCAAAGGCGTCAAGCGAGTTATTTAACCTTAATTACTTTAAAAGCAGCAAAAAGTACATTAAAACATTTTTTAAATTTATCATTAAATTGTTGTAATTTTATGTAAAAAAGTAAAGATACTATATATTTGAGTGGTCCAGTGCAATACCCCTCCCACAAAATTTGCTCCATTAATTCATTTCACTTGGGTTTGATTACAAAATTTAACCTACCTGTGCCACTGCAACTGGCTGATGTGCCATTAAGGAATAAGCATGTTTTCTGGAAATTCTTTTTTATTCCACCCTTTCAGATTGAACGTTACTTACTTTCACTTTTATCGGCGTTTCCACTTGTCAGCGGTTGCCTCTTATTTTGCGATTCCAGCCTTCTCTATCCGACCAAAGGTCTTCGTCCATTCTTCTTTCACACATGGCTTCCATTACTCTGGTATTCCAGGTTTTGCGAGGCCTTCCTAATTTTTCTTTCTGGAGGAGGCCAGTCGAGGACATTCTTGGGCCATCTTGTATCTGACATTCTTCTCAGGGTGCCATACCGTTGTAGCATTTTACTTTCTAATCTGTCAACCACTGTTTCCGATTGCTGCATCTGTTTCCGAATTTCTACGTTTTTAATTTTTTCCATTCTAGAAATTAGGCAGCTCTTTCGTAATCCATCCATTTCTACTGCACATAATTTCTGTTTCTGGCATTCTGGCAAGACCCAAGTCTCTCCACCATAGGTTAGAATATTTTCAATAATAGTTCGTACAATAAGCTTTTTTGTTCTCACATGAATTTCCTGACTCCGTAGTACCCTATTCAGCATTCTTATAGCTCCTCTTGCCTGTTTAATGCAGTCATCAATATCCTTTTCACAATTTCAGACGTATGCAGGATTGTACCCAAATATTTGAACTGTTCAGCTAAGTTAATCCTACCTACTCCTTGTACTTCCAAATCAGTACCTTCTCCTCCTACTATCAGATACTGTTTATTAATTTTTATTATTTTTTTTTAATTATTTTTTTATATTTAATTTAAGCCCACCTGTACATAAGCCTCTACTATTTTCCGGGTCATATATTCTGCATCATCTCTATCTTGAGCCGTTATTACCAGATCATCCACAAATAGTAGTGAATGTATTGCTTGTCTGCTTACAACAATGCCCATTCCTTGACATGAAGTATTCCAACGTTTAAGGACCTCTTCTAAATAAATTTTAAAAAGAGTAGGAGACATTCCACATCTCTGCCTTTAAACCCTTTAGTAAGTTTTAAATTCCTCAGAAATTCTATTTCCGTATATTTACCACTGCTTGGTATAACACCTACATTTTCTTTATGAGTTGAAAGGAGCGATTCTAGACTTTTAAAATTTTCGTCAGTGTCCCCACAATTCATGTGTAGGACACTGAGTACTATATGGTTTCTCCAGGTCAATAAAAACCAGATTAAGCTCTGCTTCCCTTCCGACTCTATTTTTCTCACACATTTGTCTTTAATATACAAATGTTATCTGTACAGGACTTCACTTCTGTAAAACCAGCCTTATTGTTCTGAAGATTTTCATGGACACTTTAAGCCTCTAATCTTCTTACTTATTTTGCTCAAGAGTCTTCCAATTGATGCCATTACAACTCTATACACCACGATTAATTGTTCACTATCTTTCTTACTCTTCCCCTTCTTGTGAATAGCCGAAATATATGATAGATTCGCATTCAGTTTGGTTAAACCGCCATAAATAATAATTGATGACAGTTTGGTCAATACTCTTCTCACTTCTGTCACTATACTATCCACAAATCCTATCGGGAATTCCACCTGGTCCCGCGTTTACCATTTTGTGAATATTTTAGGGCCTTTCTATACTTCTTCCTAAATTTATAGTTGATTACTTTCATATAGTTACTCTTCTTCATGTCCTCCGCTTATATATTTCTACGTTAGTACGTTCCCAGTTGTTTCCACCTGAAATCTTATTTTTCGCGTCAGCCATTATCTCCTGAAAAATGCTTCTTCATTCCAGTAATGTAATCATATTCAAATTTACTTTATCACATTCTGCATTTCTTATTTTTGCTTATAGATTCTCCAGAGCTTGTCTGTTTTACTGTATCCCTCTGTATGTTTTATCCATAACATATCCTTTCCCAAGCCTCATCTTTACATTGCCTCACAATCTTTTTGGTTTTCTTTTTTAGTAAGTAATACCTATCTAAATCTTCTTGGCGCTTAGAATTCAGCCAGATCCCATAAGCTTCCTTCTTATCCTTAATTCCCACAGCGGCTTCTCCATTCATCCATTCCACTCTTCCTTTCCTATCCATTTCTATCCCAAGAGTTTCAGCAGAATGAACATAACTATTAAAATATCGACTTTATTGAATAAATTCTTGGTATTCATTCATCAATTATTCACTATTATTAATGAATTGTGCTTGTTAAATTCTGTAGTCATGACTTCTATTTAAACACTTTATAAAATTAATGAAAATGGTTCTTATTTCCTTGGGTCTCTAATGCTCTTCATCTTTCTCAGGTGCAAGTCGCTACAAAAAAATCTTCTTTCTTTGTATCTAGTTTCTCTCCAATGTCTTAATATAACCCTTTAATTGTAAAGATCTGAAAGTTCATTCGACTTTTTCACTGCAGATGGGTGCCTGCTCCTGTATACTGTCCTACAAAATATTTTTATATAATATTCATCGCTATAATGTTCATTGCTGGCAATTGGAGTCTTAGTTCCTCACTCTTCTGTGTAGCTAGTGATCCTATCTTATGAAATTGACAGATATAAATTCAACCATTAATAATCATTTCCACCCTCGTAATAATTCATGCTTGTAAGTATTCTATCTTCCCTAATTTTCTAACGTAAATCGATCAAGTTTCCCTTTGGTTGGCACAATTGACAAAAGGATCAACTAAGTCCCACTTTTCTTTTTTCTTCTGTGATAAATATTTGCTTTGCAATCTGACATCCTTGAAAATTCACAGCGGAATCAATGTCTTATTTCCTCGCGTGATCTGAGGCAAATCTCCCTCTTCCTTTTTTCTTTCATATTTTAGACTCAACTGACACAATCTGTCATGCATATTTCAAACGGCCTTGCTCAGTAGCCCCTTCCTACTTCTGACGTCATCTTGTTTGTTTTACCTTGCCTGTGTCCCCATAGATACATATTAGTACAGGTTCATGTACCTGTGGTATATTCCCAGTATAATGAGTGTTCCCCTTATTGTCCCAAATATTCTGGCAATTTTCAGTATGTCACATATTTTGCACTAAAGAACATCTCATCAAATTGTATTTTGTACACAAACTTGAAAATATTTGGGGTCATTAGGTCTGAGATTACCTAGGACACAAGAAAAGATAATTGATATTTTCTTTGATAAGAATAGAGTACAAATATTTTGTGAAGGATTGTGGTACACTGCCAATATATAACTTTCAATTAAAAAAATTTACAAGTACAAATATTGTAAATGGAATAATCACGTTTACTGTGAACGTAAAGGGTCAACTAAAACTAAGAGTGACAGTGATGAAAAACGGTCAATGTTGGATGTTGGACAATGGTTATGGAATTGGGAAACCAAATGACTTCAGTTACAAATCTATGTATAAAATAAAATTTTTGATTTAACATTTTAATTCCTGTTTGACATATTTGCTATTTCTCATCACTATAACATATATCACATACTCCAGCCACCTTTTGTTGGCTAATGTTTGCTTCAAAACATATAATAGACTTCATCCACAAATATTTACTAATGAAAACCTTAACCAGCTATTTCTGGAATTAGCAAGAATCGCACCATATTGCAAAGTGGATATTTGCCACTTACTTCTATCAGTTTGATATTCGGCATTGCCTTTTGAAGCACTTCCTCTCACAAATACAATCTAATATATAAAAATGATTGTTTCTTGATTCGTGCTTCATGTGCTTCATTCCATTGCTATAAAATTTGGACAACTTATTGCTTGCACTTGTGGGAAGGATATAAGCATAATAGTTATTGTAACTCTCCTAGATGGCGCTGCAGTTTAAGATGACACTTTATTTAAATGTTATTCCCAATACACCTGAACTTCATTGTTTCTGTGAGACGTGGTTCAACACAGAGAAGGACTGGAGGAGTGAGCAGCGCAAGAATGAGATAGGCAAAAGGAAAATAGAGAGGGAAAGGAAAAGTGAGACAGAGAAAATTAGTTAACTGTCCAATAAAAAAAAGATTACTCTTTCAAATGTCAAACGATATTTCCACAACTATTTCTTCTGCTGCAGCAATGCGCCATTTAAACGTGCCATGTACCAGCTAGTAATCAATACAAACCATTGGAAATGTACATATTAACGGTGAGAGAGAGAGATTTCAAAGAAAATACATTTGTATAATTTTTGAAAAAACAAAGGATTACAACAAAATGGCTTTTGTGTTATCTTACAGTGCATTGCACGCCATCCACGCAAAAAGTTTGAAGAAAAAATATGGAGTTGTTTTTGAGAAAATGGCTTTGAACGTTTCTGAAAATGCAGAAATTTTAGTTCATTTTCACAGAATAGTTAAGTTTTCTAGAAACTCTACATGGCATTACTTAAAACACGTACTCGTAAATATAATAATCTTATCAAATCACCACTAATGTAAAAATTAACAATGAGAGAAAGTGAAAAAAATACATTCATGTAATTTTTACAAAAACAAAACAATTGAACAAAATGGTCTTTGTCATCTTATGAAGAACATGTGGCACTATCCTATGTCATAAATTTAAAGGAAAAATTTGGAAAGCTTATTTGAAAAATTCTTGTTTTTTCAATTTCGTAATATTGCACATATTTCATGCAATATTGCACAAAAAGGACTAAATTTGCAGGAAAATGTACACGACATTAATGAAAGAACTAATTTTCGAGAAAAAATTTCCTTTAAAAAAAATCTATCTTCAATTTTGTAATTGTAGGAAAATGCCAAAAAAAAAGAAATTTGAAATTTAAAACAATTCTCACTTAGTATTGAAAATCGAACCTATGTTACTTTTATAAGTATATTTTACTGTAATGTTATTCAAAATCACAAGAGTTTTGAGTGGAGTCAGATTGACAGAGGAATATCAATTTTTTTAAAAATTCAATGAATAGTTTAGGTTCTAGTGTTGTTCACTGACAGTTGGACAGACAGACGAACATACATTTAGGAGAAAAACACTTTTCTGTATCGAGGGACCCCAAAACATGTATTTCTGTTGAAGTCTTGAAATTGATTTTTCTGTACTACGTTTATATTCTGTATATGCATAGCTTTCTGTGTACGTTTATATTCTGTATATGCTTAATATATTACTCGAATATGCATAAAATAAAGTAAAAAGGAAGGGGGCAAAAATGGTTTATTGGGCCTCCTGGAATTAGCACAGGATCTGGGAGGTCGAAAACTTGGGTTTTTTAGTAGGGCTTGGGTACATACAACATATTCAAAGAAAATGTTTTTATCATCTTTTTTCACATAAATTGTACTTACTGACTGAACTGTTATACAAGCTTGATATTTTTTTGCTTGTTACATAATCTGCAATATGGTTCAATTGCTTTATCGCCTTTCTAAAGACATGTGAATATACTTTTCATTCAAATTGAAAAGTTCATAAGTTAATCTGGTCAACAATATTTGGAAGTTATTTTTCACTATTTTAAGATTGTTCTTCAAGTAACTGCAGCGTTGATACAAGTTGATAATGTAATGGAAATAAGAGTGACAAGCAATCTGTCAACTTTGTGTGTCAGGAAATGCTGTACAGAGGAATTAATTGTGTAAAAATAATACTGATACAAATTAAAACTCGACTCTTTTTCAGCTGGAGGATAATGACGATGATGCTGCAAAGAGGCAGAAACGATGTGGGCCTCCTGATGTGTTAGGAACGCAAACAGATGATAATGATGGTGATGGGGAAAATCTGTAAGTGACCTTTGGCTGTGTGGTCATTGAAAGTGATTTATTACTCTCAGTATAATGGCAGTAATTGCAGGAATGGTCAGAATCTTGTTTCGATGCCTAATGAAAACTAGATCTGTTATTGATGTGTATGAGTAGCAACTTTGTTTCAGATTATAGAGAAAGAAATAGATAAAAGCTTTTAGTGAAGGAAACTGTTGTTAAAAGCTATACCTACGGTTTTAAATATTTTCTTAATATTTCATTTCATTTTCAGTTTGACAAATTCAAATACTCTAAACTAAAAACTATCAATAATATGTGATTTCATGTACTGATAAGTAATAGTAATTGTACCAAATAATTTATTAAGAATGTTGAGCTTTTTGTACATGAAGGATTTTGTCTGTAGAGCGAAGCGTTTGAGAGAAGAGTCCCCTCGTCAACAGGAGCTGTCACCACCCACTCGACCAGCTAAGAGAATCCGCAATAATGAAATATTAAGCTCTCTGAGTTCCAGCCGCAAACTCCTCCAGGGAGGAATTAAACGGAAGACGCACAGCTGTAAGTAAAATTTTTATTTTATATTACCTTTAGTTGTTTAAAAAGGTATATTGATTTAATTGTGGTGTAATTAAAAATAGCTATTTTGACATTCACCAATGGATGATTTAAAAAATCGTTAATGAGATCTTTATTTAATTACTGTTTTATTTTTAATTAAATATTTAACTATTTTGATTTTCACCAATTGTAATGAATAATATTATTAATAGTAAAAAGAGTTTTGATTCGTTAAATAGATAATGAAGGAAGGGGAAATTTTTGGATGAAAAATGTGGCCACATATGCAATGACAGGAATTCAGGAAATTTTTGAGGAAATGGTGTTTAACCATTTCTGAAAATGCGGAAATTTTAGCCAGTTTACACAGAAAATACTTTTTTATACGAGTTTTCTGTAATATCAATTTTTTAAAAAACAAAAGAATTTAGTAATATGGCGTTGCTGCCATCTCATAAAGTACATTTAGCACTATTTCTACCAGAAGATTAAAAAAAAAGGAATTGTTTTTGAAAAAATCTTGTTTTTGTAATTTTTCAAAATTGCAAGCATTGCACAAAAACTACTAAAAGTTTCAAAAAAATGTACATGACTTTAATTAAAGAACTAATAAAGAACATCAAATTTTATATGAAGGAAGACCTTATCTTCAATTTTGTAGTTGTAGGTAGATGAAGGAAAAAATGTAAACTTTTGCAATTTTCAAAAATTCAGAGTTAACCCTGAAATGTGGACCTACGCCACCTTCATAATTGTATTTGACTCTATTCTTACTAGAAATAAAAATAGAAAAAATTGTAGCAGTTTTTGAGAAAATTTTGAAAATATCAGGGGACCTCCATGTAAAGAATCCCCGAATTTTGAAGAAAGTATTTCAAAATCACGGCGCTTCGAATGGAGCCAGATTGACCAATGAATATCGATTTTGGAAAAAATTGTTCGTATAGTTTAGACGTAGTGCTGCTTACAGACTGATGGACGGATGAACGTTTTGCCATCAATTGGTTTTTCAGATTTCACATTTACAGTAATGCTGTGAAAACAGTTTTCTTAAAACGGCTCAAAATTTTGTAACAAAAATTTTCTTATAGGACAAAGTTTTACTCTTCTATAGTATTCTTAACACATTCAATCCTGAGGGATATGCCATGTGGTTAACTCCTCTGTCCTGGGCAATATATCTATTATTCAAAATGTTGTAAAACAAAACTATCATACGCATTCGTTTGAAATTGATAAAATTTTGTAGTATTGTATTTTCTCTTTTGTCTGTGTGTATTTTGTTATTATTTGATTGTAAGACAGTAATGAGAATGGAATTCAAAGAAACACACATTGTCGATTTTATATTTTTGCATAAAGTAACAATGTTACAAATTATGGCGGGAAACGCAATAAACTTCATGCATCAACAATACTCAGGAACTATAATTATATTTTGTTGAAGTTCCGATATAGTTCCATTTGCATATCTTTTTATTTCTGCCTTTATTTTTTGAGATATGTACTAAAACAATGATGAAAAATAGTCTAGTTCAGTTGTCTTAATTTACAGGAAATTTTATTTCACTGGTTTTCTCAAACGCCGGTAATTCATATTCTTTATCAATTTCACAGCATTCTAAAGGAAATGAAAATTTGAGAATACTCACCATAAAATCTTTTACATCATTATTACTCTCCTCGATATAATTTTTGTTGTTCAAAGTAGACAACAGTCTAGGAAAAAATCAATGACCTCATCAGAAGAATCCATTATTCATCCGATCCATTATTCAAAAACGCGTAAACTTCTTATGTTGAGTCACTGTGAATTTTACAACTGTGTCTTCTAAACATCTGTATATTTCACATGACCTCTAGTTACAAAGAAAGACATTCTGAACGTATTTGACAGTGCTTGCAAGTATAAGTATCCAATCACCACCTGAAAAAATTCCAAATAATTGCACAAAATAGAAGTGCACATTGACAATTGTTTTGAGACTATTTAATAATATTAAAAAGCATATTCTATGTGCATACAAACGTCCAAAAGAAGTTTATTGCCTGTCAAAAATGTTAAATTTAGAAGGATGTATGCCATATATCCACAGGACACAGCAGTAAAATGAAGATGGCGTATCAAATACATTTGTAGTATTGGAAGTGTTAAAGTAATATTCCAGTTTTACCATCAGGAAACTGAAAAAAAACCTTGTGTGGCAATATATAACTACTGGCAAAAGTATGTAGCAGGACTGAAAAGCTAGCTGAGACCAAAACAAATAGAAAACTGATAAGTATGAGAAAGTCTGTGCCATTCTAAACCCCCAGTAGTTTAAATTTACATTTACTTGAAAAGTTCTTTAGACGAGCTCTTAGACTAAATTGCCAAACATTTCCTATGAAAAACTAAAACTGACTCTGGATGGTTGATCAATTTCTTTATGAATTTATTGAAATATCATGTAGGTGTGTCTGTTAGAAGAAGTTAATTTGGAAGTAAAGTACACTACTTTCATAACTATGTTAAATGATGAAACATTTTTTAATGTTCTGAATTTGTTCAGTTTTCTGATCTGCGACTCTATGTTCATGACTTTGAAATGTTTAATCTCGCCTAATAAATTTTAAGGGAAAAGATGATAGCCTTACTGGCACATATATCGGGAGACAAATGATATTTTAATTAGAAGGGATTTTGTTAAATTTGTTTTTGGCCTCAATGTTACAGTGGATTGGTCAAGGTGTAGCACTCCAGTTCTTGGGAAACAACAGAAAACTGTTAATGAGGACATCTTATCTTCACCTTCCCTTGGACCTATAGGAACACAACGTTCGACATCAGGTGCCCAGACTCTCCTGGCTGATGATGGCAAGAAGGCTAGTCACCCTTCTAATAGTGGTGTATGTTTTTTTCTTTTCACTTCCTTGACTGTGTAGTGTAGAAGAGGTTGTATAATGTTGCAAAATATTGATCTTGAGATTTTGCCAGAAATACATTTTTAAGAGACCTTGATAACTTTTCACCTCCAAGTATATTTTAATGTCCTTTGAAAACTTGTGCTCAAACTGAACCTAAAATTTTTTCCAAACTTCATATTCTTTTAATGTTATTGGATCAAGGTGTGAGACCTTGCAACTTTTACCATGTAGGAGACCTTTAAATGAAGCTCACCAATTTTCTGAACTTTCTTAAAACTGGTTTTATATAGAAGGATTTTGATAATGAATAACTTCTAAATAAAAATTTCTTTCACAAATAATATGTATGTTTCCAGAAAAATATAAAGACACCATTAGAAAATGAGAGAAGAAATGTAAACAGCCTTTCATCAGGAAATCTTTCAAATTCTGTGAAAGAAAGTCAGAAGAATCCGTTACAAACAACACCGGTTGTTCCAAAAGCTACGAAGATAAGTTCCCCTGTTGATGATACTCCGTGGCAAAAAGATTCTCCTTTTGTCTCAGTATCATCTCCTGATGATATTATAGATGATGTTTCAGCACTGGAAGAAAAGAGAGAAGAAGATCGAAGGTCTCGGCTAATGGCAATGATGACTGTAATCAGTGGAGGAGGTAAGCGTGAAAAGATTTTCCATGAGTTACATGTGGTAACAATGTAATAATTTCGTTTAAGTTTGAAAATGTTCATAGTTTTAAATTAATTTATCTGTGCAATGTTCTAGATTCATTGCATGATATTTTCCTCATTTGCAGAGCCCCCAGTGAAAAGTGCTGTAAATCCTGGCAATGCAGGTGCAGGAACTGATGCATCATCAACCTTCAGCCTGGGTGGTTCTTTTACTGTTCCTCCTGTCTCAAATGCCCACCTACTTGGTGTGTCATCTGAGAAGCCTTTACTTGTGTCATCATCGCCCAGTGGTTGGTCTGCAACTGCTACGTGTTCTACTGCTTCAACTGTTGCAAGTGTAGCTCCTATTTCCACTCCAAGCACAGAGCCCCTTGTTAATAAGTCAGTAGCAGAGAACACCAGTTCACCAGGTCTTTTGAGCAATGTTTCCACAAGCTCTTCGATGTTTGCATTTGGCAATACTACAACACCTCTTGCAAATACTTCAGTTGCATCTAATAATGATATTCAGAATGCTCCTGTCACTTCTAGTAATCAGCTACCAGTAGCTCCTGTCTTTGGATCATCACCTGCATCAGTGACCAGTCAATCCGGTATATCTGTTTCTTCACCAATGGTTTTTGGCTCTGCACCATTATTATTTGGATCAAAGGTTCCTGTGAATACAGAGAATTCCCTTTCTTCAAATAGTCAGAATCAACCAGCAGTCAGTTCCACTGTTCTCACCACTTCTGAAAATATTTCATTTGGCAACACTAAGCAAGTCTCATTTGGAGTTGCCCCGCCTTCAACTACTTCCACTGTAACCTCTCCTGTAACAAGTTCTTCTGTATTTCAGCTGCGTCCTGCAGCGAGTGGTATTGGACAAGACAATTCTGTATTGTCATCTTCTATTGGTTTTAGCTCGGCAGCACCTGTTATAGCTGCTGCTACTTCTCCTAGTCAGACAAATGTTTCAAAGGCACTTCCGTTTGGAAATGTGGAAAAATCTGCACAGAACTCGAATATAACAGTGACTTCTGGTACATCATTGTTTGGAATGCCAGCAAATCCATCTGCCACCTCTACTTCACCTCCAACATCGTCTTTTGTATTTGGAAGTTCTGGCACATCAGCACCAGCAACTGGATCACAAATAAAGCCAGGGCTTTTCTCTTTTGGTAACACTGCTGTTTCTACCCCTAGCACACTAACAGCTTCAAACTCCAACACTAAATCTATATTTGGCAGTGCCTCGGGAAGCTTTGGTCAAGCTGTGGAAGCTTCAGGTACAAATTCTGCAGCGCCAAATCAGTCTTCAAATGCTCAAATTGCAGGCAATAAGATAGGTGGATTCGCATTTGATTTGGCATCTGAAAAGACCCCTGTAGGCACAACACCATCTAGCACAACTACTAATGTGTTTGGCAACCCCAGTTCTCTACCCATTAGTAGTGAATCGAAACCATTTACATTTGGTTCTGGCAAGCCAATAGAGAATCCTTTTGCATTGAATACATCTCGAACTGATACTTCTGGTAAAGTCTCCCAGGCACAACCTTCTGCAAATCCCTTTGGAACACCTACTTCATTGCAGAAACCATCTGAGATAGAGAAGCCCAAAGAAAATCCCTTTTCCTTTGGTGGAAATTCAACTGCTTCTCCAGGATTCTCAGCCCCACAGACTGGTTTCTCTTCCCAGCCTGCTGCCACATCTACAGCAAATAATGGACTTTCCTTCTCCTCTACGAGAGGGTTCTCTCAATCACAGCCTGGTGGTGGAGGGTTTTCTTTACAAACTGCTGCCACACCAACTGCCACATTTGGTTCACCAGTCACAACATCTGTTGCAGCTAATTCTGCTTTTAGTTTTGCTAGCAGTGTATCGAATCCAGCTCCACAGTCGAGTTTGTTTGCTTTTGGTAACAGTTCAGGAACATCAGATCCTCAGCCTGGTGGTATATTCCCGTTTGGTGGTGGAAGTACTAGTAATAATAGTAGTGGCGGTAGTGGAACAGGCACTGGAGGTTTGTTTGGGCAACAAACTGCTCCTACCGGTCCTATTCAGCCTCAAGCTGTGCAAACACCTGCAGCCGCAGCTGCTCCAACACCAGCCTCAGGCTTTCAGTTTGGGGCTTCAAGTGCCTCCCAAACTCAAGTGTCAGGTGAGAATTTTTTTTCTATTTACTGAGGATGTTTATGATATTCTAATATAATGACAAAATGTAATACAAAGACTGTATTGCTATAAACCTTTAGTTCTATTGTTTTATTGTGGCTAGATGTTAATATATCTTTGCTTTTCTGGAATAACATTGTAATCCCCTGTTCCTTCAGTCTCCCAAGAGAAAGAAAGGGAGTAAAAATTGAGATTTTTAAGGTGAATTGGTTCAAAAAAGAAAAGAGACAAAAAAGTAGGAAAATTATATTGTGCTCTCTTGTTTAAAACAGGGTTTTGGCTTTAAAACAGTGTTCTGGGAAAATAATGAAGTGAAAGTGTGTTTTAAGTCTGCAAAGTGAATGTTTCATCTCGTGTATTGGCAAACCTTTTTGGATTTTTCAATGCAGGAGATAAAAGTTTGTTATGATGTCCAGATAATAGGTGATTGTATCCCAATAGTTTAAACTATGCATGTGGTTGAATGCTACCAAACATTGGCTTTTTGAAGAGTGTAATAGTCTTGCATATTGTTGCAATATTTCATATCACAAAATTCAATATTTTACTGCACCTTCAAAATATGATATTGTATTTTTGAAAGGTGTCTGCTAAATTAATTGAAAAATTCAGATGAGTTATACAAATTGTGGAGCTTTTTCCAAAGTGTTTTCCAAAGTCGGTAAACGCAGTTACGCATTCCCTCTTATTCTGAATATGATTATTGTGATAGAGTTTAATAATTTACACTAATTTATTTGGATTTCTAATAACTTCATTATAGATTCTGAATGTATTAAAAATTCATTTTTATTCAATTACAATTATAGGGGCATTCAGTTTTGGGTCAACTACAAACCCTACGCCTGCGCCTGCACCAGCGGCAGCACAAGCACCTGCATTTCCGACTGGATCGTTCCAGATGAATGCTGGTGGATTTGGAAGTGGACCTGCAATGTTTAGCATTGGTTCCGGTTCCACTGCTCCTAGGGCGCGTAGTGCACGGGCAAGGAGGACCAAGTGATATCTGAGATCCACATGTACACACTGATCTGTGTCAAGTGAATTTTGATTGTATAAAGAAACTGTGGACAGTGTTAAAGGTGTGTGTGCAGAACATGTGTTGAAAATAAATAAGGGGATCTTTGTTTTCAAGTATTCAATTTTTGTATGACTAGACTTGCTTAAAGTGAGTGCGTAGAGGATTGATGATTTGAGTTTATAATCTTACATTATATGTAGATTTTTTAAGCATATTCCCAGAATACTATAATGCTGTTGAATTTATTTTGTGCGAATGGCTGTTTGATATTTTTTTATGTTGCTTCTGGATTCATGAATCCTTTAAAAAATTAAAAGAAAAATAATAAATTAGTTATAATAGTTTATCTCGAATGTGGTTTTGCAAGCTGCTAACCTTGCATAATCAAATACCCATGATGCAAATAAAATAAAATATATTAAAACTATTTTTTTTTGTATTATGAACAAGTTGAAGTAGAATGAGCAATGGCATTTTTCCATTGGAGTAGTTTCTTCCAGAGAATCTAGCATAAGATACTAATGTTAAACACATTTAACCCTGTGACAATCCCTAGAAAATACCTTGAATCCTAGAAGAGATTTTAAAATGTCTATAATGGAATTAATAATACTCTTATGTGAAACTGTTGTATATTTTTAGTTAACTATCCTTTTTTTTCTATTGTACGATAATCTTTCTATTGAAAATCCCTCCTCCAAAACAAAAAATAAAACAAAGTACTTCAATGTATATCATTATTTTTATTAATAATAAAATTTTCAATGATAGTGAGAATCTAAAGCAACAATTATTTACTGCTGTTTTTACATTATTTATGTCCTTTTTGTTACTGGAATTAGTGTTTTCAGTGAAACACTACAGTACCTCTAAACTAATTTGCATTGGAATTTAGAGTGCCAATGAAATTTCAAAAAACACAGCATGTATTGTGTATATACTGTATTTACCTGGAATATAAGACAAATCATGTAGACACCTTGAAATTTTGGGGAAAAAATACACCCCAATATAAGACGACCCTTGTTTTATAACTTATATCAGCTTCCTACTAGGTAATGAAACTTGGAGAAAAAAAAAAAACATCTCTATTACTTGTTTATTAACATTATGCATAAATTATTTTGTCCCTATACAATCCTCTCTGCTGTAATAGGACTCCCAGTAAACTGCTGCAAGCAAGAAATTATTAAGCTTTCAATCATCCACCCAGATTCATTGCATTTAAAATTATTCCACTTGTTAGTTTTTCTTTGGGCAAATGTTTCCTTTTCAAGATAGCAAGTAGTGGTAGCTTCTGCCATCTACCAACACTCCCAGCATGACCTTAACATGCATTTTTTTTCGTTTCTAGATGTTTGTATCATATTAGAATTTACACCCTTTTGTAGCCATTGTATTGTTACAAGGCAGGTCGAAGTACACGAGGGTCTTATCAGCATTCCCCATTTGAGTCAACAAATGGTTGTGTTGATGGCGCAATTGTATAATGTACTTTTGGTACTCCAGACGTTTTTCTTCATAATCTGCAGACGGCTTTTGCGATAGGAAGTTCTACGCACACTGAACCCTTTCCTTTTCATAAACCGTATGCACCAGCCGACACTCTCATTGAATTCCTGTCTGGAAATGTTTCACCTTCTTGCTCCTAATGCTTTGACGCTAATGCTGTTTATAGGAAATCCGAACCCTTGTTACGATTTATTACGAATTCGACAACTTCGTCGATTTTGGGATGGTGCCTCACTTGTCCACAGAAACATTTCCTTGTGGAATTACAATATTTCAGGCGTTCCTTCGTACCTCTCCAACGCCTTGCAGCTTTACTATTGTTTGTTTGTTCAGCGAGATGAATTACTCGCAATTTAAAGTTTGCATCTTAACTTTTAGACATTAAGACAACTTAACTTTTTTCTACATTTCTGTTAAATTCTATACTTTTTCTTTTCTCCAAGTGGTTGGCCATTGTCACACTAATGTATCAGCACACAGCTACACAACACAACCACCAAGCACGAGCACGACTACTAAAGTCGCGGTACTCAACGACGCGAATGGGGAAGGAAGGTTCGTGGCCTACGAGTCTCTCTCGGTGGCCACAAGGAAGGCTTTCGCGACATCACAGCTGTGCTAACTGCCGCTATGAAAAACTTAAATCCTATCTAACACTTCTGTGTAACGGCTGGGGAAATTATTCTATATCTTATTACTTCAATTATAAACTCATCCAATAATAATAAAAAAGAGGAATTTAGTATTACAAATGACTTTTCTTTGTGAAGATAACGTGCATTATACCAGGAACAACATAATACTGTTGATATTGCGTTTTCTTCATACGCGAATATAAGACTCCTGATTTTTAAAGGATGAAAACGGGAAAAAGTTCTCTATGACAAGGATTTACTAGGTAAATACGGAACACTCCCCGTTGTGTACGTCAATCTCCATGTGTTTTTCATTATTGATATTTTGAAGGGTATTATTTTGGCCATGACAATTCTTGATTGTACTTGCTCAGTCTGTAAAGAGAGCTGCAACTAGACTAACTTTCAATACCCTATGTGCCTATAATTATGTGTAAATTTGTCTGTCTGCCAACTCAAAAGTTACAATTAATTATGTAAGGTGTTTTTTGCTTCTTTCTTCCCCCCCCCCTCCGCCCGGTAGGAATATAGGCAACAGTAACCAGTTGGTAATATTCTGATTTTGTGCATACATCTTCCTAATATATTTATAACAATTTTGATAGCCATTATCACAAAGTATGGGTGTAAAGATTATACAATTTTTAAAGGATGCAAGATGCTGTGGTAAAAGTTTTGGGAATGCCAATCCACTAATCTGTTACCCAGTCAATTTATCATAGTATATAGCAGATACTTTCCTAATGATATGCCACATTTCCTTTAGTAGATTTTCCCTTAAATGAAATTGAGTGATTGAAAAAATACTTGGTCATTGAACATTCAAAGATTTTTAAATTGCTTTTCCTTCTCTAGAAACTCAAACTAACATAACAATAAGCAATAAAGGTAGAATAATATTTCCAACAAGTGCTAAAACAGCACATACTTTCTCCCCCGTATATTCATGCAAAATTTCGCAAAACAAAATATTTTCGAAAAATTGTACATGGCCTTATTTAAAAATTATCTTTAAGGAACATATTCCTGTAAGGGGTAAAATCACCATCTTTAATATTTCAGTTGTTGGAAGACTGAAAAAATTGAACTTTTGCAATTTTCGAGAAATCAAAGTTTTTAACGAACATGAAACTTGCACCATTCTGTTGAACTTCTTCATACTATCCAACAACAAAATTTAATAAAAAACAAAGGATGCTATTTTTTCGAAAATCTGGAAAATGACCCAGCGGCTTCGTGTAAAGTACCCCAAAGATTGAAATATTGGTTTCAAATTTAGAGGCCGCGACAATCAGATCGATTGGGGAATATCCATTCTGGAGAAAATCGGCTGAATGGTTAAGCCGCTTGTGTTGTTCCCACACGGACATAAATTGTTCCGTTAATCCATTTTTCGGTATCAAGGATTCTCAAAACATTGATTCTGGTAACACCATGTGATTGAGGATTTTTTTCTTTTAAATGTAGCTACTGAATTTATCTACTTTTTCGTTGCCAGAGCCCTGTAAAAAGAGTTTTTCTGGCGAAAATACGCCATTTTTTCGGGCAGCATTCCATAACTTTCTATCTAACTTGACTTTTGTGAAATTTTTGAAAAACCAAAATAATTCATCACGTTTATCACGCTATTCAGTACTACCTGCCTAACTAATGGGACTAAAACAGCATGTACTTTCTCACACATACATTGTACTAGTAACGGATACGTATCATTATAATACAGCAATTGCTGCCCTTATTAACATATCTCGGTCGTTCTCAAGGCTGTTGGACCTTCAGGGCCTGCGATTTTTCTCTACCCAGTGTGGGTGAGTGACGCTAGTGGGTAGCATACGGAAAGGGAAGTGGGAAGGAATCTCTTGCTACCCCGTACGTGACGTTCGAAGGGATGGAGAGAAGTGGGGGAATTCATGAGGGTTGTTTCAGCAAGGTGAAATTTGGAGCGAGCATTTTATGGCCGTCGGTGGGCGGAGGAAGTTTTAAGATAACAGAAGGGCGTGGAAAACGTCTTTTGTGGAAGGGTGGATCGTGGAAAACATTTTGGTGATGTCTGGTTTGTAGAAAGGCAGTAAAGTGGGTTTTCTTAAGAGCGTTGTCAACGTCTTTGTATGCCGTGTCGTATATGTCTTTGTCAATCGGAGTTAGTTTGAGTGTTTGTCGGAGTCTTGTAATTATTCAGCGGAGAGGGTCGAAACGAAATGCGTAAAAAGCGGTTTTCAGTTTTAATGATTTTTAGTAGCTTGTCTTTGATGTCATTGCCCAGGTCGCACAGTTGTATGTCAGTATAGGATTTACGTACGTCTTGTAGATGTAAAGTCTTAGTGGGTGTGTCATTATAGGTGTTCAGTCGTCTGTTGGCTTTTTGCGTAATTTTGTCAACGTGTTTATTCCATAGTAGTTTATGGGCAAGAGTAATGCCAAGATATTTGGTGCCGTAGGTCCAGTCGATGGCAGTGTTGTCTAAAGTAACTGGGGTTGGAGTTGGGTGCGTCAGTGGATCACTTGTAAATCATTACAAACCGTAAAAAAAGGTACGAAAACTAATCCTTGTAAAGCTAATATATCAACCCAAATTTGATAATTAAATGCGTATTTTTCCTTTAAAGAATTGGAATTTCATTACGCAACCCGACTTTGGCAGTTGTTGACTACAATTCGTTGCGACCAGACCGGTCTTCTCATAGCATCAATTGAATTGCAACTAATTATTATTGAATATTAAATACTTAACTTATTCTAGGAATGTAAAATACCCTAATTAGTTAACGACTAAATAATTACCTAAAGACTATAAAATTAAACAAAATTATATCAACATCAGAAATATAAAATTTAAATCCACTATTTACATCCTCGTCGTCGATACCACCTTCTTTCACAATAAACACTCATCTAGAAACACTGCCCGGCAATGAGAGTGTTTCTGTGATCTTCACGCCGCATCGCGTCATTCCTAGTGTTAAATTGTATGTCCAGATAGCTGAAATGTGAATTTCAAATTATCGGACATATAATGAAAGTTTGTACAAAATTATCTTACTCAATATTTTTAAATTTTCTTTCATACTACATTTATATATTTTTAAAAGAGAAAACCTTAGAAAACCAAAAAAATAGAAAGTTCTATTTTTGATGAACACAGTTCATAGTAAAATATGATCGTCGTAATAGTAATTGTACAAAGACGCCAACAACATTTTGAATTTTTGAAAAATTATAATTTTCTACGCAAATGAGACCTACGCCATTCTTTTAAACGTCCTCAACACTATCCAACAACAATATTTTTCTGCTCCCAATGTATAATTCTATCATTTGACGGCTGCAAGAACTTGCGTGATGGTTCTCATTATGATACAGGTTTCGTTATGATACAGGTTGTTGATCAATCACAGAGAAGTTTACAAACTAAGTATTGACACTTAACCATTGAGAATCGTTTTAGTAAATGTTATGTTCGACTGGGTACATTAAAATTGTATTAAAAAATATTATGATTGACAGTTTTAATATTTTTAGTATTTTTTATGTGGATTTTTTATAACTGGATCGTAATTTCACTTAGATCCTATCTGACTAGGGCAATCTCCCTCAGGCGGACTAGTAAAGCAACCTGCGACATAATATGGCAGTTATCCGCTAGGTGGCCTTGGCTGAATCCTGCCTGTCAACTGCCATGAAAGTATTCAATGTAAAAGTTTAACTTATAAAATTTACCATAAAAGATATTAATAAACTCGTTTGAAGTTTACGATACTCGTTCGTATCGTAATATCACACTCGTGTATTAATTGTAATTAATATAACCCATCATTACATCATCGTTTCATTATGTATCATTAATCAAAATCGATGGAGCCATTTTTTTGAAAATGTCACACGAGTTTCTTGTAAACTACTCCACGAAATTGCAGTATCAGTTTTATATTCAAAAACAACAACCTGATTGATGGGGGAAATATCTATTTTAGATAACGCAGCTGAACGGTTTAGCCATTAGCGTTGTTCATAGACAGACTAGAGTTTTAGGACCCCCAAAACATGGATTCTGGCTACATCACGTGTTGAGCGCATGAGTGCATCGACTTGTGCTCTCCACATACGTTTTAAAACGTTTGCATTATTTAAAATTATTATTATTTTTAAAAAAATGTTGTTAATATAATTTCGTATTATGTATATGTTTTATAAATAGTATTTCAATATTACATATTATATCCGATTTTACATACTTTTTTTTGCATATTCTTACTGTTTTCATTGCAGATTTACATACATATTTTGACTTTTCATGTTACAATTTTTCCTGTCTCTTCATATCAGTTATAGTACAATATTTTCTTCTTAATTTTACACATTTAATTTAAAAAATGATGAAAAAATAATTTATAGTGTCAATTTACATTTAATAACATTGATTTTGTTTATGGTTTACTAGTGTCATTGCTGTGTGTTATCACAATGATGTTTGTTTACGGACTTGGAAAAACACGAAACGGTATTGTTACGCTTTTAGACCTTTCAGTTTCTTTATGCCTGTGCGGACCAGAATATTTTATGGCCCGCTCTAATACCAACACAACAAATACAACACTTTTTATGTATTCGATTTATTAAAGTTAATATACAACAAATACAATAATAAACGTCAATGCTCAAATGAGTAAAATAACTTGTTACATACATTGTTTTGCTTAATTGATACGAAACTTGCAATTTTGGAATGTAGTACCTGTGAATTTAAAATTTCCATCAATCACTCATAATTCTGTGTTATATATCTTCTTTTTTTAGAGACATATGCTTCCTGAGTAGCAGTACTTCTAGCAGTAATAAGTTGTATAAGGCACATTGGCTAACATCCTCGAAATGTTATGTTTTGATCTTATGAAATACAGGATCTTTAGCTTAACTCGCAACCCATGTCTGGAAACACCACTTCTTGTTCTGGCAATTTGGCATTGCATGAAATACCTTTGGTATCCCTTTCACTTTTAACAAACCGCGGCCGCGTGCTCTCAGATTTAGGAGTGAGAGAATGTGGGTAATTTTAGTTGGAAGAAAGGAAGCACTTATTCTGTCCTTGTTAGTCTTCAACGTACTGCAGCCACTACCCTGAAAAAAATAAACGCCTATCTCTAGGCAAATGGTGGTCACTTTGAGCATTTAATCAACGGACAGTTTTACCGTATTACGTTACGTTTAAGTTTGTGCGATGTACAATGCTGTATTTCTGTAAACTTAGCAGTAAAATGTACACGAAAAACAAGCATTCACAATGGCTAACGTATGCTGCAACGTAAGTTTTGCCTGAGCTAATCAGATTTTAACGCTTAGTCAATTGTCGACTCCTTTCTAGCGCGATGGAAAGATCCTTTCACCATGATTTCTAGCTCTTTCTTCGATTTTCCTATCGATTTGTCTTTATATATAATTGCGAGTAACTTGTATTAGTGCTCTCATGTCCTTTATTTTATATACAAGGATTCTCTTGTACCAAATTCATGAGAAATTCGTCGAACACAATTATTTTATTCGCTACGTCAAATTAAAGTCACAAGAAAAATGGCTCAAATTCTTACTCTGAATACATTACTCACATCAAAACCGTTCGCAAACTAGTTCAGTACATAACAGTAATGAAATGATATAACCACAAACTACCTGAACATAATCCATGTTTTTTCTTTCATGCTGCTTTCTGATTGGTCTTCGGTAGAATTCCGACGTAAACTTAACGTGAAAGCTTGGTGCTTGTGAACTCTTTAATTTTACGGATTTACCTCAAGGCATTGTGAATCTCGCTTCATAATCCATTTCTACGATGAGCGCCTACGTTATGTTTCCTTTTAAGTTTGCATTGTGAAAGAGGCCCTATACTGTGCCGGGCCCGCAACAACAATGGGGTGTCTTAACGGTGAGTCACTTGACTATTGGACCCTGCTTTTTTTTCGGCCCCGGAACAGTTGACGCCCGCAGCCGCGCAGGAAGGCGCCTCTCTGTCACCTCGCCTGCAGCCCGCGGGCTACCCTACCCCAGTGGGCGCCTGGCGAACGCAACCCGCAGCACGCGTTGGTATTGTGGGGCCGCCAGGGGCAACGAGCAAAACCATCTAGGCACGCACGACAGCCTTCGAAAATGTAATGCAGATGTTTGTCCTAGGGAGGAGGCGGTGATCTTCCACCGGAGGATGATGAGATCCGGCGCCGACCGTCAGGTCGTTTAGGTGGCTACAGGTTTTTTTTCTCTAGGTGTTGATCGGAGAAACCATGGAAAGCTACCGATCAGAGCAGTTGACCGCTAGAATTCTCCTCCAGATTGATAGTTCCGGGCAAGTCAACGGCTAAGGTCATTAGTCCCATAGGTGTGATGCATGTTTTCCTCAGGATGCGGCTGTGATCTCCCTCCACGTATGGGGAGATCCGGCGCCGACCTACTGTCGGCTAGCGGCGTTTTCCCAACCAGATATCTCCCGCCAGCGAGGCACCGCCCCAGCAGGGACAAGCTCTAAGCTCTCGACCGGTCTCCTGGAATGTGTCGTAGTGTATGCTAGTAAGTGTGTGTAAGTAAGGGGTGAGGATAGGACAAGGAAGATGAACGCAAGATCGCGCGCACTCCATTTGATAGGGTATTGCTCCGGCATTCGCCTGGTGATGAGACCACGAAAACTAGATCAGAGCAGTCGGCCGCTAGAATCCCGGCTCCAGACAGCAACTGAATTCGATCTATCAGACAAGCTAGATTCTGTGTCGAAAATCCTGCCACCTTCGGGACACGAAACTAGGACCTCCCGGTCAGAGACATTTTTTAAGCTTGCACAAAAGATGCTTGTGAAAGGTGGATACAATCGCAGCTCTTACTGTGATACCCTGGGTCACACTTCGTAATACTTGACTGAAAATTATTATTTGTCCGATTATCAAAATCGTAGTTGGGAGCAGAATTATTTTATTTCTAAAGCATGCTCTCAAAGTTCTTCGGTCAGGGAGCTTATGTTGATACAGTAAGGATCCGTTGTTAATATGTAAATGGTATCACAATCCTCTCGAAGCTCAAATAACCTAATGACCTTGCCAACTTTTTTTTTATTTATTTATTTTGAGAGAGCTAGCGTAGTTGCGAAGTAACAGCCTTTTGTGATATGTTCCTAAATTTTACCAAAGGGTTTTACCAGTTGAGTATTTAAGCGGTGTTTTTGATGTAATAATTACACATTTCTAACACATCGTGCAGTTCATTTGGAAGTGTCTTAACTGCGAAGGCGTGACGGTGTATGAAACAATGAATCGCAATCACAGCAGCATTTTTCTCTCTTACCAATTGCACAAAATCTGAGCATGCACTAAGCATTGAAGGAGCGCCATTTGTGCATAGACCAATCAATATTCCCATGAAAGTTTGTATTTTTCAAAAAATCTGGGACTGCTTTCATTACATCATCAGCCTTTGCAGTCATTTTGCAGCGTTTTCAATACATGGAACATAAACTATTAACTGAGAACATTGTGCAATGCCAGTACTCTCGTCCAGAAGAATTGCAAGAAAGGTGGTTATTTTATTCCATCAACTACTTGATTTTTTATATCTTCGTCCATATCATCAATGCGGAGTTACACATTGTTCTCAGAAAGCGGTACTTATGATAATTTGTTTCTACTGTTCCAAGAACAATTGCGACTGCCTTCAACAGGCATGGTTTAATGAACGTCTCTCCAATAATATGACTTCTCTTTTGCTTAGCGAAAAGAAGTGATAGCTCATACGAATCTTCAAGCACTTTCTCGGATGACTGAGAAACAGATCCAGTACTATCCAACTTCATGCGTTTTAAAGTTTCTGACTTTGCAAAAAAACGCTCTTTGGTCTGTCATTAAGAGAAACAGGTTTCGTTGTCAATGGCGTTCAGGACAACTAGGACTCAAGGTGCTTCATTGCTCAATTTTGTGTTTGTATTTAGACATTACATGTCCCGTAGAGGGCAATTGGCCTCGGTGCCATTAGATCCCACGATTCTTAGTCGGCCACCTAACCAGGAAGCCGTGATAAATCGAATTCGCTTCAACTTCATGACTTCACGTAGTTCAAGAGTTTGACAAGAAGACCAACGCCAAAAAGGTAATTCACAGGATCAGTAGCGAACACATTTCAGAATTAAGAAAACCATCCAACCGCATTACCTAAGATAAATAACCGAAAAGGAAAACCTGAAAAGTAACACCCTGTCAGGTAAAAATGACTGCAGTACGAGGATTGAACCCAGAGAGGAGCCATCCAGAAAAAAAGCAAAAAAGGTACAAACAAGGAACAAACGGCGTGAGCCACTTCGCTTGGTTATTGCTCAACACTGCACACGAAATGACATATTGAGATTGTTCAACACCGTCCTACAGTATACAAATAACCCCTAATTTAATATGATCATCGTTATACTTGCGTTCTTTTTCTAAACTCATCTCGAACGATATCTTGTCACACATCACTAAAGACAACTATGACAATAAAATTGAAATCTTCCTAGCGTACCAAGCCATTTTTCTTTAAACATTTTTTCTCAAAAATGGCTCCATCGTTTTTGATGAAATTTTGTTGGTGGATAGTCTGAAGGGCATTTAAGAGAACATTCCAGGTGTCATCTTTGTTGAAAACCCTAATTTTTCGACAAGTGAAAACATTCATTTTTTCTGCGTCTTCCTACAACTATAATTATAAAGATACGTTTTTTCTTAATGAAATGGGTTTATCAAAAACAGATTTTCAAATAAGGTCATGTTTAATCTTTCGAAACTATGAGTATTTTTGGAGTAGTTGGGTGTCAAAGTGATTCGCCCTCTTTGAAAATACTGCGCTTCTTGATCGTAATTTAGGGGTTTTGAGGCAGTTGGATGCTACGTAAGTTTGAATGTGTATAGTATTATATATTTCTTTGTTCGTTTGTTATATTGGAGCTTTTGTTATACGTTTACAAATTAATATTTTAGAAATTATTTAATACCTATTTGAAATAAATATTGCTGGCCTTCAGTCGCGCTCTTCTAATTTACGCAATTGGTTTGGTACGGAAGTTAAAATTTATATATTATTTCGTATTTCATTTTATAATTATTTACTATATATTTATATTATTTCATTTCAAATAGCGCCATTTAATTGTGTTAAATGTGAAAACGAATAGATGAGCGGTCATTGTTGGTTGTTATTATCCATTGTCGTCACGCCGCACAGATAACATGATAATGACGGTTGCTTTTCATTCGCGGAAATTAAAACGAATACTATTATATATTTAAAGAATATTACAATATCATAGTGTTTAATATTGACTATTATATATTTTTCGATCCTTTGTTTTCCAACGCCAGCAATATCGTATTATTTAATAACTTTTAAATGTTATACTTCCTTGCATTCTCCTTATTTTTGGCACCAATTATTGTACGATTTCAAATGAATATTATAAATAATAATTCGGAGAGAAATTGTGGTATAAATAGTATTATATAACTACGAGTATTACTAATAGCGAAAAACTACGTGCAGTTATAGTTTCTTTAAATGTTTTCCTCGTGTGTACTAGAGAAGAACAGTAATGAAAGCATTGCTTCTCCCATTTTCGGCACAAAAACTCTCACTCAAACTCCTAGCAATGAAATAGTGGATAAATCATATTCCTATGCATTGGAAATTACTTTCTCTAACAAGCGGTGTAGGCCGAATCCAGGTTTTATGGCTCCTTGATACTGAAAAATCGGTTGACCGCAAAACGTCAGTTTGTCCGTCCGTCAAGGGGTCAAAACTAGCGCATAAACCGCTCAGCCGCTCTACAAAATAGATATTTACATGAATTCGAGGCGCTCTGAGTTTGAAACACATTTTAATAGGCATCTCCTGCCTCCTACAATATTGAATTTCTTGAATGAAGTCTGTTCTTAACAAACTTAAAATAAGCTAAAATACAATTTTCAAAAATATTAGTAATTTTTGCGTGAAATAAAGGCAATTTTTAAAATATTTTTTGTCACAAAAGTGGCTCCAATTTTGTCCTTAAATTTTCTCGTGTGTAATTGATTAAATATAGCTTCTAAAATCGGTTTAATTGATGTTGCAGTTCTTGAATTCGGAACTAATAATTTAATTTTGGAAGGGAATTTACAAGAAACCTCAAGAACATTTTCATTTTTTCTAAAAAATGACGGTTTTTTTTATTGAACTTTGTCCTTGGATAACATACAGGACGCTTAAAAATGGTGCAGGTCTCAGTTTCGTTAAAATATCCGAATTCTCGAAAATAGCATAAGTTCGAAACTTTGTTGTCTTCCTACAAGTACAATATTGAAGGTAGCAATTATTCTTCCAGCGAAAATGTTTTCTTCAAAATTTGATCTTTAGAGAGCGTTCACATTTTTTTCAAAATATAAAGTCTTTGAGTTAATTTCTGCGAAATGAAAGCAATTTAAAAACCAGATTTTCTCAAAATACCTCCAATTTTTTTCTTTAAATTTTTTGTATGGGTAGTGCTTCATGCACTGAATTAGATTAAGATTTATTCAGTAAAAAAACAGTAAAAACTGTATGTGACGTAGAGGCGAAGAGATTATCTGATCACGTTTTCTTGAGTTCAACTCCCTTCCCATCATTTTAACTATAAATAGTTGAGAGGTGAGTAAAAGTTGAACATAAATAAATAAATAAATAAATAAATAAATAAATAAATAAATAAATAAATAAATAAATAAATAAATTTAAAAAATCGAAGATTAGCAATATTTGAAAAGTAGTCATTTCCGTTTCTGAGTTATAGAAAACTTATTTGGATCGGTACACGAATTGCAAGTGTGTTTGATTGTTAACAAAATAGCAACTCGCCCATACTTCTACTCTTACCATTACAAGCAAAAGGAGAGTTCAACAAAACGTGCACATATAGTGAAAATACATTTACAACATGACATTTTGTACATGACAATAACATGACATTAATCTCATTTTGATGTGTTCTTTAGATTTTTCAAAAAATCAAAAATGTATTTTTTGTATATTGCGTCGTTAATATTTGCGTTACAGGTAGTTTCAATACATAATTGAATTTGCTTGAACAAGCGCTTCCAATGATTTCGGATGATATTTCTCGAATTCTCTAAAGTTTTTATTGAAAATTTGCCTTAAAATTGCCATGCTTTTAAAAACGGCTCCAATTTTTTTCGTAAAACTTTTGGTGCGGATGGTGCTAAATACATTGAAATACATGACACAGAATTCATTTGCATGTATTATTTTGATGTTTCAAAAACTCACAATTTTTTTTATTTTGCGTGGGTGAGAAATCTGTCACGTCATTCATATTTATAATAGTCATTTTCAACAAGTTATTGAATTTGTGAACAGAAGGGCTTCAAATGATTTCTTATGGATTTTCTAAAAACTTTTCTTTGAAACCGAGTTCAAAATTGCGCATTTTCAGACACGCTAAAACATTTAATAACGGCTCCAAATTCTTCAATAACACTTTGCACATAGAACTATGATTTATTATTTTGTGATATTTGTAAGTGCGTATTTCAATTTTAGTATACGGGGCCGAAAAAATTAGGAAAAATGAAAAATTGTCGTTTTGGCGCTGATAGAACGTAGCTGTTAAAAGAATGGGGCAATAGCAAAAAGCTAGCCTAAACTCAAAAATTAGGAAACTCACTAGTGCGACAAAGTTTGTACTATTATAGAGCACCACTAGTGTTATATAAAATATAAGGTGTGAACTCTTTTCGTACTTTGAATACATAGTAACACTATGCTCCATTCACGAAATACTCCATATTTTCTCTATTTACAAAACGCTTCCCAGAATAAAGTTTTGTTGTTCGTAGAATTATGAATTTCGGCCACGAATAATTGTTCTAATTCCATATTTCCGCCTTGATGAAGAACAGTTGCACATCTTCACTAATCCCAGGGTACCAACATTATTGCTAGAATTGCACTCTCATACCAACTGCATAACTGAATCATACCTAGAGAGCCAATTGCATGTTTATCGCAGTTTATCGATAGCAGATAGGATAAGTTGTACATTAAGTTGTGCGTTGCGAAAGGTATTGCCACCTTTCAGGTACTGTCACTATTGGTGCCCCCACTTTTTAAGGAAAAGAATCAGAATGGGATTATTCGGAAAGACGCAAGAAAAAAATCCAAAAGATATGGTAAGCGATTCTGCGAAGTGCGATTTTTCGTAGCTGTTTCTTCATATTGACGGCACGGCAGTGACATGTTTTATTTTTGAATGCAGGTGAACGAATGGACCCACAAAATTCGCAAGGAAGGCTATCAACTCGATCGACAAATTCGAGGTATTTTTCAATGTGAAATATAGGATTACGTGGATAGCTGTCAGTGCAATTGGTCATGTATGTATATACTGTCATCATTTATTTTAAGCCATACAGAGAGAAGAAGAGAAGGTGAAGAGATCTTTAAAGGAAGCCGCAAAGAAGGGCGATAAAGATGTTTGTACAATATTGGCCAAGGAAGTTATTAGAGCCAGAAAGGCAATTACCAAAATACATACATCAAAAGCACATTTGAATTCCATTCAGCTTCAAATGAAGAATCAACTTGGTAAGTAGAGCTTATGAAATTGTTCATTATTTCTATCTTTAGAATTCTATTTTGTGTATTAACAACTAGTTGTCACAAGACAAAAGTCTTAGACCTAAGCTAAATATCATTCCCAGCTTCTGTAGAAATAGACACATAAGTAGCCAAAAAAGTTTAAGAAGTTTTAGAAAACTTGCTTAACTTATTGCACAGAAAATAAACTAATTTAAAAATTTGATTTTGACACTCGTGAAATGCTTTGTCAGATTTTTGAAAATGACCGGAATGTTTTCTGTAGGGTGTGGTAAAGAACATCTGACAGAGATTGCCACCAAATGATAAATTTAATACTGACTTAGATGAGAAAATTTCAAAAGGCTCAGAAAATTTTACATGATAATCAAATCATATTAAATTGATGCTACATTTACAATACTCCATGAATCTTGATTGAGGACGTTACAAACCTGTCAAAAGAATCTTTGGTAGTAATTACTTAATGTGATTACAGAATAAAATTAAGTGAATCATTTAATTTCACACAAACAGTTCATCATCAGAAATCATTTAATTTCACAATAAAAAGTACTCACTTGTATATTCAATTCAAAATAATAGACATGAATAAATTAACTCTAGAAAGGTTTTTTCTTTTACTGTAGTTTAGTGAGGTAAAGTATTGGAATCACCTCAATAATACAATAATCAGTGAAATTTCAGATTAAAATCTGTGTTTAAGGTTCTTTTGAGCTTAAACTTTACACTCGCACACACACATCAAGATCTATTAGTACTGTTGTAAAGATGGTAAAAATCTTTGCAGGTGGCAAGGGAATGCTAGTAAATTTTGTTTGGTAAACACGTCAGGAGTAAAATCAGGTTGTGCTATTCTGGGGATCATTAAAATTCTTTAATTTTGGAAGAAACTTTATATAAAGCTTCTGTGACATTTTCATACTTATCTGATTAATTGACTGATATATTTTTTCTACTAATGTTTTGTTTGAATTTTGAAAGGTCATTTACAAATGTGATATAGATCTGATTTTCAGGAAAATTTTTGAAATTTTGTGAATATTACAAGTTCAAGTATTTTTCAAACGTATCGTACATATACAAATATTAAAGCTGAGATTTCATTTTTTAAGCAATTAATTTGTCAGTTGTAATTTATAAATAATGTGTTCCCCTTTTTTTAAAAAATATATAAATATTTGTTCAGCAATAACTAGGAAACAAAATTTATTGTATTAAAAATTTCAAAATATGCACCTGTATACATCTACGTACTTTTTCATATATACAAAGGATAAAATTGAAAATCTCTCATGAGCTGAATAAATGTTCTACCTTTACAGAAGTAAATGAATGCTAGGCTTCACCATACAAGTGTTGTATAAAATACAATAAAAAACATTCTGTAATATATGCAATGATAGCTGTCATACTGCATAGCCTGAGTCAGTTTGGGGTGAGAAGAGGTTAGAGGACCCTCCCTCTCCCCAAATCTAACATTGTAATTGAATTCAATTTCCCAAAGTCATTGGTGTCAGACATGTCTTATTTCGATTAAGACACTCATAGACTCTATGAATTACAAGTAAGCCTTGTATAGGATCAACTCTCCTTGGCAAATATCTATTTCTCATTCATTGATTCTGAGAATGACAACCCATGGTGAAGATCTGGAGGTCTCAGAAGCACAGTTTCACTTTGCTTTTTTCCCCAAAAAGCCGACTTTGGAACATGTGTCTGGGATGTTCAGTTTTCACATGAAAATGTATTCAAATGTAACAATTTATGTAAGAAATGTGAAGTAATAAGTAAAATATGTAAATGTATGTAATTATACCAAAATGCATACACTGAAAATTGTTTTAATTCAGAATAATTTGCAAACAAAAATTAAAATATATAAAAAAATACCTTTTTGCTAGTAATAACATAAAGAGGAGAAAAAGTTTCAGTATGCTGTGCATTCCCATCATCTTTTCTAATTCAACTAATTATTTACAGTTAGTGGACCAACTTTGAAAGGTACTCATATAGAACATAAATCTTTGTGTTTGTTTTTTAGCAACTTTTGCAAATGGACTCCAATAAAAATTATTTTTTCCTCTTTAAAAGGTGTTCTCCCCTAGTGGTATCATGGAAATTGAATGACATGCTTATTACAGATATGATCCAAATATAGGAAATGAAGTGCAACACTTAAACCATTCAAAAACACTAGCACCTAAACTGTATACATGATTTGTTTAAAAATTGTTATTTTTCAATGGATCTGAAATAATTTTGTGTCCTGTGAATATTAGAAATTTGTGGGGTACATTTTATGAAGATCACATTACAATTTCAAAATTTTCTCATTTCTCATTAAATTCCTTGCTCAAATAGATCAAAGTGCACATACAAAAATTGGAAAAGTTCAAAGTTCATTAAAATATTTGAAAATTGAAAAAACTAGTTTTTTCACACTTTGACAGTTATTATTGAAGATATAGACATTTTTTCTTCAGTCAAACTATTCATCAATATTAAAATTTTGATATTTGAAAAACAATTTTTTCAAAGTATTAGTAGTTTGCATATAATTTCAAAACCAATTATATCAGTTTTCCAAAAATGAATCAATGAACTTTTCTCAAAAATATCTTCATATTTTTCTTTTAAAATTTTTGGACAGTAAAGGTGAATGCACTGAATTGTGTAACATAAGAGCATTTTTCATTAAAACGCTTGAATTTTGAAAATGATACAAAAGAATTTATGATTTTTCTTCTTGCAGGTAAAGAGAGGCATTGGAAAGAAAGAACAGTATAATTGTTTTCCGTCAAAACCTCTGAAAAGCTAAAAATAAAATTAAAAAAAACATTTAAAAAATTTTAAACTATAAAAAAAATTTTAAAATATAAAAATGCACTTGAAATTAAATAGTACTTTCAAACAAGTATTTAGTCTTCCAATTCAGCAATAACTTTATTTAATGAATATTTGCTATGTTTAGTTATTGTAAAATCGAAGGACTAAATGTGTATTTGAAATTATTAGGTAATTTTTTTAAGGACTAATTACATTTGGAAGTCAATTCTGCATTATTTAAATTTAATGTTTTTCATTACAGGAACATTTGATGATTGATTGCAAAATAAGATAAGACTTTAACGTTTTAAGGTGTGAAATGTGTAATATTCTTAGCTCATGAACACTTCAGATGGAAACAATGAAAATGAAATTAAAAAAAAATAACATGATGTTTTTTCTACAGCGCAGTGTCAAATATATGAAGGGAAGTGACCAGATGTTTTAAACAGTAAAAAGACTGGGGTTGAATAATATTGTTTCATCAAAACAAGTAAAACTTAGGGAAAAATAAATTAAAATGTATAATTTATTTATTGAATAAAAAACAACAACAACAACGCCCTCTGTTTGATGCATTGGAATTAGAAGGTTACATTTAGTGTTCAGAAGCAAAAGTGTAAAGGCACATCAAAGTGTTTGGTGAAGTGAAAAGAGATATTAGATGATCGCAGAAGAAAAATGTTTTAAAAAACATTTTTGAGGACGAGGCACAATTTTTTATTATTATGGTTGTTGCAAAATTGTGAAATTGATACTCAAGTATTAACTTGTGGAATAAATTATAGTTATCTTTGAAAATTTCAAAAGTTTTAAGTCTGATTTCCTTGTATCCATCTTAAAATATGATATTGTTTAATAACACTGTGGTTATCTGTTCATTTCTTTATTGGCTCTTAACTGATTTCATAAATATTACTGCATTTCTGAGAACGCAAGGCCTAGAGGTATAATCCAAAATTACTCCTCCAAGAATATTTGGACATTAAAAAGGGGAAAAAAATTATATTCAAACAAAGTTCACCAGTGAGGAATCTACTTAACAAAAATATTTAGTCAACAATAACATTAACAAATTAAATTGTTTTAAAATGTATGCTTAATCCTCAGGTTACAAGTATCCCTTATGTACTTGAGAAATGTAAGAACTAACCATTTTCATGAATCAGAAATAATATTGATGGCCAATGAATGTTTTGAGTTTGTATCTGACATCAGATCATTCATAATTGTATATGTGATTGAATTGTTTTCAGTTCTTGTTCTGATTACTGTGTTCTCTGGACAGTAATGTATTGATGTTAAAAAAATGATTGCATTGTGTGATGACTAGAAGAGACAATAGATTAGATTGCACCACAGTTATGTGCCTGAACTTCACAAACACTTTTTAAGAGATTGGTTTATTTCATTTTAGTTTTCTTATAGGCTAGGAAGTATACTGGTGAAAAGACTTTTTTGATGAATTATTTATTGGAAATATTTCAGTCAAATGTTTCTCCTCATCTGTGGTGAACATCCTCAAGGGGACAGCATTCTTGAGCAAAATTATCTGGTCAGCAGTTTGCTAGGCACCAAATCATTTCCCTAAGACTACTACCACTGATGTCATCCCCAGATGTGAATAAAATTTTTGAAAAATCTTTCCAAACATTCATCAGCCTGAAAAAGGGTAATCATTTTGATGCTGGGCATAAGAGCATCAATGCTTCATGAAATTGTTATTGTTTGCAGCTACCCTAAGAGTGTCTGGATCATTACAAAAGTCAACAGAAGTGATGCAGGCATTTCAGTCTTTGGTTCGTGTCCCAGAAGTGGCTGCCACAATGAGAGATCTGTCTCGAGAAATGATGCGAGTATGTATTGTTTATATTGCTTTAATATTGGTGCTTAACTACTCCCAAATCTACATTAATATTCTAACAGGAGCTTAGTGTGTTGTCTTAAAGCTTTTAAATACTTTGTAACGTATTGTAAAGTAAAGTGGAAGTTGTTCTTAGTTTTGGTGGTTCTTCAATTCTGTACAATTGAAAACATCTTAGTATTTTCCTTAAGTGTGATTTTTAAAGTAAATAACAAGTTAGGGAGTTGTTTTTGCTATCTGCGTAGGCTGGCATAGTGGAGGAGATGCTGGAGGAGACATTTGAGGGGCTGGAGGATCAGGAGGAGTTGGAGGAGGAGGCGCAGGAGGAAGTGGACAAGGTAAATATTCTCATTAGAAATTAATCCTGGCCAATTTAGCATAACAATAGGTGCGTGGAAGAAAGTTGACTAGTGATAAATGAATATGAACAATTGAAAAAAACTCCCTCCTTGTATATATTTTAAATAATTTTTTGAAGTGTACATGAAATTGTGAACATGTACATGTACATGTTGCATGTGTGATATTTAAAGAGATGGATACATAGATCTATTACATAACGTTTTGTTGATAATAGTACTTACAATTTAAGTACTATCTGCTAACAACTTACAAAACATTAATCACACAAATAATTCATCTTACAACAAAATAAAATAACATACACCTGATCTCTCTTTCATCAATATTATTATTATCATAAAATCAATATCACTAACCGACATGTCTATCAGTAAATTTAATGTCAGTTTAAAATAACAAAAATTGACAATTAGTCCAATTATGATTAGTAATCTGGAAAAAAAAAGTCCCTTTATATAAATGTCAGTGATGACGTTAAATAATTCAGTTGTTACGATAAGATAAGTATTTGCTGTTATACATATATCCGGGGGGTGGGGGGGCGTGTGTGTAATCATATTAAGTTTATTTATAAGATCATTTATTTACTTTTATTCTCATTTTTTTAATGTTTGTACTACTTTCTGCCTATGAGAAACTTTTGAAATCTTATATGTATCTTCAAAAACTTTTCTCTGTTAATTATTTTTAAATTTGTACTTGTACTATGTAAAGGGTATCACCGATTGTGGTACATATACCAAGGTATAGACTTTGGTTCAATTTTATATTATAGATGTACAACTTAATTGTACATTGTACACACTGTACGCAAACGCTTTTGAACTGAATGTAATATGTTGCTCCATCATTTTAAAGTTAAAAATATGAAATTGAAGTAATATTAATTCAGCTTTTCATAATTAAACTGTTACCACATATTCCTGGTATTGAGCTATGACATTTGTCAGAGAATTTTTACATCTTTATTGAAAATCTTTTCCATCGCAACATTTGTATTTAATTGAACAGTTTGTGATGCCATAATGAAATTTAAACATTTCATAAGGGTTTTTATCATCTGTTTTTCAAAACTTGTCATAGGATGTGTGTCATTTGATTTAACTTCCCAGTTCTGTGATATCAAAAGCTCTGATTAGGTGTAAGTTGGCAATAATAGTTGCGATATTGATTGCCCTTTGACCCATAACTTTTAATTCTGTGATGGGAGCAGATATCTTGTGTTAATCTATTGTAGAGGTGGATAATTAAAGTAATCTTATTCACAAACATCAGTTTTGATAATTTTACTGAATAATCAAACTTTGCAATATATGTAAATAAAATTTGAGTGTCTGTCTGTGATTTCAAAATGTGGTAAATCCCCCTTTACTATTTCATATGGTTTTTTAGGAGATATAAAAACCCATTTAATTTTTTTTTACAATTTTTCTCACTCTGAGATAATCTATCTAAAGTTAATCTGATTAATTTGTGTGCCTGGGTTAATCTCAGGAACCTCTGTTCTGATTTTGATGAGATTTCACTGAAAGGTAGAGTATTTAGTTGTACATAACTTAAGGAATTTTTTAAGGGACCAGTATTTATTTGGGAATTATACAAGATTCTGTTTTGTACAATGTAATTCTGTAGAAATTGCATCTGTCAGTCTGGTTTATATTCACATTGGACAGATATCTGCCTACAAATGATGTGTAGTGTGCAAATTTTACTCTATGAAGAAGATGTATTTTTTGTTTGTTTTTTATGCAAATCAAGTTTATTCTGAACTTAAAATTTGTTAATGTGACCTTTATTAAAAAAGTTACTGTGTATATGATAATTTATAACAATTAACCTTCTGTCTTGCTACTATCCTTTAAAACAAAATTGAAGTGTGCACTCTGTTTTTCATGGGATGTAAATCCACCAGAGAGACTAAGGCTTTTATAAAAGTCAATAAAATTTCCTACTAAATACATTTTAATTCATTCTGTTAGTGCAATTTAGGCTTTAAGAAATTGAAGGACAACTTTTTTTGGGGTGTTTGCTAGGAGTATCTGTTTACAGCTGCCTGTAGCAATGATGATTATAGCAAATATGTTCGAGCAGGTCATGGAAGGGTTGGAATACCATTCAGGTAGAATTTTTTTTCCTGTGTAATAATTGATTGTGATTAATAAATTCATGGGCAATATGAGGTAGCCTATTTCAGCTAGTGTTTTATTAAAATTTTTAGAACAGACATTTTTGATTAAATTTATCTAACTCATTCAACTTCATACCTTTTAAATTGCACAGGTTCTTTGGGAACTGACAGCAGGGCAGCTTGGACAAGCTCCTGCTGCTGTCACCGACTCACTACCACCTACTACTGTGCCTGCATCCGCCGAACCTTCAGCCAGCATGGACGACGTGGAGGATGAGGATGAGTTGGAGGAAATGCAGAGTCGATTGCAGGCACTGCGCAGCTAGCCCTACAACAGCCTCATTGCCCCTCCTTCTTCCTCCTTTTTTGTGTCCCTTGTCTCTCACCCATGCAAATTTGAATTACTCTGGAATTGTTACTTTTGTTGTTAGAGATGGGATTGTTGGCCACTTTTTCAATTAGTTCCTTGAAGCTATTTGTAAAATATATACATAAGAGTAAATAATGTGATGTGAGAACAACTGAATAGGTACAGCTCTATAACTCGATAATTATTCTGAAGTGACAGAAAAACTTAAAGCATATGTGAATACGATAAATCTGAATGGTTAGTCTATTTCTGAAATTTGAATTTTCTAATTTAATGAGAGTTAATAAGAAGTGTTGATTAACATCAGGACATGTTTTCGCACTGAAATTATTTTGACTTCACTTGTCCACAAGATATCTTCATATATTTTTGTAAACTTTGGATAATAATGATATATCAGTGAATGATATAATTAACATCTTACATTTCAATTTCATGGACAAAATAAAGCCAGGTGTTCTAATTAACAAGTATACTAATGGGAAAAGTGTGCCAATAATTACCTTCAACAAGTTACTGCTTGCAACCATTACAGATTATTTTGTGAGCACTCATTGGACACTTGCCTTTATGAGCTTCAGTATTAATTTGACTCTTCTCATTGCTTGCATCTTCATTTAACTGTTAACATATTTTCAGAAACTCCACTTCAACTGCATCATTGTAGAACTTATAATACAACAAGCTTTGCATTATTATGAGAAATACAATCAAAGGAAATTAAAATTGTACAGAAGTATATCAAAAGTTGTACAAAATTTTTAAAATATTTATTTGCTAAACTTGATATGCTTTTGTTGTATATGATCTAAAGATGTATTTTGTACATAGACTGCATACTGTAATATAAAGACTATTAAACACTAAAGTGTTATTAATGATTTTTATTGTATTTTTAGTTCTGTGAAATGAGTTTATATAATCCCAACTTTACCTTATGTTTCCCCTGTTTCCCACCCTTACTCCTATCTCCAACTCAGCTCCCCCCTCTCTCTCCCTCTCCTCCCCCTCTTCACCTGTCTGCGCCACCCTCTCTCCCTTTCTTTCTTTCCTTCCTTCTCCCCCTCCATCTCTCCTATCCTCTCTCTCTGCCTCTTGTTCGTGAATACACTAAGAATTTGCAAGTACGAGGCGCATCCAGAAAGCAAGTTTCCCTTTTTTGCTTTGAAAGTACAGGTGTTTAGGTGGGGAAATTGTGCATGCGTAACAGATCTTTGACGAATCATGATGATTGACGCCAACCTGACAGGTCCCACCGAGTGTCAGAAGCGTGCACAGAAAGTGGGTGCTGTGGAAGCACGGCAGCGGTGGTCCGAAATGGCGCTTATTCGTTCTTCCGCAGCCTTCGAGATTCGGACCGTGATAAAGTTTCTTAATGTAAAACACATCGCGCCGATCGAAATTCGTCAGGTTTAAGGGCCGAACATCATGAGCAAACAGATGGTGCGTCGCTGAAGTCAGCAGTGACAATGCTCGTCACATACGGCGCAGCAAACAGTAACCATTCTGCAAGTTCGCCTGGTATGTTGGATCATCTCCAATACAGTTCTGATCTCGCAACCAGCGATTTTCATTTTTTTCTGCACCTGAAGACGTCCTGTCCTCCGGTCGGCGTTTTCATAACGACAAATAGCTGAAGTCGACTGTGTTAGGCTGGTTCCAGTCGCTGGCGGTACACTTCTACGAGACGGGTTCAAAGCTTGATACCACGATATCACTAGTGGCGACAATGTCGAAAACAACTCAAACATTTCTGTACTTGCTGCCAATAAAGTTTTGCGTGTAACTATGTTGTATTTTATTTCAAAAAATAGGGAAACGTACTTTCTGGGCGCGCTCCTTACATTGAACATGCCTGAAGTGAAAGGGAAAATTCGAGTTTTTCCAGAGGTAGAAGCTCAAAAGGAATAGTAGAGATGAGAGGAATTTTAACCTGTTTCACGCTGTTGATATGTTTTGTGGGTCCTTCATACTGAAAAATTAATTGATGGTTAAATGTTTGTCAGTCCGTCCGTCGTTCTGTCCGACCGTCCGTCTCTGTCAATGTTAGCATGTAAACAGTTCAGCCTATTCGCTACAAAATTTATATTTCCCTATTGATTTCCTCTGATAGCGCAAAGGATGTTTAAGAGAATGGCGCAGCACTAATTAATTTTCTGAAAATTGCAAAAGTTCATTTTTTCCGGCATCTTCATACTACTTCAGTATTGAAAATAGAGATTGTTTTAGAAATGAAACCTGATGTTTAAAGACAGATCTTGAAATAAGGAAATGTACAATTTTTCAAAAGTATGAGTAATTTCGATTAATTGTATTCTCTTTATACTCTCTCTTCATATGCGTCAAAAATGTTAAAAATATGGAACTAGTCTCATATCTGGCAAACTATCTGTATTTTCAATTTTCAGTTCCAAAAACTCAGCTCTTATCATCTACAATTTGTTTTTTTAATAGTAGTTTTTGCGTAATTTATGTTTGAAAATGCATGTAAATTATAAAAGAAAATTATCAAAAACCTCTTCGAATTTTTTTCTTCATTTTTTTTGCCACTGTTAGAACAATAAACGCTTAAGAGAACGGCGCAGGTCTTGTTTTCGTGTAACTATCTGAATTTGCGAAAATTGCCGATTTAGCATTATTGCGAGAAAGTGAGTGCTGTTGTAACACCACTAGTTTCTTTAATTTTGTTTCTTGGATAGAGCAAAGTACGGTTATAAAAATAGTGCAGGTCCGATTTTCGTTGGTTCTCTGAAATTTTCGAAAGTTGGGGAGTTTAAAAGTTTTTCGGGATCATCTTACAACAACAATATTGAAGTTGAAGATTTTTTACAATGAATTTAGTTCTTCAAAATGAGATTTACAAATAATATCATGTTTATTTATTTAAATTATTTTAATAAACGGTCTCTCGGCCGTTTTGGTCACTTCACTACGACTTCGCCACTGGCGGGCCTCCTGTATCTATCATTATGTTGTGGGTGTAATGAGTATTTGTCTTCCATTTACTTGGACTCATTTGACCTAATACACAACACCTGGCACCGTCGATACTCGAACCCTGGGATCTCCCGGACGGAGGCACTGGAATGACATCTGCTGATGCCCTGAGCCACCTAAGCCGATAGGTCGAAGGTAGTTTCAGAGATGAATCATTCGGTCGTGCCCGGCCTCTTTGATTCTGTTTTATCTGTCGCTTAATACGGCCCCTTTAGACACTGCTGGTCGGCTAAAACGGGACAAATATTTTATTGGCTCCCGGATGCTATGACGACCAGATACGTAACAACCGAAACTAGTCTTAATGGGCTACACCAGAAGCAAAACCTCGCTGGAAGGAAGACATTAGGAACCAGATCCAGGAACCTGGGTTACATCTCAAACTAATGGAGATCAGGAGCTTGCTGGCGTGGGAAACGGGCTCAAAACAATCATTAAATTCCAGGGCCAATTGGATGAAATCTATTCCAAGTGGAAATTTTTTAGCGGCTGCTCTGCACCTACCGCCACCATTCCTAAAAGGCCCCGTGGTCATGGTGGCAAACGTGCTACTCTTATGCTAGGACGCAGGACCTTTTCAAGAATGATTTAGCGCTATTGGCAAAGTGCATTAAACGGGTATTCACTGCTCTAGTGTCGATCATCATCAGCTTCTTAAGAGGGGTGAGGTTAATGACCTGCACAAATCCAATTGCGGTACTGAGTCCCTTATTCGGCATTCCATATTGGTGAAAAGGTTACGTCACCTAAAATGGACCGCGACACCATTCTATATGTGGTGGAAGTCGTTGAAAGTAAAAGTCACCTGACTCGTAGGAAAAATTCATGTCTTCAAGGATAAGATCAATGTTAGCAGCTTCAGGGGCAAAAATTGAAACATTGTCCGTGCTGTCTACCCAAATTCTAAACAGGAGCTCTGTGCCATCTGAATGGAAAAGTAATCGAACCATCCTTATCAAAAAATAGTGTAAGGATAATAAGCGTGTAACTATCACCCCATGACGTTCGATTCTCTGCCGTGGCGTTATGGACGAAGCGTTATCTTTTGGGACGTTATGAATGCCGCATTCGATTCGTGAAGCTCAATCCACGCCAAAAGGGTTTTATCCTCAAACCTGTCTGTTTCGCTAATGTTTAAAATTTTTACGAAACAAGCATGAACAACGCGGGGTGGTGTCGATACCGTACTAAACATATCCAAAGCATTCGACACAAGTCCTCACGCGGCGATTCTATAAGTCCTGTCCAGGAAAGGGATCCCCAACGCCTTTACTTATTTGGTAATGGACGCTGAGGTTTCCACCGTCATTCAGTACTAGGGATACGATATTATTAAATAATAATCGATTAATATATAATCAACGATTTTTTATTAGATTAACATGCATCGATTAATCGTACCGAATTAATCGATTAATTTTTCACATATTTTAAATAATGCGTGAAATCGTTAGTTTTTAATTTGTAAATTAATTAATCGTTGTAGCTTTTAAGGCGTTTTAATTAAGCGTTAGTAGTTTTTTACAAACACGGCACCATTTAATTAACAATATTTGTTTGTTCTTTATTTAAATAATATTCATTTCACACTCGTACTCATGAGAAACGTCTGTAACTCAGTTTAAAATGAAAATGATCGTAAAATTTCTAGAAACAGTAACACCTATAATTGTAATCTAACGATGGTTGAGGATGATTCTAGGAAAACTGTCAATTCTCTTTCTTATTTCATACTGAATATACGAAGGGTATTCAAAAAATTCCCGGAAATGGCTTGCCGTCGCCAAACTAGCAATAATACAGTCTTCATATTCTTGTGGTAGGCGACTGCGCCTGTTGCCACGCGGGCAAAATTGGTCTGAAGATGTCTCAGAGCGCACTGGCGCCACTGCTCCGTGTCACGTGAAGGTGAGTGTTAGTCCGTCGGCGTAAAGTCGCAGTTCGAACAGCGCGCGAACCTTAAGTGCATGTGCAAACTGCGAAAATCGGCTTTATAGATACTATCGACCCTGATACACTGTGTCCTGGACTGTCTGTTACTGAAAATTTCTATGTGCAAGTTTGGCAGAGGTTTGGTGATGCGGTTCGAAGGACGCATAGCGCCAAGTGGAGAACGGTGTCTGCCGATCCTGATAACGCGCCAAGACACAGCGCTTGTTGCGCAGGAATTCATTGCAGAGAACATGTCTATCTTTCCTTAACTACCGTATATTCCGGATCTCGCTTCCCGATACTATTGGCTGTTCCTACTATGGAAATAGATCTCTGAGGGAGACGTTTTGCAACCGTGGAGAACATGAAATCGAAAGCGACGGCTCAGCTCCGACAGGCGCCAAAAGAAGCATTCTACCGCTGATTTCAACAGTGGCAGATGGAGCTTTTGTAAGGTTCCGCATCTTACTTAGATGATTAGGTTACCATTGCCATAAGCTATACCATTAACAAGCTGAATCACCATTCCCGGAACTTTTTGAACGCCCCTCGTACAAGTGTACACGAGTGGGCCTTCAGCTCCGAAACCCCTTTTCGATAATGTCTCGTTGAATGGTTCGCACGCTGACACTTGTTGATGGTCCAGCATTGAAATCTGCGGAAATATGCGGAAGGGTTGCACTGCTGTCACGTGTTATAATTCTCCTCAGTCATCGTCGGTCGCGTTCTTGCAAGATCTTTTGCCGGCCGCGGCGATGCCAAATGTTTGATGTTTTACCGGATTCCCGAAATCCACGGCACACTCGTGAAATGGTCGTACGGGAAAATCCAAATTTCTTCTTGACCTCGGAGATGCTACGGCCCATCTCTCTTGGGTCAACTATAACACCACGTTCAAACTCACTCAAGTCGTGTTAACATGCCATTGTACAGCAGTAACCGACCTAACACTTAATTGCCAGGCTCTGGTTGTCTTATATAGTCGTTGCTGACGGGAGCGCCGTATTCTGATTAGTTCCGGACCTCTTTATTTCAATACGCATGGCTGTACTAGTTTTGGGGGGGGGGGGGAGGGGGGGCCTCTTCAGTGCAATGCAATCACTAAAATATTAGAACATACATAGTGACTTTTCATTTTATTATTTTTACTAACAGGAAATTAGAACGTTTGTCGTCTCCTATTATGTTTTGGCAGTTACAGAGTAAACAGACGAATGAATTCGTTAATTAAGTTTAAAAATAGAGATGTACTTTCACTTTGCTCGTCTTGAAAATAAATATTTGAATTAAAAATAATCGAGCTAAGAATTGGAAAAATTAATCGATGTGTACATTAATCGTTGCAAAAATAATAGATTTCAATTTTTCGTCTCATCACCATACCGTGTTATCAAACCGTTAAATGCAACAGTGGTCGCTAATGACTAAATGTTGATGCTACCTAAAAAACTAAAAAATAATAACAGAAACACGGAAATGCATGCGGATAGGGAACAAATATTTTGATACATTAAAGGATTTTTGGGCACTAAAAGCATTTTTAGTTCTAGGGCATTCTAAACAATATTTATCGCGTACAGTTTTCGTGTTTTATACAATATACTATTTATACTGTAGTGGACCTTTGAAATCAACGTAGACTCCGACCGGTACTCAGAAAGTAAAAGGCAGGTTTTCGGTGATGACAATACATAGTAATTTGTATACAATTTGCAAAATTTATTTGAACCTGAAATTATTTTAAAATAATTGAAAAAGTATTAAATTAATAATATCAAATTTCAACAATTTTTTTTTCGACTTTAATTTCAGTAATTAAATGAAGTCGTGACTCGATTATAGGAACTTGTGGGGACTAAACATTTTTGATTCATTGTATCAGGGGTTCACTGTATCCGAAGATGTCAAATTAAATAGAAATCTCCAGAACGATTGATTTTCCTTAATATAGAGATATCAGCAAAATACGTTAACAGCGCGAACTGAAAATTACAATATCTTTATTGTCTTAAAAAATATATTTTTAATGTTTGTTGTCGTACATTTTCATAGTGATTTTTCTGGATCCTTCTCCAGAGTTCGTACTCTCTCCATATTAGATTTTGCATTGCCCTCTGCATATAAGTATCGTAATGCTCACTTGACCTTGTTCATAAAACTACAATGGCCTTTGTACTGTTGAACACCGCCCACTGACACTTCAATTTAAGACCTTTGCTCGTGATATTATTTTCAACCTGCTAGTGTAGAATTTGTGGTACTCAGGCGATATATTCTTTTCTAGGAGGGTACTAATTTCCAGGAACGTTGTATTTCCTACGTTCAGAAAGTACGCCGAGGTTCAGGTTCACTATAACTGAATCTTTTTTGCTTATTTGTAATCTAAGTGAAACGGAACCAGTGATTTAAGTTCACTATAAACGAGGGCTCATTATATCCAAGTTCACAATAATCAGAGACTGTACTATTCAAATAAAAAATGTAATTACTTCAAAATTTCTGGGATATCCCTCTCCCAATCTACACCACTGAAAGAAAAGATAGACACCTCTCACATGGCTGCACCCTAGTGATAATTCAATTTTGCGCGCATTGTAAATTAATATAATATGTTATATCATGTAACCGCTACAGATAAATAAGCTCAAATAATTTTCTCCTGACATTTTTTCATTGAGATTTATTATTAGGTACACTATTGAATAGAGGTTATTCTGATATTACTTTTGTAATTCAATACTCGTTTTACTACCCGTTTTATAGTTTGGTTGTTTTTTGAAATTTCTTTGACCTTAGCGTCTCACAAAATCTTTTAATTAAAAGAATCCTACTCCTCTCCTAATTTTTTACCCATTTTCCTCTTCTAATTGAGGGATCTTTGTTTTCCCTATCATTTTAGATATTTTAAAAAGCAACAACACAAATTACGTGATAGAATGAATAATTCTTTCTTCGCCTGTTTTACTTTTCCTATACGTTCGTATATGAAAAGACTATTGCTACGCGAAGAAATGGCTGATTTTCGAGAGAAATAATTCATTGCGAGGCCCTGATAATGAAAAAGTAGGTAAACCCAGTTGCTAAATTAAGAAAAAAAATCCTCTAACACGTGGTGTAGCCATAAATCCTGTTTTGTGAGTTCTTAATACGAAAAACCAATTGGGGGCTAAACGTTCGTCCGTCTTTCTGTCTGTCAGTCCGTCTGTGAACATCATAGCACCTATCACCATAAAGCGATTTTTTTTAAATTGAAGAAAATCCTGGGCGATCTAACTCGAGTGAAGCTTTTGAGATTTTGAAAACTTCTCCCAAATTTTGGGCTACTTTACATGAAGCCACCCGGACATTTTCAAATTTTCTCAAAAATGGCTCCACATTATTTCTTTAACTTTCTTGTAAGACAGAGTAAAATAAAACACTTTATAAAGGTGGCATAGGTCAGATTTTGACGGTTAACTCTGAATTTTTGAAAGTATCAAATGTTGCCATTTTTACGGCGTCTCCCTACAACTACAAAATAGAAGATAGAGGTTTTTCCTTCACATAAAATTTATTGTCCATAATTAGTTCTTTCAATAAGATCGTGTACATTTTTTTGAAAATTTTAGTAGTTTTCGAGGAACATTGTGTGCAATATGTTCAATTTAAAAAAAAATAAAGAACTTGTCAAAATGGTCTTCGAATTTTTTCTTTAAATTTTTGGTAGAAATAGTGCTAAATGCACTCCAAGATGTCATAAACGCCATATTGCTTTATTCTTTTGTTTTTTCAACAATTACAACAATATCATTTTTTGACTTTGCCTCTCACATCATTCATATTTACATTAGCAATGATTTGTTCTCATCAATACATTTATGAGTACATGTGCTTCAGATGAATGTTCTCAAAAACTCATCAGTTTTCTGTGAAAGCTCAAAATTCCGCATTTTCAAAACGCTCAAACGCAATTTTATTAAAAGTTGCTCCAAATTTGTTCTTCGAACTTTACGAACGGATAGTGCTAATTGCACTTAATTAATATGACGTGAAGCTCATTTCTGGGTATATTTTTGTTTTTTCAAACATTATACAAATGTATTTTTTTAAAGATTTCTCACACCGTTAATACTCGTGAACACATTTTCAGCAATTGGTAAACACTATTGTGTTTGTGAATTAAATTACTTGAAATGAAGTTTATCGAACTCTCAAAAATTGTTTGTGAAAAAGAGTTTCAAATTTCGAATTCACAATAGCGCATAAGCGCCATTTTCTTAAAAACGGCTGAAAATATTTCATATAAAATTGCCATTTAGGACGAGGTTTTACTGTTTTTTAATATTCATAAATAATATTTCTGTTATGTTATTAGGAAACCGAAAAATTAAGATTTTTTTTAAAGAAAATGTACTTCGTGCGGTGATAGATGGCAGCTGGCAAGAGTATGTGGCAAGTTCTTATAGGTAGCTGAGACCAAAGGAAATGGAAAACTAAAACGAAGCCTGTGCCATTCTGTAACACCACTAGTTTAATTCAAAGCACACTTTTATGGAGTATTTGTTATCACTTGTTCACAATGAGGGAATGGAAGATACATCATTTCTCAATTGATGATTCTTAGATTATATTTAAGGTGATGGAATCGCAATCATTATTATTACGATAAACATTAAAAGAAAGACACTTCTTAGAGTACTTTATACGTGTCTGTCTGAAGCTCTCTTGCATCTATCACTACTCTTACAGTGATTTGTTTTTAGATGAGGGATTCTAAAGAGAATCATCCTGTCTTCTTTTGCTTGAGTTTTAAATCGTTCTTTTTCATTTTATATCTCATAAAAGTTAAATAATATTTAAATATTGAAGGGAACGGATACTTTCTTTTAATGTATGTAATGGATGCTTCTGTTTTTACCAGAAGGGGGCTATTTCAACCAACCTATTACCTCACATTATTGTTTCAATGAAAATAAACCAGACCCTGATTGTCTAAAGAACAATAACATGGAATCAAACTTAATACATGTATATCTAATTTCGCCCCACTCTGCCCCAGAAATCTAGACTTGAAGAGATTGAACACTGTGCGGAGCCGATTAGGGCCCAGAGCAATAATTCCAAACTTGAAGAAATGTTGATATTTTGAGAAGAATAGTCTTCATGTTGAAATATGATTATTTGTTTGAACTTAAAGAGACAATGGTGCACGTTTTACATACAGAACAATGTCCGCGCGCGAGGCGAGGGCGTCTTGGCCTGGGGAAATCCCGCCCTCGAGATAAGACGCGGAAGGCAAACAGGGACGCGGGGCGATAGACGCCGGAGGCTCCGGACGTCCGGGGACGGCGGTAGCGGCGGCGGCGGGGCCCTGGCGCTGGCACAGTGCTGACCGCGGCTGCCCGCCTCACCACACAGGAGCGACGCTGTACACGCCGAGGCTTACGGATTGGGTGCACCTTCCCGGGACTACCATATTCCAGTGTTTTGCCACAAGAATATCATAGAAGTCGATATTTTCATTTGAAATGACTCTTCAGACTTTGTGCGGTGTTGTTCGTTACGCGAAGTGTTACGAGTAGAAAATAATCGAAGTAGGAGTAATTGGTGGACCGAACGAGTGATCCGCGTCCTTTGGACTTCTTACTTCACCAATCATGCACTTCCCCCCCCCTCATTCAGTGGATTGATTGATTGGTTAGTGTTTTCGTACGCGCCAACTACTAAGGGCATTAGTACCGTAAATGTAGTGCATGTAATATTCCCCGAATGGAAGGCGAGATCCGGCGCCCAACCTACCCGTCGTCTTGTGTTTTTCGCCCTAATCAGGTAGCCCCACCAGCGGGGCACCGCCCCAGCCGGAACAAGGTCTAAGCTCCCAACAGGTCTGCCGACATGTGTGTTAGTGTAGTGCACGTACGTGTGTGTGAGAGTGTAAGTAAGGAGTTAGGATAGGGCAAGGAAGTGAAAAGAAATATCATATGCAGTCCGTGGCCCGCTTGTTAGGGCACTATTCCGACATCCGCTTGGTGTTGATCGAAGAAACCGTGGAAGATCAGAGCACCAGGTCGCGAGAATTATCCTTCAGTCAGCGACTGACAATCAGTCGAAAAGTGATACATAACATGAAACATTTTGCAGAAGATGCTCATTGTTGGGGGCATAATGCTTATTTTCATCGAGCAACATGTATGTATGGAAACCAAGGTACTACATCACCATACTTCGTGCTGTGTCACTGAATAAGTAAACTTTTTTTTTCTTAGATGTGATTCACATTTATTTGAAACTGAACGTGTCTTTTTTGCCAGGATTATCAAATACAGTACTGCTGCAGGAAACAAGATGAGGCGAGCCGACAAGATAGAGACGTTCTTACTGGCCAAGGGCCACTGGCGCGCTAGCCCTCCTCCTCGGCCCGGCTCAAATGTATTGTTGGGCGAATGAGGTAAACAACGCAGATGCCGCCATGAAGGCGAGATGCGTGGTGAAAGCGCTCATGTTGCTGCGGTGGCCATTGATAAGAAAACACTTCCTAAAAGCGACATTTTTTTGCCATAAATGGAACTGTTTTTCAGTTTGCATTGCTGTAGTTTTGTAAAAGTTATTCAAAGGTGTTCTTTATGGAACACTATTGCTTGTTTCGAGTACCTACAAACAATTATTTTTCGCCAAGTCACCATGATATTTTAAGTCCGTTCTTAAATGTTTTATTTTCTTTTAAATGAAGACTTACAACCTAATTAGTCTCTTCATAATTCAATAAAGCAAAAATGTCGCTTTTAGGAGGAATTGATAAGAAAATGTCAATAAAATAATGTACAGCAGCAACCAACTGCTGATCTTATTGACAATAAATATTTAAAAAATTGATAAGAAACTATGTGCCCATTGTTGGCAGCGCCCATCACTGCATGCGCACTTTGTAGTTAGCGCTCATCGACTGAGATGTGTTGATATCGGCAGAAATGTGTTGCTAAGGGGCGAGAAAGTATGTGCAGATTAGCACCACTAGTTTGGTATGAAGAACCAACAAAAAACATGAGTGATGGCTACACCACATGTTAGAGGAAGTAATTTGCTATTTACAGCAACAGGAGTTTTTCACTCTTTCGTTTCAGGGCTCGGCAATATGAGTTTTTCTGCCGAAAATTTTCCGTTTTCCAGCGCACGATTACAATCCTTTCTCTACTTACAAAGTGCGGGAAAGTAAATACGATCCACTTGGTATTTTTGGGTTTATTATTTTATTTCGGGGGAGGGGGAGGATTTGATTGAGGCATACTAGTAACTTTCTCCCATACTACATAGTATACAGAAAGTTATGTAATGCTGGGACGAAAAACGACGGTTTTTCGGGAGAGATAAAAGCATTGTAGGCTCCTGATGCCGAATAAGTGGATACTTTCTGTTCTTATATGTAGCAAAATACTTTATGTAAAAAGATTTTTACTTTCTCGCTACTATTTACACAGTATAGAGAAAGTTATGTAATGCTACGGGGGAAAAGGTATTTTTCGACAGAAAAACTCTTATAGGCAAGAACTGGTAACGAAGAACGGGATAAATCCAGTTGCTTACTATGCAGAAAAATCCTCTAACACGTGGTATAGTCAGAATTCATGTTTAATTGGTGCTTGATAACGAAAAATCGATTGCAAAACGTCCGTCTGTCTGTGAACAACGTTAGCGACTAAACAGTTCAGGCGATTTTCTCCTTATTTGATATTTCCCAATCGATCTGGCTGATGTCGCGGCCCTTGTATATACGCTGATATTTTAATTTTGGGAGTACTTTACTTGAAGTTGCTGGGACATTTTCAAAATTAAAAAAAAAAGGCACGCTAAAGAGAATGGTTCAGGCCTGATTTGCGTTAAAATCCGGTTTTTCCAAAAATTGCAAAAGTTCTCATTTTTTTCTGACTCTTCCTATAAATTAGACCTCAATTTGAAAATATAAATTTTTTCCTCAAATGAAATTTCTTCTCCATAATTAGTTCTTTCATTAATGTTATGCACATTTTAAAAAAGTTTTAGTAGTTTTCCCAAAAAATCGAGTGACATATGAGGAATATTAAAAAATATCAAAAACAAAAATTTCTCGAAAAGAGCTCCAAATTTTTTCTTTGAATTTTTGGTAAGGATAGTGCTAAATGTACTGTATAAGATAACATAAACGTCATTTTGCTTTTGCTAAAAAAAAACCCAAACGTAATTTTTGACATCTTTCTCATGTCGTTAATATGTACAAGTACATTACCGGCAATTTATATACAGTATTTCATTGGCAAGGACATGTACTTCAAATGATATAATAAATTTAGAACTTAAAATTTTTCTGTGAAAACGAGCCCGAAATTCCGCATTTTCAGAAACGCTCGTTTTGCTGGAAACATCTTCAATTCTTTTCTTAAAACAGACGATCGGACAGAAAGACAGATGGACGGACGGACGTTTTACCGTCAATTTTTTGACACAAAACATGAAGTCTGATTACATAACGTGTTAGAGAATGTAATTTACTACACATAAGGATAAAGAATTATACACTTTAAGCTATTACACAACTTTCTCAACTCTATGTATGTAGTATTTGAGAGAATAAAAATAAAGAATAAGCGATAGGTACTTTTGGAGAAAATTTCGTAAAGAAAATGGTAAAAGATGAATTGAATTTTGTAGAACATATGACATGAACCTTATGAATGGTTTCTATAAATATAAAGATATACCTGGGTGCAGCCTTCCAAAAAACTAAAATCAATAATCGACTGTGTAATTTTGCCACAGTCATAATGTATTAAAATATTGAATGTAAGGATTTTTAGAGCTGCGGAATGAGGCACTAATCACTACTTTCTAAAGGGTATTATTGATTTTTCCTTTAGAAAGCAGGTTCCAAAAACAAAAATTATTACAAAAAAGAAGCTGACAGAATTACTTACCCCAAATATATTTTAAATCTATTGAATGACAACTCCATCAAATTTCTATATCTATTAAGACTAGCAAATAAATTAAGACAAGAACCTGATGGGACAACTGATGATATGTACAAAAAACTAAAAGCAGCAATACATAAGGAAGCTTTGGGTGAGGAGGATAATGAAAATCCTAGATAATATTGGTGGAATTATGAAGTATAAACTAAGATACAGGAGAATAGAAAATGTTACTATAAAAAATGGCTGGTGACACAAAATCTGGACAACAGGAAAGAATATGAGAATTTGAAGAGAGGTGAAAAAACTAATGAAGCAATCAAAAGATCAATGATGGAAGAAAAAATGTTCAGAAATGGAAGAAAACATAGGTTGGATACAGTGCAAAGAATCATGGAAACTTATAAAAAGTTTAAGAGAAGATAGTGAACAAAAACTATTTAATAAATTATAAAAATGGACAAATGTATTCAATACGACTCAGGTTTGTTTCAAGAGAATAGATACAAATTCAAGGAAGCACTGGAACAAATTAACAGAAAACTGAATATTGAACCAGTCCATGATGCAGGAGAAATAAATTTAAAAGAGATGAAGAACTCCATGAAAATAACTGGAAAGCTTATCTAACATAAATTCTCAAAAAGTTACTAAACTCTGGGCATAAAAATGGGCACATAGAGAAACTTCATATACAGGGATATTACAGCAAAACTGTATGTACGAATTTTAAAACAGAGAATCGAAAGGGAGTTTAAAACAGATGAGGAACAAAGTAGTTTTACAGCTCTTCGAAGTCATACCAATAACATCTTAACAATAAGCAGGTGCTACAAAAGAGATTAGCAAAAAATAAAGAGATTCACCTTTTATTTACAAACTTACAAACAATAATGAAATTATTAAGTAAAACAATAATTGACTGATATTGCAGGCAGAAAAACATGTTTTTGTAGATTTGTTTCCATTGCCATCAATGAGATGTTAGGGACATTTTAACAGGAAGACATCAGTTCTTTTTGATTTAAGTGTGAGAAAATATTTCTACTATTTATGACTTTGTTTACTTTAAATAAACAAATTACATTTTTTAAACGTGGTAGGAATGCAGGACTCTAATTTAGACAAAAATAGGCATTTATCTTTAAAATAGGTATTTATCACAAAAAAAAAGGCAAATTAGAAAATCACTATTGGAACCACAAATTTGTTGAGTTTTGTTTTAAAAATTTCGCTAACTTGAATGAATAAAAAAAGTCATTTTGTCTAAATTTCAGTTTCTATCAGCAATGTGGTAATATATGAGTAATGTAGTTTTGAGGTAAAAGTTAACTTCTTACTTATCTCTTGATTTGCAATACTGCTAGTCCTAAGTAGTATAACTTAAAGGAGGTGTGGGGCAAGAGAAGAGCAATTGTCACAAATATTCCAAGTATTTATTTTTAAATTTTCACAATTGTAAAATCTTACAATTATAAAATAAACAATTTGAAAGAAGTCCTTATAAAGTACTCTTCAAACATTTCTTGGAATTGCCAAAGCAGATGCTGCCCGGTGAGTGCAAGTGCTTGTCATTGGACTGGCAGCTTTCTGGGGTCAACTGTTTCTGTTTTGACCTATGGATGTTGACAGTTCTGCTCAAAAAGATGTGTTTTGAACAGGAAATAAACTACTCATCATATGCTTGAAGATACTTTGATACATGGAGGAGTGAAGTACTAGTAAATAACTACAGTACTCTGACTAGTAAATTGCACTTTGAGAATTTTCTGCAAGGAGCAAGCACATTCTTTCACTTTATATTAATTAATTAAACTTGTTTATTTGCCTTCTCCAAAAAAAAAAAAAAAAAAAAAAAAAAAAAAAAAAAAAAAAAAAAAAAAAAAAAAAAAAAGCAAAAGAAAAATTTAATTATTACTTATTTTTTAAATGTAATTTTTTCCTTCCCTCCTTGCATTTTAAAGACTTAATCCTCGATGTTTCAGGCCAAAATGGAGTATTACTGATCAAACATTTTATTTGGCACTGAATGCCACAATCATTACTTTTGCTTCAATTTTCCTTTCAGTCTACAAATTTAAATGTAATACCTATCGAAGGCTTCTGCAGTCAGAATGAAACAAATTACCTTGGCTATATGGATGATGTTGTGTCGAAGGTTGTAATGACAAATTTTCGACTGTCTTGTCATGGTATTTCTCAGTTATTGTGTTTAGCTTTTGATATAATTGTAATGACAGTTTGATAAAACAGCTGTATTCACTATTACAAAACAGAGGTCCACAACTGAATTTACTAAATCTTTAAAAAATGCAGACATGACAAGATAAAACAAACAAAAGAGAAATTAACAAAATATAAAATATTTATAAGATTTAAATTACAACTTTTAGTAAATGATATTTAAAAATTTTAACTCTAAAAGTTGGGTTCAATTAACGACCCAAGAAAGAAGTGGTGCGGTCACTTGAGTATCCCTTAGGAAATAATTCTAAGACTGCATCAAATAAGTACATTTGTTAAGTCCTTTTTTCTTCATTAAATAATAAGTTACAAACATATTTTATAAAGCTTGTTTATGAAAATATTACATTTTATTAATTTTCAAAAACTGTATGATAAGTGCAATAGAGATATAAAATTTATTATGTCATATTTTATGTAATTGAGTCTTAAGAAGCTTTTCTCACCAACAAAAAGCCCTCAAAGTATCTTTTCATTTTGCAAGAGATGTTTTCCCTGCTGTAAGGATTCCTACAATTTTTTTAGTTGGTACTTGTTACATGCTTTTTAATTTGGTTGCGGGTTTAGTGAGTGGCTTTGTTCTGTATTGCATCTTTATTATATTTTATGTGTAGTATTGTACTGTTTGAATATTCTTTTTATGTAATAATATTTATATATAATATTTCATTTTAAATATTGCTCTTATAGCTTGTTTTGTAGAGTCAATAATCTACATATGCGTGTAGTGTAAGTGTCTCCACAAGTGAAATTTCTGTAGGTGAGATGTGGATAAATCATTCTATAATATATACTAGTTTTGAGGTTGTGTGTGAGAAGCAATCTATTAAGTGATCTCAATATTAATATTTCTGAACAGAGTTTATTGCAGACCTTGTCTACCTGTTTGACCCATGTCAAGTATGTATCTGTTTGAATTCGTAAGAGCTTTACTTGCTCAAAATTTTAAATTAGAGTATTCTCCATTTTTATCTTTGGATCGATTTATCTTCAGTGTTGCTTGTTAGGGTAATGAAATTTGTTTTAATTAGATTTGTGTTTAGCTCTAAATCACAGTATTGGACTGTCTTATGCTGTAGACCGCTACCAATGATTTTGTTCAGTTCAGTCACTTATTTGTGTCAACATAGTATCGAAGTGTCATCTTCATACTTGATTAACTTCTTATTTAATTTTATTTAATTAGTGTTGTTCTAATTTAGTATTTCTTCTTTGTGTTGTTGGAGAAAATGACTGTGCTTCTCTCCCTCAGAAGAGTTTTTTGCTGCAGTCCATTCATGTTATCTTTGTGATTATTGTGTTATATGTGAAATTATATTTTGTGATTTTTATCACATTTTTTTAAGTATGTCCAGAATTTGTGAGTGTGACAAATGTTTTGAAGGCAAATACTTTTATAAATGATGGATTTAACAGTGAAGTATCTTAAATATTTTTTAAATACAAAAGATCATTATTGAATACAAACAATGAAAATATTAACATGATGACTGTAAGTTGGTTTCAATATCTAAAAATAAATACTTATCATAATGAGTCCACAATATATTGCGACATCATCAGTCTCCTAGTGGATCAGGGGATTAGTTACCTGGTAGTATCATGGTTGTTCCATTACTTTACTCAAAAACAGTGAGAATAAACATGTAAGTAAGCTGGATTAAACATCTCTCTAAGTGGAAAAAATATATTTTGGTAATATGAACTACTGAAAAGAAAAGAGGTGACACCAACATTTTTTATGTACTTATTATATTTTATTAAGGTAAGTCTGAAGATTACAAAAACTCAGAATGAAGATTATGGACATTTTAAAATATTAGAGAGGAATTTAAGAGGAATAATTTGAAGGATTTTGTGAAAATACAATTATTATGAATTTTTAGGAACTTAAGAACACTTTTTACACATTTAATAGTTTACAACATATAATAATAAAGAAATAATTGTACTAGATCATGAGTTAGCTCCTCATCCGTATCGTGCATTTAATATATGAAGTTGTGTAAAATTGTATTACCATAATCTGGCCGTATTTGGCGCCATTGAAAGTGAACTGAAAGGAATCGGATCACTTGTGCAGCTTCTCTCCTCGATTTCTCTCCCCGATTCTCTCGTAGCTTGGTTCCTTATTCGGGGCGAACGGATCGTTTGCGTAATATGCAGTGGTTCTCGTACACATTTATTTGTTGAAGGATTTTAATAGTGTTGCATAATATTAATTGACTGTTGATTACGTTGAGATAATCGCAGTATCCGTGTGGTTTTAGTGGGGTTGTGACTATTTCTAATACCTATATACGTACGTGACTTAGAGAGACTTTAAATCGTAGAAGGGCCCCTCCCCCGTATTTGATGAACTCTTCCTTTCTTTAATGGTGTGGCGAGTGTGACAAGCATTTACATGAGGCAATTTGAATTCGACATAGTTGTTTCGGCTCTTTATTAGTAGTGTGGCGTAATATGAGAAGAAGGTGACGTTTCTTCGATTTCCAACTTATCTCACCAGAAGTTTCGAAGACCTCTTTGGGAAAATGGGTGAGTTGATGAATGCCGGCAATACCTTAAGAAGGCTAATTTAATTAATTCGACCTTGATGTTATTTAGTTTAAATGAAAGTATTAAATTCCTAGCATATAAATTGAATGAAGAGAATGCTTCTAAAACACTTGGATTTTGTTGTTGCAATTTCTCAACTCAGGAAACGATGTCTGGCATAATTACAATTATTGCGGAAATTTATCATTCTTAAACTTAGTGCTCACGACCGTCAAAATAAATCATTAGTTTTAGTCGGCTGTTAAAATTATTTGTTAAATTCGTATTAAAGATAAGTTCATAATGAGTTCAATAAACATTTCATTTTCAGTAATGTACATTCTTGTATTCTAAGAAATTGTGCTCTTTGATGTGAAATATTGCCAAATGATTAATATGACATGCAAATAGTGTCATGACTTGTCTTATTGATGATGATATTAGAGTTTTCTTCTTTGTAATGTTTAAATTAGTGGTCTTCCTGACATTTCTTAATGAAGTGTACTTTTGCTTTATTGTATATTTAAAATTTGCAATACTACGGAATAAAATGTCAGAAGTACGTTAAGATGCTGATTAATTTTCTTCCTTCATGTCTTTTGATCTACTTGTTTTAGTCCTTTTATCTACTATAGTTAAGTGGCTATGTTAGCTATGTAGCCTATGTTCATAAAAAATTGAAAATAATGAGAAACTACAATTTAAAGAAAAGAAATCCTTAAACTTTGATTCTGCAGGAACATAGTAAATTAATTTGCCTTACAATACATAGTATTCTGTTCTTGTTAGCATGGCTTATAAAAGCAATTATATTATACCCCAGCATTGCAAATTATAAATATTGGATAATTGGTTATTGTAAATTATTGTGACATGCATTTACAACACTTTGGAAATCACAGTAGAGGAGTTTTTATGAGCTAAGGCTATAATATGTATTGAAACTAACATGAATTTTCTCTATAGTTTTTCGAATTGCTTATTATTTCCACTCTTAATATGTGTCTATATGTTCTACTATAGACACTGCAATGCAGCTATTGTAACAAGATACTTATGTCATGTTACTAATACTTAAAAAACAGTTAAGTCCAATAGATTGGCTATGGATTTAAGTATTTTTTATAGTATACTCGTTTCTGGCAATTAATACTACTTTAGAGTGTTTGCGCAAGATATGCACTGATTTCTTTTATGCGTTTTATTAAGTTTTCGTGTATTGAACTGAAATTTTGTATTTTCTAGTGTGTAAAATAGAATGAGCAGACGACTGAACGGACCTACAACCGCTAATACACAGGGGAGTTGGTTTGGAATGTCTGAAAAAACGCAACAGACTTGTATAGTAATTGCTCCGGAAGCTGGGCGACGATTTCGCTGAGTAAAAAGCTCGGAATTGATAGATTTTCTATGGGTACGGGTGTCGTACCCAGCTTGTTTCAACCTTTGCGGACGTTATCGAAATCCACATATGGAAAGTCTGATACGTAAAATTGGTGCCTTGAACGTGAATTTTAGAATTTGCGTTCGAGAAATTTCTTAAGACGAGAATTTCTTAAAACGAAGGACATGCCGGACCTTCGTTGGCATGTGAGCCGAACGCCTTTTGAAAGTTGGAAAGGAGGAGCACTTCAGAAAACGGAAGTCACCACAGTGATACAGCACGTTGCAAAACACTTCTCGAGCCTTCTCTAATAGGTGGCACATTGGTCAGCGTGGCACGAATCAGCAGCAAGCAAGGTTAAATAATTCGTGTACCAGTATTTGTTGTGCTTCGACGGTACCATAACTGATTTTTTTTTTGTTTTTGTTTCGTAGCTAATAATTTCACAATAGACACTGTTGACATTGAATCTTACGTAAAGCCTAATTAGTTGTGCGAATGTAGAGATTTCTGATATGAGGAGAGAAAATCAAGTTTAGATGTTACATAATTCGGGGGAAAGTGAACTAACTGGCCGTGGCTTCGCGGCAGACGCTTCGCGCTGTGCTATGCTGGCCCGGGGCGTATATAGTCCAGTCGACAAGTACATTTTTACCCTTCAAAAAATCAGTGAAGATTTTTCTTTTGATATGTTGTATGTTTCCAGACGCCAATTATAATCCCAAATTTTCGACCTTGTGCTTCGTCCAAGTGACTCGAAAAACGTATTTTTTCTCTACCGTACTATATAACAAAAGCAGATTTCACCTACAGTATGTTTTTCTGTAGTTTCTGTCTGATTATGGTGATTATTTCAGACACGTCACGCTTTTTTCTGATTAAAACTTTAGAAGTTTTCTTTCCCTTGTCCACAGGGGGAGAATATCCCCCCCCCCCCAACAAAAGCACGAAGGTAAACTATGTCAAACTTGAACGATTTTAATGAATGATACTTGTCTCCCTTCTTCGAGAAATAAATATCTTAGTAAGAAGCTAGTGGTGAGCAAGATCAGTTGATCCACAATTTTACCTGTGACGGTAACACAATCAGATTTAGGCATTATATATTGCAGTATTTGCTATCACGACTTTTTTGACAAGCACCTTGAAGAGTGAAGTGCTCCAATCGTTTCCAGTGACAGTTGATCGGCAATTTTTTTTGTTTTCAATTGATTTTGAAACGCGAAAACTTTTTTCTTTTTCACAAAAATCTCACTTTCTGTCAAACTTGTTTGACTTAGAAAAGGACTGTTCTCTCTGCGGAGGTTGTATTACAGCACCACCCCATTCGCGACGAAGAACGTCACCTATTTACGTGCAATCTACCTGTGTTAGGGCAGCAATAAAGCAATTACAATTTTATTATGAAAGAACGAGCTAAAACTATAATGCTAAAAAACAAGATTTATAACACTGAATATATACGAGAATTCACCGAGTGTGGAAAGAGCGATTCAGCAACTGCGAATTTTAATACCCAGGAGTAGGCCCTAAGCAGGTGCGCGCCCGTACCCCACCTCCGGAAATCATTGGAGTCTCTAGCATCAAGAGCTCGTTTAGTGTTAGATATAAAAAGAAACAAGTTGTATACAAAAGGGTAAGAAATTGTATCGTCTTTAAGATTGATCTGAATGATTTTTACAGGACTTGAGATTAAAGTTACTGAGAGGAAGGGGAACGAATAAAGTCCGCAAAAATACCGGTTTTTCGAGACCCCAGAGTTAGTTCAGGGTCTGGGAAGTCGATAACTTGTGATTTTAACTAGTGTCTGGGAACATTCAACATTCACAAAGGAAAAAAAACCGACATTTTTCCAGGTTACCCTCCTTTTTGGGTTCCTCCTACTACTTCCTTGCGTTTGCATGAATATTTCGTATTTGCATTTAGTGTTTGCGGGGTCCCAAGGTTTCGTTAATTGACGTATTTCGTTAATTTTTTCCTATGAAAGTCGATTTCGCTATCGCTACTTTCTTATTAGGTCAAGGGAACAGTTTTAATAAAAATAATTAATAGCTGTATTTTTAAAGAAATAGTAAGTTAATAGCGGAAATCGTATGTAAAGACAAATAATACGTTAATTTTTTAGAGGAGATTTTTGATAAATGCATTCCGGCATTGAAGATTTTCTGTTGTCGTAAGTAAGGGACTGTAATGTTGACTGTAAGGGACTTTTTAGTTTTTGGTGTCGAAGTCAACTTCGCTACTTCTGCGTGTGACCCTGCAAGCGTCGAATAGCGTTTGCTGTTCGCACAAGAAAGGTGCGACTAGCACCCCCGGGTTGGAATTTGCCCTTGAAACGTGGGGTGGTAGTAGTAGGGGGAAACGAAATGCAAGTTTAAAAGGTCGATGCAAGGAATCCGCGGTGTTATTGTTTTGGAGATGGAGGTGTAGACTTCCGAACCCCAGCAACGCGGAACCGACTAGAGAAAGTGCGCTGGCGCCGGAGCTACCGCTTTCGCCGCAGCGTCCGCCGGTTCCCCTCGCCCCCCTTCAATGGCCCTATCCCCCGCCCTCCTGCCTCCCCCCCTCACAATTCTAATCCCCTCTTCCGCACCCTCCGCTCCCCCTCGCTTCCAATTAAACCCTCCGCATGCTCCTCTGCCCTCGTTCCCAACCCCTCGCCCCTGCAAGCCCCCTCGTCATTTCGCCCCTCCTCCCCTCAAACCTGAACTCCGCCCTGCCCAACCCCCTGCTATGCTTGCGTGCAGTCCCGCACAAGACGGATCTCCCACGAGATCCGCCTTCTTTAATGCAAGCGATGCCAGAGGTTGAGAGAAGGTTTTTTTCATATAGTGTTGCGTTATTGAGTCATGGGCTGAACTTATGTTAAGGGGTAGGGGAATTTCTAGCTTTTAAGGCCGTCTGTCATCGGAAATCTTATCACATATCCCAGTGAAATATACTTTGTCCGAGTCGAGAACTCGCTGGGGGAGGTGATTCCTGAAGGGATGAGTGATTCGTATTCAAACGTATTTACATAGAAAAATTAGGAAACATAATAACTTACGTTTCTTTGATGAGGTGAATTTGGTATCAATTAGGAAAGCTTGTGTCCCTTTATCAGGCATGATTTGGAATTGCTGAATGACGAGCGAAAGCTTATCAGGGGGAGAGTTTCCGTGAGATAATTTTACGAAATTGAACCGAACGACGAGGGTTATGCGAAGAAAGCCGGTTTCAACAAGGTGGCGGTTAGCAAAGAACACTGGCGGACTGCAATGAGTAGGTATTCCTTAAACAGAAGCACCTTTGTTCAGTGCGGTCTTTCGCGTGCTGTTTGCCATGTCACTGCGATTTATAAACAAGGTTTCTCTGTGAATATTAAGCGAACCGTGCCTGGCAGTGAAGGCGTGGAACACGAAATACACCCTGCAGATCTGCTCGCGTTTTGTTTTGTCGGTCTCCGATGTGTTCAGCGTGTAAAGCTGGGTGGTAGGTTCGAGTACACGTGATGACGTTCAGGATCCAGTGTCGTCCGTTGCTGCGGAGGAGAGACCGCAACGTCGGCCCTGAAGGACGGACGAGGGGGGGGGGGGGCTTCGGCGCGGCCTCCGCTCGAGAAACGTTCGTGTGCACAACCTCGAGTTGCGTCGCGTCAAGGAAAGGGGCTTGAAGTGCGGCGGCTGATCGCGACCGCGGACTGCGTGCGCCTCGCGCTGCCTGGCCGAGGGGGCGTGGGTGCGCGAGCGCAGCTGCTGCTGTTCCGCTGGGCGTGGAGGCTGCTGAGTGGGCGGGGCTCCGCCCCTTTGGGCTGGAAGCCATGCTCACGCGCTACCGCCACAGCTCGGATAGCCCCTTATTTTGCCGCTGGATAGCAATGTGGCCCTTTCCCCTGTAAAATTCATAGTTAATTATTTCACAATAAAAATACATTCCAAGCGCTAGCCTTTTGGATCCATTAATTTGTCCTCATCTTCTTTATGATTCCAAAAATTATAACACAGTTGAAGTCATAAGATCTTCATCAATTTAAAAAAAGTCAGCATTGTCGTTTGTGGTTGGAATTTTCAGTTAAATGTGTGAAAGCAATAAAGTAGGTCATAGTCCATCTTATTTGTCAGATGATGGTATCACAATGCCTTTATCTCAGGCTTTATCTCAAATTAACCTTGTTCTCAAAGAGGGCAATATTTCATATAGTACTCAATCATATACCTTCTGCCTTAACACAAGAGGCATACACAACTCTGAATATTTTTGTCTTATTTTAGACAGAATGCTCGGTTTTTTAATTGATATCGCAATGCACGTATCAGTTTATTCCTTTATAAGTTGTAGGTATTGATTTCGGTATCGAAAGAGGTAATTTACTTTTAATACAATGTTTTACACGAGTCGTGCTGCGTTGGATCCTACAATATTTGTTAAATTTTTACATGGTGATAATTACGTATACATAGCAGTAAAGTTTTTAAAGGAGATGTTCTCATTGCAAAATATTGGGTTATTGCGTGGGGTAGTCAAAGCATTACTATATTGAAAAGAAAATTTATTTTCTTGGCCAAGTGAATAGATTTTTGAGCGAACTGAGAACAACCTCCGAACACATTTTGTTCGTTTAATTGCATTACCTCGCGCCTGCGCCAACGTAAGAAACCTAAAGAATGTTCCAATTTTACCGGGTTTACAATTTTACGTGTTCATCAACAGAGGTGGAATGTAAATAAACATTAACTTTCTATATTTAACGTCCAAATTGTTGATGAACGCTCCACTGTTCATGGAGCGCGGAAGGTGGCGGCGTCACCATCACCGCCGCTCTTGGTAACAAATGCCCGACACCACTGCTGTCCTTCTCAGCCTCCGCTCTTTTATCTTTCCGCCGCTCTGCTATCCAGTTCACCTGCGCCCTGCACCGCTCCCCTCCATTGTGGCTGTCCGCTATCCCTTTCATCGCCTTCATCTCTCCGCTGCACTTCTCCTCCTTCCGCCTTGCCCATTCCTCCTCCGCTTCACCTCGCCATTCCTACCCCCTCCCCCGCACTATTCCTCCACAGCTCCTTCCTCCCCAACGATTCCTCTTCCCTGTCGGTCCCGTCATCTTCACCCCGGTGCGGCCTCGTTCCGCTGTTCGTGTCTCGCTGTGCCGCATTAACGTATACCTTTTGTATCTTCCCAGTTAAGCAAAGAAAAGGACATTTTTGAGAAGGGTATCACGCAAGGTAGGTAAGCGGGAGCCCGTGGCGGATGGCGAGAAGTTCGTCCCCCGGTGCCCGGCTGTCCGTGTGCCCCTGCCGCCCTCCTCCCGGCTCCCCTGCCGCTCCGGACCAACGCCCCCCGATTGCCTTCTGCTCATCACCCCCTCGCTTCCTCAGCCCTCCGCTTCCTGCCCTGCTGGCGACAGCGCTCTAGCAAGGGCGAAAGGAGAAATGGAAGCCGGGAGGTTTCTGTTCTGACGGTGTCTCATTCACATTGACTTCGCTTTGGAGAGCTTATATGTTGATGTATTTTTATGCGATCTGACCGTGTGATCGTTTCCTACATGGAATTCTGAATTGATGGCCTCCGAGACGATTAACGGAAGTTGAGGTATCGGAAAGTATTCCAGTTTTTGCTTCTGGATTTGGAACGAACGCTTATTGAGATGACGTGATTTAAAATGTAATATTAACGAATACTCGCCAACGGTAATGTCGTCATTTAGTGAGGTTCTCTTGTAGAAGCTTGCCGAAAGAAAAAGATAATGTGTAAAGAAAATAGCACAAAATGGGGGAAATTAATATTTGTGAATGTGGTTTCAGTAGATGGAATAAACGTGTTATTCCATCAGTAATACATTAAATTAATTTATTTTTATTGGATGATATTCATGAAGTGTGTCTTTCATTATGAACTTCAAATTAACACTTTTTGTTAGTAGAGTCATGTTCCATGCAGTGCAGAACGTGCTGTGGAAAGGCAATCGAGAACGCGGGCAAGGAAGAAGAATGCGTAGGAATGTATGACTAGCGTATGAATTGGGCGTGCGTGGGTTGTGTGAGCGAGGCGGAGCGCTCCTCGCAGAGGCGGGTGGTGCAGCGGGCGCCGCCGTCTCCGCCGCCTTCGCCGCCGCTGCCGCCGCGCAGGGGCCGGCGATCGATGCGCGCGGCGGCTGCGGGCGCAGGAGGCGGCGGCGACGCTGGCGGCGCCGGCCGGGGCGGGGGCGGCGGGGCGGCCTGGCGGGCGGCGCGCTGGGTTGGCGGCGGCGGCGGCGCGGATAGGGTTGGCCGGCGGGGTGGCGGCGGCCGCGAGAGTATGCATGCTGAGCGTGACCGGGCCGAGGCCGGCGCGGCGCGTGCGTGGGGCAGGCAATGCTTATAGACGTAGAGAGAGAGAGACGGCCGTGGAGAGCCTGTTCGGGCGGAGAGAGAGCAGAGCACCGTCTATTGTGGGGGTGCTGTGCGGATTGTGTTGTGAGCGACGTTGTGACCGGCTTCCTGTGCCGCATGGCGCGGATGAGGAAAGTCGTTTCTCGCCTTCTCACTTCCCACACACGCAACACGTTGCATCAGGGATAAATATAGAAAACCAGAATGGGGGACGACGATGGTGGAGGACCGCTCGTCCTTTTCGTTCAACCGAAACGCAATCTGGAGGGTTTGATATGGTACTTTAACGTTACTTTGTGTATGGGTCCTAAGGAAATATGCATGTACGGGGATGTTAATTAAAGCAATCAGTCCGTGTGAAAGGAGTCAAAGACAATGCAGATGCTGTAACAATGTTCCAACAATCACATGATAATTACTAATTAGGCTTTTCGGTATTCTCGAAGAATATTCAGTTACAATTCTGAATACTATATGCTACTATTCAGCGGTTATTATATGGCCTTCGAAGAAACCATGTACATTTTTATCTTTGCATTAGTGCTGAGATAAGTTTTTGAAGACTATAATCAGCATTTGTTTTCTAGATTTACTAGGCTTTTAGGAACGAAGCATTAGGTATACTGGGTTGTTAGGAATATTGTGTGATTACCGACGCATTCATTTGTTGTATGATTCAATAATGTTCATTCGTTGTGGAAATTTGTTTTAACAAACGTTTTGGGGGTATTGCAATGGTAGAAGTCATTCGTCAGATTGGTGTGCCTTTGGGTCTCATGTCAGTGTGTTATTAGCCAATTATGGTTGCTCATCCAGACTGATGCGATTTCGATGAGACACGAAGTTGCCCAAGAAAACTAGAACTTCCACGACTGTTTTTATCCCTCCAGTCATAAAAGCGTCACAGTAGTGTCGCCAACAGTGTTACTGACGGATCTCTCCGAGGAAGTCGGACATCGATTTGAGCAGCAAAACCATTCTGTCGGCGCTTGCTCAACGCACCAGCGTTTGATGATACACCAACACGGGCAGAGAACTTGACAGTTGTGCCCAAGAACTGGCTTATATAGCCTAGAGTTGGTTTTTTGAAAAATGGAGACATTGAGTAGCAGGATATTACAGAACCACAAGGTGCGATACCTTAAAGCATTGATTCCCAAAGTGGGGGCGCGTGACCCATCGAGATATGGTATACCCGAACATTCCCGAAGACTTGGCGCGCTAGGATGATGTGAATTTGGTTCGAGTTGCCTTATTGCGTTGTGTGATTTGTATCATTCAAGTTACAAGATATCGTTCAAGATGAGCGCAGCAAAATAAAAAAGCATAACATTGATTATATTAAGTATGGGTTGATTTGCATGCTTAAGGATACCATCGAACATCCTCATTGTTATTTGTTATGTAGTGTGGAGCAATTTCAGCGCGTTTTCAGCACTTGTTGCAATTAAAACAAACTATCGGGGCAAACGTGACAATGCTAATGTCCTACGTTGTGCACTTTCTTTTTCGGAATCGGGTAAAAAATACAAGCTCATCCTTCTCGCTGATTTTTCTTGACCACTTTTTTTTTTTTAAATTTCAACTTGTGATGCTAATTAGGCATAAATCGCATTGCATTTTCTTGACCTACCTAAATAAAACAAACATTGCAAAAAAGGTAAAAATCATAAATAACTTTTAAAATTGAAAATAGTAAAAAGTAAGTGTGTTGTTACTCTGTGTAACAGTTGTTTTATCTATTGCCAATTAAAAATGTGCAAGGAGTGAGTTGGACGTTTTGATATTGACGGATAGGGGCGTGGTAAAAACTGTTTGGAAACCCTGCCCCAACGACTCAGAGGAGTGGTAAAAACGGATTATAATAACCACGCTTTTCTAATGTTTTTTTCATGCGGCTCAATGATGTTAGCAGTAACAATGAAATTGCCTTGTGTGCTGGCTCATTCCACGTTCATTCCTTATGAAACGATTTTGGTATGTCAATTCAATTGTAAATTGAACTGTAGCGTGACAATTTGTAACAAATTTCGTGTCATATTAAAAAAATGTTGACTCAGCCCAAATAATACACATTCATGAGGCTATATTTGGATACACATTCCAGAACTTGAATAAGTTGATTAAAAAAATTAAGATCATCGTAGTCTCTTGGTTTAAATTATTTTAAAGCTCACGTTGATTTTTGTGTAACAGGTTAAAAATATTTCAGGTAACGTTATAAGTAACATTAATATTATCGTATTTATCTTTAATCGACAGTCAAGATGTAGGATGTAGTGAAAGTTTGCTGGCGAGCATTATGAATGCTGCAGTAAGTGGTGATTCCTGCTACTGAGATAGTAGGATCTAGTAGATAGTAGATTCTTTCTGTAACGACCAGAATTCGAAACCAAGGTGGGGGGGGGGGGCTTTATCAGATCTCTTGTTTCCAAGAAATAATGAGTTGATAAATGCTTGATGGGAGATAATTTGTTCAATAATTTATGTAGTTTTTTTTCTATGGAACCACCACCATAGATCCACTAAGCTGCTTCTGTTTTTTGAAGGAGGTTTCTGTGGTGATGAAGCTTACTCTTGAATGTGATGCCGTAGTTTCGTGTGGGTCATATGTCGCCAACATGAGTATTGTTTTTGAGGTCAAAGTAGATTCTTTAAAAATGGTGGAATAGTCTTCCAACTTGCGGTAGAGCTTCTGTGTTGAATGAGAAAATATTACTTCCAATTTTTGTATTGAAAGTAAATTTGAAAGTCATTTTCAATTGTGCTGAGGTACTCTGAATCGACGAAATGGATTTTCAAAAGTCTAGCAGTGAACTGATACGTCATCCCAACTGGGTGGCATATTTTTCCGACCCGACTCACCGCTCGCGATGTGCAGATGTTCTGTCTCCGCCTAGACCGAGGAGTTGCGGTCAGTTAAATGTTAGAGAATCTACAGCGCGTGGAAGGCCATCCGTTGTCGAGGAAGTTACGTATATGCTTTCAAGACTCAATCCTCAGTGCCTCTGCCTCATCGGGAGTTAGGGGAGAGAGGGTGGGGATTTTGCGCGGAATGTTATTTGCATTGTGGTCACTTTGAGACAAACTGAACTTGTACTCAGTCGCGTGTGGAGCAGAACAATCAACTCTTACCATTCCATTCAAGTTCTCGGATTGATGTGATAGGATTCGGGGTAATTTGTCATTCGTATACAGGCTTGACAATTCGGTAACGGTTTTTGGATTTTGAATCGTAGAGTTATCCTTTGGGTTATGGTCTGAACGAAGGGACATCAAACATTTTTCGCAGAGGTTGGAGGAAAAAAATATCCTTAATTTTTCGCGAAGCTTGAAGAGGTGTAAACTGAACTGGACTACTGAAAAGAACCATGACATTGCTCTTTCTGTGTGGAACAAGGGAATTGCGAATTTGATGCGAGAATAGTTGTTGCTGGATTGTTTCGTTGATGCAAATCTTTAAGGCGCTCTTACGCTCGTGCCGCAGCTCCTTGGAATAGGATAAGACACGTAATTCATTTAATTTCTAGATCAAAATTGTAGCAGTTTCATTGAGGCGTTTTTCTTCCAAGTTCACAGGAAAGCTTTCTTACAAGGAACTACATCTGACATTTGCAAATACAAGTTTCGAAAGGAAAAATGTTTTTGGCGTTCCGCAATTGACTGTGGAGAACTTGAAAATACGAGATGATCGTTTACATCATCTGAAAGATGACGAATATTTGTAATTTCTTACTCCCTTTTCTGACAGTTTTCTTCACGGGACAAAGGAGGTGTAGGGAGGAGAATGTGAGGGATTTCCTGTTGCGGTCTTTGGCGGAGGCCGGCACAATATTGCCGGAGATGAGAGCGTGCAAAATCTTTGAAGTTAATCATCTTTGAAGTTAAACTCCTGCGACGCAACTCCCATCATTGACATGTTAACATGTTTTGGAAGTACTTTGCAGCCTGTCAAAAATTCTCACCGGTTGCACTTGTTTGAAAGTTTCGACCACTTACACGATGTGATTATTCCCAAAATTCATAAATTAATCATGGACTCGTTTTACTTTAGCGATGTGTATTCTCTCTATGCATCTTTAACAAGGAGGAAATAATTAAGCTAAAGCTGTGTTTTGATATTGCAAAAGCGTTGTTCAGAATTCAATAACAGTAGCATATCTGTAGGCGGAACCATAACACTTACACTGATACACTTTACACTTTACTAGTACATTTAACACTGACACCGAATTTGGAATGACGCACTCGAGATAAAATATCTTCGCAGAAGAAAAGTCGAATATGGCTTCAGAGTGCGAGCTGGGACGCGAGGAGATGAGTGAACTTCATGGTAGCACTGACAAAGCGACGCTTTCCCGACTTCGGCGAAAGCGGAATGGCATCGTATGACAGGGCGAAACCAGATATGGCAAATCAAGACAGAACAGAAGAGAGAAGGGAAAGGAGAGATCTTTGCCTGGCCCAGCTTCGGAGACACTTCCTCCCTGGTTGAGTTGTTAGTGGATACGTTCGAGACGTTTTTCATGACATTGGTAGTGCTACAACACATCCAAAGGATTTGCCCATTGGTGTACTTCGTCATTGTCTGTTCGGATTGGAACGTTTGCTGGCTTTTCATCGTAAAAGCATTTGAAATGATACATAGAATTGAGAAGAGTTTACAGCATGTCACTTCAGGCAGACTCCAGAAAGATTTACCTGTTTGCTGCATTACGCTCAAAAACTGACGATAGTTGGCGCTGACGTCGCTAATATTATTTTTATGTATAAACGGGAATACCAAATAATTATATAAAATAATTCCAGTGTGTTGACGCGGAAGAATGAATAGCGATGTTAGAAAACAAGATTTCAAGAATAGTGTCACTGAAGCGTTCTAATTTTGCAGAGGATGTAGTGCAGTAGTGCGAGACGACTATTTAAAAAAAGAAAGGAAAAACGAGTAACAATTATGCTCAGTATTTTACACTAACAAAATGAAAATGCACGTATTGATGTCCGAACATGAGCCCCTAAAGACATACCGTTTGAATTGCAAATAATCGTGGACGCGTAGACGAATTTAATAAGCAGTTAGCAAAGTCTGCTAAGGGAGCTTGTGAACTTGATACGATGTAAACGTTACCACTAACTATAATAAATCAGAGGTTAGAAACAGTCGAAAACATTACCAACTACTACTTCTGCAAACGCAATTACAGTTGAATTCCATCGTACTGGAAGTTATAATGACTGAAGCGCATTTGACCGCTGGCGCGTGGGTTTGTCACATATGTCAAGTTGTAAATTTAAAATTGTAAAATTATTTTATGGGAATTAATGATATGGGCTTTTATCATAATTTGGTACACAAATGTTCTCAGTGATTTTTCGACGCTGGTCGTTTCGGATTTTGGTAATTTTCTATCATTTATTTACAGTAAATATATAGTTAAAGCTGTATGTGGCCTACGTGAGGGGGAGGCGGTAGAACTTACACACGTTTTCTTAGAAATTAAGTTTCATACGGAATACTGGAATCCAAAAAGCAAGCAGTAAAAACTCAATTATTACGATTTTGATCAAAGTAATGTTTTTCATCATCAGAATATTAAGGATGAACAACACTCCCTTATACATGCCTTTGTTTTCTAATAACAATAATTGATAGCGAAAGTGATAAATATTAAGGTCGCAACCTTTTGGCGGGGCGCTGCGCTCTATCCTTGCGCTGACCCCTTATCCCTTCCCTGCCCCACTTCGAAGGCCCTGAAGCGCGCATTGGTTGCGCATGCGTGGGCGTTCACAGGTCGGGTGTCAATTATATTTGTATTTGTTTCAGGTGAGTAAGCAGAGAAATGAAAGGCGAACGTTTTCCTTGAGCTGTGTGTGAGTACGAAGACGAAAGTTGTTGGGGGAATCGCATTGAAATAAAATGCCCTCATTCGCATTGTAAGTACCAGTAAAAGTTAGCAAAATTGGATTTTTCCACAACTTCAGCGATAAATGGGTTTCGAAAAATTGATATTCCATTAGCGGAATTCTCCCCATTTGTGAGAGGTCTCTGCGTCGGATGATTAAGCTATAAGCACCCGACTTCGCAATTCTTATGACGACTATTATGAAAGACATGTTCATCATAAAACACTACGTGGGATAAATATGACTCAGCGATTGTGCCCAGGGTAGAAATATACACTAGCCCAAGGGTTCCCAACGGGCCCGGTATCGACCACTTGGGGGTTGTTGAAAATTTTAAGGGAGTAAAAGCTGATAAAGTTGTCTGAAGTCGAATATGAACTGACGATTGGTAGGTATAATCAAGATCTCATTGATTACAGAAAATGATTAAATGAATTTGATAAGTGTTTTTTGGTATAGAGCAACAAAACATTTAATAATAAATTACAAATTCGCTCATCTTTCGTATCCGTTTTTCGTCCTTAGGATAAGGGGCGTCGGCTGGTGCACCTCATCGGTCCCCAGAAGTAAGAGGTCCTTAATAAGGATGGATATCGGCAAAGAGTAAAACAAATCGTACCCTATGCTAATTTTCTACCCTCTCTCCTTATTTATACCTATTAAATTTTAATTTCTTAATTTCACGTTTATTGCAGATAGTAGTCCCCAGTTTCGATTTTCTGCACTGGGGCATCCGAGATCCTGGCCTTGCAATTGTTTAGGATATTTAGAAAACTCAACAAATTATAACTATATTTTGACAAAGATATTCTTCGTCTTCGATTATTATTACTTTCTTTATTTATCAAAATGTTGGTGTACGAAATTGTTACCTTTAAGACATTTATGAGCAATTATTTTTATTATGTTTATATATAATACGTTATACAGAATAACGTAAGGGTGTCGATGGAGCCAATAACTCTTTTTAAAGGGATCGATGAACGAACAATGGTGAGAATCCTTGTCCTAGCCACTCGTTTCGAATTTCGTGGAAGTGTTGAAGGAGCTCAACCAAACATTTCACTATCGTAAATGTTGAGATAGACGAGTATTTTTGGTTTCTTATCGTATTTGCCGGTGCTTTCACTACTTACAAAATGATTTCTTCCATATTCGACTTGTGGATCGCCTGCTCTGTTGTTGAGGAACTATTCTTCGCTGGTTGTGTGAGCAGGAAATTGAACAAGAATCAAGTTGGTTCGAGCCATCACTTGTGCATTTGCAAAATGTCAGGAGTGAGCCGAAAATCAAAGAAAACGCGAAGAAGCAGAAGAATAAAATACGTACAACTCATGTACAACTTGGCTCCGTATCAGTAAATAAACTGTGAAGGCCACATGCGTCACTTACACGGACGGGTCATGTCTACCCCAAAAAATTTTCAAGTTCATGCAGTTCGGTTTTTTCTACTTTCATTTTCTACAATTAACATAAATGACGTATTAACCACATTAAGTCTACCCATCAATATGCTTCGGAGCGGATGTATGAGCCGGGCTTTAGCACCCTTCGATGACTGAAAACGTACTTAAGAAACAGTATGACATAGAAACAATTGAATGTTATCATATTTCTTCCACATTTGGATTTGTTAGACTTACTCAACCTAAAGACTAGCAGCCACATTTATTGCAACCAGTGACCGTTGCGGTGCAATATTTGTTCTAACAAGCATTAAAAAATGATGGTATATGATGTAAGATTCAGTATTGATTTTGTGTTTCTTTTCTAAATTTATCATAATATATTATTGAATTCATGAACAGCTACGACATAAGATGACTTTACTTTCTTTCATACTACTTGTAAAGTATAGAGAAAGTATTACAACATTTTAGCAAAACACTGTTTTTGACGGAAAACTAGTATTGTGGGGCCCTAGTATCGAAAACGTGGATAAAACTTATTCCTTTATGCAGTAAATTACTTACTCTTAACACCTTGTGTAGAGTTCGCGCGAGATGTATACACTCGACGACCAGCGCGAGCGGAACACATGAGACATTGCGCATGCGCAATAGAGCTATACTATCGCTGTTCAGGAAACAAGATAGATTTTGTTCTTAATGAAATCTGCTGTTCAAAGACGTCTTCAAATAAAGTCAGGTGCAAGTTTTCAAAAATAGTCATCATCTCTTCAGGAATTAGGAAAGCCTCTGTTCCGTCTTCAACATGCCATCTTAATCGTGGACGGCCGACATCCCCTTTACCGTGATGTCTGTAGTGATATATTTGTTTTGGGATGCGGTCAGTATTCATTCTGTGTAGATGTTGGAGCCCTCCTATCCTGTATTCTTGTATTTTATTTATTAATGAGAGCACTTCTGATTCTTCTGATTATCTCACTTTTTATTTTGTCTAATATAGTGCAGCCTTTGACTTGTCTCAAGAACCTCGTCTCAGACATCTGAATTCTGATAAAATCTTTCTTTTTCATGATTCACGTCTCACATCTATAAAGAAGTATGAAAATAGCCATACTTTGTTGATTAATACTTTAATGAATTGATACTTTGTTGTTTGATTAAATTTCAGTTGTGTTTTCTTTCTTGGTTTCTTTCTCAGATATTTTATTATTGTTCCACAGATGTTTTGGAATATTTGGGCTTTTATTGAAATATCTTTATTGAATTCAAAAATAATATCACATCTCAAATATCTAAAATGACTAACTTGTTCTATAACTTTATTATTTATTATTATCTTACTTCGTATAAGATGTTTGCCTGTAAACGCCATTACTTTGGTTTTCTCAGTTGTAAGTCTCAAGCTATATCGATCACATATGTTATTTAGAGTATAGAGAGCCCTCTGTTACCGATCCTCACTTTCTTTGATCATTATCTGATCGTCTGCAAATAATAAAGTATTTAGAGTGGTTTCGGAGCTTATCGTGATGCTATCTGTATTAATCGGTTTCCATTCTCTCGGAACGTCTATGCGTGAAATATGGGCTTTTTTAAGCAATTGTCTTCTCAAAAACGGTTCTATATTTTTTTCTATTTTTTCTCAAAGCTAATTACGCGCATTAAAAATGGCACTCGTGCCTATTTCGCCGAACTCTGTATTTTCGAAAGTAGCAAAATGTAGCGTTGCACAACTGTAGTTTTGATAAGAGTTTTTCCTTCATATAATCTGTTCTAAAAAATGTATTTAAATAAGGTGATGTACAATTTTTTGAAAATTCGAGTTGTTTTCGGTTAATTTTATTTTGAAGTATAGACTATTTATATACCAAATTTCTTCGGATAGAACAAAAGACGATTAAATAATGACGTAGGTCTCATTTTTGTTAAACACACTGGATATTCGAAAACGGCAAAAGTTCCAAATAATGCGAAAACGTATGTGCTATTGGAACATCTAGTTTAGTCTACCGCGTACACCTAAACTTCAATAAATTAATTAATAATGTGATTGAGACTAACTTTATTCGAAATTTCAATAACTTCATTTGATTTCCGCCCTAATGTTTTCGAGCCAGAGATGTCACCTATGATGAAGGTGGCGTGTCGGTCAGAGGACGCGGCTAGACTGGGCACGTCATGTCCTAGAGAGGCTAGCGCTGCCTCGCAGGTGAAGAAGGTATTCGATGTGTGTTGCGATAGCTATTGTTCCTCTGTGATACTTCTCCATAGTTGCGCCCGCGACGTGTGTGACAATCTGCGAATCAGTACGTTGACGCATGCGCCGGAACGTAGAGGAATGCGATGCCTGTAGTTGCTCGGCCCTTGGTAGACCTCATGATTTATTGCAGGCACGCGTAATTAAATGTACGCTTGAAAAATATGATTGTGTAAAGTGTGGGCTTTTTCTATAATCAGTGTCAAACGAAATAACACCTACGTATATTGTGTGCGTGATGAAAATTTCTTGTAAATTGAAATTTGAAAAGTAAAAGTAATTTCTTTGCGTGTAAGAGAGAATGCGGTTGTGTAAATAATACTCTGGATGTGAAAGGAAATTCCTGGAATCTTGTAAACTCGGTTCACTAGGGGAAGGGTTCCCAAGATTTTAATTGAATACATAAGCTTTCAGTGCACTTTTTATGGGTATTTATGTATTTTTATTGTCATAATTTTTTTCATGTAAATTTCGATTTACTCGTAAATTTTCAATATTAACTTTTTGCTCTTATTTAAATTATTAATAATCAAACGACATTGGAGAGGGAAGGGCAAGGGAAGAAACAAAGGTACAATAGTTAATTATACGTATTATTTTTAGACCAGTGAAGGCAGTTTCTGAATTGTATGTATCGAACGTCTAAAAGAGTGTTGTTGATTACAATAACTGTGTATGATGTTTCTAATGTTTGGAAATAATATGGCACTGCTCACGGAGAAATTATTAAACTTCTGACTAAAGATAATGTAAAGCCGACTACTTGTTATTCAGAAAAAAATCCTAAAACATTACTACAAATAACAAAAATACAAGAAACAGAATATGATCGCAGTGCTTGTTTTGCATACTTGAAGGACACGCCAGTCATATTGAATGCACCGCGTAACACGAGCAGACGATATTTGAAGAAGAAAATAGGAAAAAGAGAGGGAGGATGTAACGCCGAGCGTTGGAAAGTTAGAGAGACTCATTCGCCCGGAAGCGGAGAAGCCTAGAACCTGCCCGCCCCGCTTTTTTGCAGCCTCGAAAGAAGTGAGTGAGGCGAGTGGAGGTGGGTGGCGGCGCTTGGGCCCTATGCACTAGGCGCGCAGCGAGGAGCCTCGACTTTCTACTGTTGCATCGACAGCGAGCGATTTAACAGGGTGGGTTTTTACTGCCTATGCTGAGACATCGTTAAAGTACGCTGCAAAAAACGTAATATCTTTAGGATTTAATAGGACATAACAAAATAAAAATACAGTAAAATCTGTCTAACTTGGAATTGATCGGGACAAAACCAATTTCTGGTTTAGGGAAGTTTCCGCTTTATGCAGGGTTGTCTATTTTATGACACTTGCAATATTGATATTTCCATCATGAAACCAGTACATTGCATAACTTAATTATCATTAACATTAACATAGTATGATTGGGAAAAAACTAGAACTGTATAAGTGACATTTTATAAATTTTGAGAAAACGTGTTTATTTTAGGTTATATTTCAGTGGCAATGTTTTTTCGTGGTTTTAATTGTGGAATTGGCAAATTTCATTTCATGTGTTCAAAGTGTTTCATTGTTTGGATTTTTGCCGAAATCATGGGTACCTAACGAAATTATAGACACATTGCACATGGACGGTGACTGCCGTATTTTTCTTTTACTTTTTCCGCGCATTGGAAATGAGTAATGCAGATTTAATTAATGGGACAATATTTCCCAGACCTTTAGCGATTATATTGTAGAATCCCGGTGTCTCTGATTCATAAGCAACTACTTCGCTCCTCGTTTCCGGAAGTGATCTAGTTTGCTAATGCGCGCCGCGCTCATTGACAGTCGAGTCCGCGCCGGGGCTCCGTCTCGGGGCGGCAGTGGGAGTGGCGGGGGCGGATGGGGTCGATGACCTTGAGCGCCTTCCTGCGCCGCGTCACGCCGTTCCGCGCCGGTTCCGCTTCATCTGCGCTGGATCGCGGGCGCGAGGCGTGGGCACGGGCACGGGAGGGACGGGGACGGGGTTGAACGGGAGCGAGGAGACTTGCGCCACGGTTCCTTGCCTTGCCGGGCAGCGGTTTCGTTGCTCTCTGCTCACCTGCGTACCGAATTCCGATGCGAAGCGACTATGTGGAGGCCTGCTTCGGGCAACGCCGCTACCTCTTTAAATCGCATTTTTAGTGGTACGGTCTTTGTAATAGCATCCATTGATACATTCGGTATTGGGCATATAAATAAAATATTTATTTTACGAAAAATATACGCTCGTTTGTCGCTATCACAGTTGAGTTCTATCACGGTTTCACATAAGATGTCGTGCTTTTGTATTGCGGACGTCTGTTTTCGTCGTTGATCAGATACATCAATGTCACAATTTGAAAAGATGTGATTACTACTGTAAGATAAAGGAAGAGTCGATACGAAACCTTGAATAGAACTTGGAATGTTGCGTCCTGAAGTGGCGAGAGAGAGTGACATCATCGAAAGGGCGAACTTCGCAACTCATTGTGGGAGTCGGCTTGGCAGGATGTAGGGCAATGTGGACTTGTTATCTGTCTTGGGTGACGCACCGCGACGTGCCGGGTTGGGCTGGCGGTCGCCGCGCGCCGCGGCCGGGGCGAGGCTGCGCCGCGGAGCGTCGACCCGCTGGCAGCGGCCTGGAGAGGGAGCTGTGGCCGCGTGACGCCGCTCCGTGGCTTGCGCCGAGAGCTTTTCGCTCGCGCCTCGGGTTCCGATTGATACACACCACGGGCACCATCACAATCATATTATTTGGAAGGGGTGTCAGTTGAAAAGATAAGGTACAGATAAGAACGGAATCTCCTCTAGTATATCCCATGTACCGAACAAATGTTAGGAGGAAGGTTCCCCCCCCCGTTTGGTTACACCCTTGTGCACATGGGCTCACATGACGGTACCATATTTTTGAGATGCGCTTTATGCGAAACATAATTTAGTAACAAGGCCTAATAGTCATAAAGTATTCCTATAAATGCTAAGGAATTACTCCATTTTAGACTTTCCGAGCGTATTTCGCTTGCCAACAGAATATGTTGTGCCTGAGACTTCGTTTTCTAAATACGGGGCAGTGACGCGCACGTGGTCTACCTTGGCACCGAAGAAAAGGCGTGTTTCACTTGGTCTCGCTTAACCTCATTGCTTTGAGTTTTTCCGCACATTGGTCTGGAAAACTTCACTAGTGGGGCAGTTCAAAGCATTCAATAAGTGCCATTAATTTTTCCCCGCTATTATTTTTCGAAAGTACCCTGTGCGAGCTAATAGGCGCACGCGGAGTATTTCGAGTTATTGCAGAATAGGGATTTCGTTTCTTACTACCCAGGTATTGTAATGGCGTCGAAAAAGAATCAAATAGAAAACATAATTGCGTAGCGTGCGGCTAGAAGGCAGAGCCCCCCCCCCGCACGCAGGCGCGGCGGCACACAACACACACACACACACACACATACAACATTTTGGATGGGCTTATAGCCTCTATTACGAGTATTAAAACATTCAGTTGTAAATATGATCAATTTTATTTCCCCGTTAAGTTAACGATTTGATGAATTGATACAAACTTGCATTGGGATTCTTGAAACCATTGGCAAACTTGTAAATGTCACAACATAGAATCAGTATTTATTGCAGCATTAAAACTACAATTTCATTATGGTTGTATATTTAATTTATTCCCTAGTAAAATATTTCGTATGTAATAAAAATGTTTGATGGAAAAGGGGCCAAAAGGGGGCCAGAAATATGTTTCCCGCTCTCTGGTTTTAAGCAGCTCCCGTTAATGCATAATTGTGATGAACACTAAAGTTGAAAGCGTACTTAAAACCGTGTATCCATCATTAGGTGCTATAGACTGTGGCGTTGCCGGTGTGACAGCGGCAGATGAACGTATGTACAAGTATGGAGAAAAGTCAAGTCACGGATGTTGGTGTAAGGAGCATAATGATTTCGACGTGAAACTTAAATGTTGCTAGTTGAGATGTTGAAGTAAAAAAAAAAAAAAAGAAGAAGAAAAATGCACGTTTTGCCAGCGGGAATGCATTTTGAAATAGCTAATGAGCTGGAGCGTTATATAAGGCGTGGGCGTCGCGGGCGTGGCGTGGTGTGGCGTGGAGGGGGCGCGGTGCGGGCCGCACCGGCCGGTGGGCGCGGGTGGGGGCCGCGCGGTGGCCGGCACGGCGGGGCCGGCGGCGCGGCGGAGCGTTGCGGCGTCTTCAGTCGCGCGCCGCTTGCGCGAGAGGTGGAGCCGCCGTCGTTGCCTGCGCAGCCGCTGTTCAGCCGTCGGGTGATGTAAGCATCGGGACGCTGCCGCCGCCGCTGCTGCTGTTGCGTGCCGCACGCTGCGTCGCGCCGCTCTGCTGCCCCCTCGTGCATCTGCTGCTGCTGCTGCTGCTGCTTCTATTAGCGTTCGTGCGGTAGGGTTGTGCGTGGAGACGGCCCAGCGTCGGGCGCCTATCAGGGCGGGTGCGTTCTCGCACGTACACACGGCTCAGGAGGGAGGCCAAATATAGCTTTGTCGGTTCCTTTGTGCGGGATGAGAGGGAGTCATACAGAGTCGTAACTCAAAAAGATATACAGTCTGCTTTCGAATGAAGCGTTGCGCTGGCGCTCGCAATGGCAGGTGTTGGACTTCGGGACGTGGCAAGCGCGACTTGCAAACGGTGCAAAGAGATTTATCGTGGCTTGCATGCGCGCGCGGCTGCTCGAATGCGCTCAGGAGGCATGGAAGAAGAGAAGAGTCTCTTCGATAACCCTCGCGAGTTTGGACGACCTGCATTAAAACGGATGAGGCACAGCCCCTCCCGATCTTGGTCCCGCTCAACGGGAGGAGGGGCGCCCCGCGTTTCAATCACCATTCCAGTAAATGTCATCGCAGACGTTCAAATGGTTTTGATTTAAATGGTATGACGCAGAGGACCAGGCCTGCGTGCTCGGGCGGGGTGGGGCGCGGGGTGTCGGGGAGGGGCTGGGAGCGCCGGCTGCAGCGGTGACTCACCGTCGAAAGGGAAGGCGAACGGTGAATGCAAGCGTCGAAGGCGGCGCTAACTGGCCGGACCTGTTCTGCACCCGCGACCTGTTCTGCGCGCGCGCGCCTGTCGACGCAGAATGAAGCGCGCTGTATTTGGTTGTCGGCGTGTGGGAAAGTGGCCACTCATTGCTTTAATGTAGCGAGCGTCGTTGTGTAGATTAATTAACGCCGGTTGTGGGCTTCGGTTTTGAGTTGCGTTCCGGGGCGCGGCTTCGTCCCCGGAACGGTCCGTGCCTCACGCGAAGCTCCTCCGCGCCGTCACTGTCTGCCGTCCTTCCCTGGTATTTGACGAGGCGGAGGATACTCATTCACCTCCCGAGCTGTTGGGAATGATTTTTTTCCACTCTCGTATTGCTGCGTTGTACGTACGAGGCGAACTCTCAATACACAATTCATGAGCGCCGCCTGAGCAGGGGCGAATAACGGTTGCATTCCTGAGCGTGACCCCTTTAGCCTCTCCCTTCTCCCGCGGAGTTGCGTGTCGCGGGGCATCGGAGAGGGCTGCTTCGTTGCTGGTCGGGCATCTGCGTCACTGCCAGTTCTTGCAGAATATAGCGAGAGCTTAGTAGAGCAATATGGCAAGAACACAAGAATATTATTACGACTCATGTTTCATAATAAGTTAATACATTTTTCTACTCCATGTATTTTAACTGCATATGGGGTAAACATTGATAATTAAATTAAAAATGAAAACATTTCTTTATACTGGTGGAAAAGATACCATGACTTTACTCGGTATCGCTATCACTCAAAGTACACTGGTATCAATTACAGCGCACTAAGTAAAGCTACTTCTTAAAAAGTTTATCCATGTAGAACAGTCTCAAAGCGTCTAATGTGGAAATGTATACTACATTCGCAGTGAATTCGTGGACTCAGCCTGGCATGAGACCTCCACTCGACCGCTTCGTTATTTCTTTATTTCTAAAAATGTTTCCCCAAATCTGTTGAAAAACTTATGTGAATGATTCAGAAGGAGTTGCATTTAAAAGGATGCAGTCATAATAGTTATCGTGTGTTTGTCACGTCTCTGCCACACACTGAGACCGGAATTTTGAGACGTTCTCGTGGTTGTAGCTAGGATTCGTCAGTCTTTCTGTTTTCCGCACAATGATGTTGGGTTTTTATTTCATCTCCGTATCGGGTATTGGCCGTTCTCCATTATTATTTGATTGTCGTTCATTTGCTTATAAACGACGGCCGATCTTATGATAATTACCTATATTCAATAATTCAATTCAATTATATATGCAGGGAACCGGCGAAAGGGAGGGAGAATAATAATAACAATAACAACAAATAATAACAATAATATAATATAAACGTTTCCCCACCTGTACATAACGACCCCCCAGAAACATTATGTACACAATAAAATCATTTACATTTTTATATATTCGTACATAAGCTCCAGGCTCTTGGTCAGAAGCCTCGGGGAGCTGTGGTCCCTCGGTGCTCCGAGAGCGTCCTTGCAAAGGCACCAGAGAGCGACGTTGCAGAGCCGATGACTGGGCAAATCTAGCGGGTCCGCATCAGTAGAAGGGTTAGACGGCTGGTATGTGGTTAGGTGACTTGCGGGCGACCACAGAGATTTATTTGGCTGTTTTGGCGAGTTGTCTCCCAGGCCTTACAGTTTTCGTGGAAATGTCAAAATCACGCAAGCGATTATTGGGTGTAGGAGTAATCTATTGGAGCCCTAATCTCCCTGGAGCTCGTACTCTTGGGAGATAGGAAACTACCCACACGTTGTTGAATAATGGCGAGCTAGGAATGCCGGACTAGCGAACGGGGAAACCGAATGAGCGCTGGGCGGGGCCGACAAGGGCGGAGCGGGGCGAGGCTAGCGCTGTTTCCGCATAGAGAGAAAGCGAATGGGAAAGCGGGCATCGCACTCTGCTCCCCTCCTCTGCTCGTTGTAAAGTGCCCTCCAGTGCATATTCTGTACCTTTGACGAATCTGGAGAGCTAAAAGGCGTTTTAATCATGCTCGTGGCGTCACAGTTCTCATTCAGAAATCTCTACAAGAATACTTGCTCTTAGCATGCCATAAGCATTAGATGTCATTCATCGTTTTGCGAGTGGGTTTTTGAAGTGTAATTATCTAGAGGCTTCTCGTGGGACCGACGTTCAAGGTAGCAGGTAATTTCGTTTATTCACAATATTCCGAGCCGTTTTTTATACCAGAAGAAAGCAGATTTCGTATGAGCAATATGTTGCTCCTGTCATGTAGGAACGAGAATGTTTAGATGATGAGCGATTAAAGCGCCGAAGCCAGTCGTGTGTGGGTGTTGGTTGGAGGGGGTCGGGGACGGGAGGGAGAGGCGCTCGCGGCTCCTTGTAAGCTGCGAGGCAGGTTATGTCACGTGCGTATTTGCTCTTTACCAGAACTCTTCGTTTTTTCTTTGTGAGACCTTGCAGATATGTATGCGCTCAGTGAACCTGTTGGCTAGTCAGTGGGGCTAGGTCGTGCCGAGTGCCTCATTAGAAAATCAATGTGGTTTTCTGTCTTCTTCCTTCTTCTTTCGAAGAATACTCGTATGGGTGCGAGTGCTGACTGAGCACTCCTCTCGACGTGACGTCGCGCAGAATTTTTACCGGGGCCCCCGGTCCGATTGAACGCGTTTGCGCCTGGAAAAGACGTCATCTCCGCCCGTAGCTCCCTCGCGTTCCGGGCGCCGCAGCCCGCGCCGCCTCAAGGCCACACCGCCCCGTCCCCGCCCCCGCCTTAAGCCCCTGGGCGCATCCTGGCTTCGCGGCGCACGTCTGATGCTCCTCCAAGGCTCTGAAGGTCACGCCCCTACGTTGGCCTGGAAAGCTTAGGTTTTTGGGATGGTGGCTCTAAGGGTGATGTGGAAGCCGGGTCCTTCTAACGCCAGAAGGTGCGGTTCTGGCGCTGCCCGGGAACGAGTCTGAGGGCGGCGGTGGGTGAGGCGGCGAGTGTCCGGCCTCGCGAAGTGTGAAGGTGCGCCTTCGGCCCGTGCGCGCCATCGCTAGCGGACCCTCCGCCCCCTCCCCCTCCCCTTCCCCCGCCCGCGGCCTCGCGGAGGAGCTCCGGGGCGCTGATGTCAGGCGGCAGCGATGACGCCATCTCCGGGAATAGCGACGGCGGCGGCGGCCGGCTCTTGTGCTGCCTTTGCAGCCGCCGCCGCCCCGCTCCGCACCGCCCGCCCCGATGCACCGCTGCAGCGTCTCAGGGGCGCGCTCCTTTTCGCTCCTAATGCGAAGAAATAAAGTTGCGAGTTGCTGCGCGAGGCTTATGTAAGGCACACGTGTTACCGCACGAGATTGCCGACGGATGCGCGCAACACGCTTTCGCGATCTGACTCCTCGCCTGTGAAGACTGGGTTAAAAGGATGTTTTCACCACGCTCTTTTGACGGATAAACTAGGGAAGAATCTGTTATCAGCGGGAGCACGGGTTAGCACGTGTTCCCTTGCGCATTGACACCGAGGGGTCGCCCTTGTTAGACCATCAGAGAAAAATACTTCAGTGTTGGAAATTCTAGTGGTCTTTGAGAGAGAGTGCATTTTCTCTTCATTCGGTAACAATATTTACGTATTGATGTCCGCCGAAAGGAATCACAGAGGAAATTTGTGTCCACAAACAAATTTTACGTTTACTACTGGTCCGTAAGCCACTTGAAACAACCTAAAGAACTTTGTATTTGTGCGTAAAATTATAAAAACTCTATTCATAATGACTTCCATCTCTTGCCTCTCAACTTATAATAGCAATTTGTTCAAAAGTAGGTTATGTCTACGAAAATTTGCATCGGTTTCCAACTCGGAATAAAAAAATTGGGATGCACTTAACGGTATATTACATCGTAGTGCCAGTTAAAGAATTAAAAATTGAATTATTGCATTTCTGAATTTTAAGCATACGTGCATTAATTGTCTGAGAGAATATAATACGTAGAAAAAGTCAATGTAAACGTGGATATTTTGTTAAACTCAAAATAGGGAGGTTTGGGGGTGAGTCCTTCACCTGCATCTGTATTGAATCGATCCTAAAGGTGAATATAACCTTAGATGCGATACTTGAAATTGAAATGTAATTGAAGTTTAGTCCCACTATTCGGAATAACATGCATATTAGAATCATGCTCACCTAAATATATTCTTTGAATTTGCCGCGCGGAGGAAATGGCTGCCAGTTTTCGCCGACAGCAGTATAGTTCGGAATGCGTAATCTGGGAAGAAACTGACAGCGGCGCCAGGGATTTATTTTTAGAAATGGCGTTCTGCGCTGAATAATTGTAATGTGCCGCGTTGCTCCAAATAGCGTCTAGACTTGCTGGGTGCACTCGGTGACCCTCGCTCGCTCTCGCGTTCTAGTTTTTCTGAAAGCGAAAGTTTTGACCTTGCTGTACCGGGCGCCTCGTGCTTCTTGATAAGACGGCGCTGGGGAACAATCCAACGGGCGATGTCGTTGCCAATGTTGCCACGACGCGTTGCATGCATTTAGCTGCGAGTCATTTTTCTCTGGTGAGTTCCCATCTCGATCGTCTCCGAGCGACCTCAGTGCTCAGCATGTCAAGCCACTGCAGCCCTTCAACCCCATTGTTTCTTTACGAAGACACTTGATTTCCCTAGGAACAAAAATGTGAAACTATGGCATGAAACGTATAACACTGTAATCGTCGAAAGTATAAACTTCTGATAAAGCCTCTTCGAGTTTCGGAACACGTTTATTTTTTGTTTTGTTTGCACTTGATGTCGTCATATTGTTTAGCTTATTCACCAGTTATCATTAGCGGATAACCAAATTATTTAAAGTAAATCTTATTTCTGCTAGTCGAGTAAACAAATGCCGTTGATAACATTCTCCCCGAAGCCTCTGGCACCCGCGTTAAGGCGAGGCGGGGCGAGGCGGGGCGAGGCGAGGCGGGGCGAGGCGGGGCGGGGCGAGGCGGGGCGAGGCGGGGCGACCTCGTTGGCCGGGTTGCTGCGGGCGGCGCTCGGGACTTACGGATGGCGCGTGGCGTGGGCGCGGAGCCCGCGGCGGAGGGGGCGGGGCGTTCCGGGGCTGAGCGGGGGCGTGAGTCAGCGCCGCAGTCGGCGGTGGGCAGCCGCCACTTGTGCGCGCTGGTGGCACTGTCAGCCGCATCTGCGGTTTCTAGGCAAGGAGTGCGCTGAAAATACAACGCACAACTCGTTTTTGGCGAATGGTGTCTGGTACACTTATCTTACGTTATGCCTTGTTTTTGCGCATTAATTTCCAACGAAAATCTGTTGTTCTGAGTCACGAATGACCAATAAACACGCCCATCATGCTAACAATCAAAACTTTTAATCTCGAACACGACGCAAAATCAGACCCGCGGGAAGCGCCATGTGCCGTGCGATATTCTATGTGAAACTTGCGATAGACGAAATGTTTTACTCATTGTCCATTTAAATTTCGTACAGTAATGTAAACTGGTTTCCTTTTATGTATCAATTTCTGATCAGAAACTGTTTAGTATGAACTTAGCATGCCAATTTGGGACCAACAATTGGGTGGAAATAGTATCATGTATTCCATACTGCATGCACGTGCTTTATAGTAACGTTTTACTACATGACGAAACGCTGTGAATTCCGATGAATACACGATAGCAGTTAATGAGTAATGATTGAATAGAAAGTTGTAGTGTCAATCTGTGTTGTTATTACTGTTGGGCAAGGGTGAATGTTAATTTTCGTAGGCAAAATATCAGCCTGCCACTATCGCTTTGACACGCTCATGATTTTTAATTACTTCAGTGGAGACAGATGTACTTTTGTTTTATGACATCTTGAGGAATAGCTGTGATATGATATTCTTGACAGAATGTTCTCACGTTTGTGGCCGGAATGATACACGTTTTACGAGTTTCATAAATTCCATCTCTCTATCATTCTTTGTGACGTATGGAGACTCCCATATTTGGAGCATTCCTGAAGATTTGGTCTTCCAACAAGAAATTAGGAATTCAAACCTGGAGTACATTAAATGAAAAATTATTGTAAGAAAGTGTATTAATGTTCCACAAATGCTTTAGAAAAATTAGATAATTACCATGTACGCCCTCTTCCCGAATGTTGAAATAAGTCGTTTGTGAACATCCTTGGTCTCCGTGAGCTAGGCAACACACTCGGCAAGCACGTGCTATTCCGCAAGGGTTGCATTACCCCTGCCAGTAGACAAGTTTCCGGCTAGAACATAGTGAAGGTAATAGTTATCGAATCGTGGTCGTAAGTATTTCTGTGAAACAGCTGATTTTTTTCTTTTTGAGAATGTTGATATTCAGAAAACGCCTTTTCACTCTGAAATGTATTGCAATTGCATTTATCAGTTTCGATAACTCGAATATGTTTTCGGAGAAAGTTCGAAGAAGATTGAAAGAAAATACTCTCGTGTTCTTTTATAATAGTTTTGGAAACTATTCTTTTAAAATTTCTCCAAAAATATTTTACAATTTGCCGAAATCCTGGTATTTCTTTAAGCATAAAGCTGTGACCTGGGAGAGTGTATTTAAATTTTTTTAATTATTTTCTTCAACAACTCAGTAAATATAACTACATATGTATGTACAGACTTATTAAACTTAAATATTAATTTGCATGCTATTACAAGGGCAAGGAATACCCATTTCGGGTCCTCGGTCTGGATCTAAACTTACAATTTTTTTAGGAATATGTGTAATGAATATCTATTTTTTATTCGCGTTTGGAAAATGTTTTCTTTGCGAGTTTGAAAGGTGAAAGGGCTGCGTTTTGAGGTATATTGAGAAAAATTGGTGGCCAGATATTGTTGTATGGGAGAGTATATGAGCAAAGTTTATGGAGATTAAATAAGCCTATGTATTATTGTATTACTGGCGTGTTACTCCCAATTTACTGTCCAGATATAATGATGCTTATTCGTCGGTACGAAAATGCCATTTACAATTCGTTAAAGTACTGTTAAATATGTACACATCGTGCTCCCTACATTTTGTGGAGATGTGAAATAAAATACATGTTTTTTGTTTTTTTTAATACACCTAGCGATCATATATATCGATTCAACGAAAAATTCTCCTCTACACTGGAGGAGGGCTCTTTCACGAAGACGTGGCCCAGTTTTGCGACCTACACGCTTAACGTGTTAAAAAAGGGCCTTTTTTAGTTTATTATTAGTCCGGTGTGTGATAAAAAATCTCCGGAAAGAGCTACGACGCAGCGGGCGCGGTGGAGCGCACGCGGCGGGAACACGGCAAGGGGAGGTAACTGCGGGAATTGGAGCAATGAAGCGGTTGCGTAGCTGCTCAAATCATCGCCGCTTCCCCTCCCTGACTCGCCCTGCGTACATCCATTGAGCTCATGAGCTTCGTTCACGGCCTCGGCGCTGACTAAAGGGGACCGATGGAGCGACACTGGTGCGCCTGCCTCACACCGCACGTAAAGCTGCAGTAGCCGAACCCTTCGCCTGCGACTGACAATTTCGAAAACACGAAGCAATACTTCATAATTCTTCTTTACATAATGCTCCAAGGAAATACTGTTTTGAACGGTTTACACGAGGTCGTCGACAAACAGGTCGTTATAAAGGTGCCACTGCCAGATGAGGAACCCAGGCAAACGTTAAATATATTGAACAAGAAAATATGAAGATTTTTTTAGATTACGCTACTAAGACATTATCCAGGGGCATGTGCAACCCGAATACATGATGCTGCATTACATGTTGCTGTCGAGCTTAACACAAAAATCTGCGTGACTTAGTTCATCAACGTATTTTCGATTCCTCCCAGGGCGTTGCAGTTGCGTGTCTTTGGCAGTAATCACAAAATGAGACCTTTTTTGGTAACCGTGCTTCGTAGAAAGGGTACTAAAAAATGGGTAGAGTCTCGGAATCTATGTAAAATATAATTACCTAATTTATATTACGTGGAATTTAATTATACGGTTCTATCTTTCTGTATACTGTAATAAACACTTTTCAATATTCTAGTGTTTACGAACGCACGGTAGTAGTTAATAAGGTAACGCCCAGTTGAAGGTCTGCTCGTTCGAAATGGGTTTCCACGGTGAAGCTGATTTTGCTTTTAAATGTGATTTACTACGTGCATCGTGTTCGCACGCATCTAACACATTTCGTCTTATTTATAGCCTGAATTATTTCTGAAAACTTTCCCACAGGCAACTCGTTTTTGAATTTTGTTCTGCTAGACATTTAGTCGTAACCGGTGCGTCCGTCATTGTTTGTTGTGCATCAACCATTGCGCTTGTTTCTTGTGTGTCAATACGGTGCTTGTCTAAGCCTGTGTCTAATTCGAAATCAGAATATTGCTGCAGATTTGAAATTTTATTGTTATTATTAATATTTTGGTATTTTTAGATATATTTTCACTAGATAAATGATTTTGTGAAACCAGGACCGACTTAACAGATGTTGAAATAATCAAATATAATATTGGTTCTTAACAGACTGTAGTCGAAGTTATTTTGAAACAGATGTAGTTAGGTTCCGTTAAATACTACTTTTCGGCAACTTTGTTTTGGAAGGAATAGTTAATTGCGTAAACGAGGTGTCGAAACGTTTCTGACGAAAGTCGAATGTCGGTTAACATTTGTGCCAGTATAGGATTACCTGCAGGTGTACGGAAAAACTCTTCTCGCCTCCTTATAATCATGTTTTTGAATCTGATTCGATCAGATTGCTAGTGAATTAACCAGTATTTGGAACATTCGAGTTATGACATTAGCAATTAGTATGCATTTTCTTTCATTTCTCTTAGGCGACAAAAGAGCGTGTGCAGTTTTAAAGGCGTGCAGTGTCTACGATCTTTGAGAAGGCTTCATTGAAAAACGCAAAATTCATTTTTCAACCTTTTCGTTTAGCGAATATGTGTAATGGTGCGTATAATTCTCAATGTCTAATGCTCGGCACTAGAATGGAGGGCGCGTGTTGATCACCAGGAGGAAAGGAAGCATGCGTTATAGATTAAATGGTTTGAAGTGATTCTTTAGATTATCGTCGACACACTTACCTTCCACAAAGTCGAGGGAGCCTGACTAGACATGCAGTTCCGCTGTAAGGGAGACAGGGTGTTATTTCAAGTTGGGCGTTCTTGCGTTTTGAAATCGCGAAACGCATCTCGACAGTGGAAAACATTCACACACTCGAAATCGAGGTGGCTGAATGTGGTAAAAACGTGTGTCGTATTATCTTTGAAAGATATTTGAATATTTGCATCACAAACTACACGGATATGTTTTCGCACTTGAACGATAATTCGCACATTTTGCGTCTGCAGTAGATATTACGGAAGTGTCAGTTGTAATCTTGCTACAAATCGGTGTTTTTCACTTTTTTTTTTTTTTGAAAAATCGATCAGTTTCCAATTCGCTTCGATTTCGCTGTCCTTGGCCCCGTTCTGCGCTAAATAAAAAAAAACAACAAAAACAGCACTTCCTGTCAGGAGACGCACGTGAGATAAAGCATTGTGCCATTTCATTTGCATGCCATATTCCCTCTGTCGCTGGGCAGCTGCAAAGAACACACGTGACTTCTCGCCCGCCGCAGTGCTGACCTCTAGGCCCGAAGCGCGCCTCGAACTTTCCTCATTGGTTTTATGGTCTTAGTGGGTTTCATGAATTGATGTGGAAACGACTATCGGGAACTTCAGAGTTCGTCATAGCCACAAATCTTTCTGAGAGGTGCGTGAAACTGTAATCAGTGGCAAGGTTCCAGGTAGAATTTGCTTGAAACTGTGAAGAAAAACCTAATCTATTGAATATAAATTATACAATTGAGGGTATTTTTGAGACTTAAAATTTAGTATGAATATTTGCAATCTATAGATGATTATTCATTCTATGACAACTAGTTAACTGTTCTACTTTTTCAGGACATATTTTATCCTAAATTATTGGTACAAAATTATCCCGTAGAGTAGAGTAGAAGGAAAGCTATCTGTCCCCTAACCTACTAATAATCATCTACATTAAATGTTTTATATTTGAAGTTATACGAGATAATTATGTTTGGAGTCCTATAAAGGAGCGTGAGCCCCACAGGAGATGGCCGGGACTGAACATTCAAGTACTGCCGTATGCTTTGCGTAGAACATTTAGAAAACAGTAAACTTTGTGCATTCCTGGACTCCTATCATTTAGGTTGCTTGTAAACTAATTTATCGATAAATGGCGTTATTCCTTTTATATGCGATGTGTTACTCTTGGCGATCAAGGTCGAATAGTAGTAAGCAACGTGGTTGAGCAATTTTCGACCTTATCTTTTCGTGTTCGCGATAGTGCGTGGATAGTAATCTCTTGTACTCGCGAACACTCGAAGAATCTTTCTGAGGCTTTGACACTTCATTCATTGGCTTCCATGAAGCGTTTCACGCATTAAATAAAAATGACATGATAACGATGAAAAATATATATTACCGTCGTATGCGCGCAGGCAAAGTGAGAAGAAGGGTCAAAATATGCTTAAAGGGGATTCTAAAAACATCGCATTCAAAAACGAAAATTCTGTATTTTTGGGATTAAAAGGTTAAGTGCGCTAGTAAATTCCAGGAATTTATCTTCTGTGGTGTCTTCAAAGAATTGTTTTCAAAATGAAAAGCAATTAACCTTCGTAGTGTAGAGGTGTTACAAAATAGTGACGTGAAATATGAACTACTAAAGGACTGTAATGGCGTTTGTTCACCTATTCAATAGCTTTCTACCTCTTCCAGTACCCTCTCGTACGTTACGCATGCTTCTCTGAAGCAAAAGTGTTTTGTTCTTCTGAGTATACGAATAACTTTAGTTTGGAATGCGGGCGGGGCGCAGCGCGGCGGGGTGGGACAGGACAGGGCAGGCAGGGCCAGGCGAGAGGGGCGAGTCGCATGAATGGCGGAGCTCCCGTGAGCCGCGGCGAGATGGGAGTCGTGTCCGCGCGGGAGAACCACGCATGGGGGCGAGCGGAGCGGAGAAGAGCGAGCGGTGGTGGGGGTGCGCCTGCGCCTCGCGCTGACCCATTTCGCCCAGCGCGTCTCAACGAGCGACCTCGCTCTTACGCAACTGGTCTGCCGTCGCGCCAGGTGACGTCATGGCGCCAGGAGTGTGCGTTGGGCGGTCCCGCCCCCGCCCACATTGCCTTGGGACATAAACATTTTATCTTTTTTCTCGCAAATGGCATCAGTCGAATGGATTAAAACGGGGTAGTTAATTTTTGACTTCATTACCTTTTGTCGACTGGTAATGAAATGGAAATCGTGGAACTGCTTTGATGTATGTTACGGATGAAGTGCGATTTTGAGTTATTCTCAATTTAGCCGTTTAATGTTCACATTATCCAAAATGGGTGCGTGAAGTCAAAAGTAAGTACAGCTTTGAAGCGTACTTCGCACGTAAGCTGAATGAAGATATTAGCCAACACAAAGTGGCTACAATTAGTGAAGTACGTTACGATGGGAAGGAATAATTGTATGCGTTTTAAACAGGAATGAGACTGCTGGTGGGAAATTTCTTAAGGCCTAGTGAGAGGCAAGGTGGGTAGTTTAGAGTTTTACTATGTCAGTCGTTCATTTCTATTGATGAGGAATGTTCGTACATGGTACCACCTAACAAACATAACCTAACCTCACTGTATGCCTCAGTGGACGCTTCACTACGCATTTCTTAATTGGCGACGAGGCTCCAACTTCAGCGTTCGTTATTTATATAAAACTGCCTTCAGTCTGTGCATGCATAATTTCCAACACATACTAATACAGATGTACTTCTTGCGAAAACACAAGCCGGTTTTGCTCGGACAGACACCGTACTTTAGACAGCGCTCTGAAGTTGAAACCAACATTAGGCGAAAGAAGTCCGTAATGATCCGTTCATCGTAATTCATCATCCACACCGTCTGGCTAATGTGCGATTTATGCGGAGACTTTTAACATTAATCATACTTCCGTTTTTATTCATTACATATCTACAATGGATTAACCTCTGAATTTGAAGAAAAGTTAAACTTCTTTTATTTTCTTATCCTTGAACAACCATTTTCGGACCCACGTGACTCTTAGTGTCATTAGGATGTAACTCTCTTTGAGTCGTGAATAAGAGATTCCTAAACTCTCGTTTTAATATTAAGGCTTGCTATAAAAAAGCGTCTGTTAGATGCTGTGCGCTGAGAATGATCTGTATTATGAGTGTTGTGTAAACCTCGGTTTCTTGTTAAATGCACTAGTGCATGTGTAGCGTACGTGCGCAGCGGAGTGCGGCGCCGCAGCGGCGCCGATCAATAGAGGCGCGCCATTTACGACTTGCTGACACGATGTCTGGGCCGGGCGCACTTCGCTGCAAGCGGATCGATAGGGCGCCACCATTCATAAAATCGAATTGGTTGCCACATGTGGCACGTTCGCGTTTTTGAATTGCACTGGTTGCTTCCAGAGTTATATGAATACAATCCGTAAACGGGAAAGGTTGAAAACAACCACCGAATGGCGTCTTATCGCAATGAAATGTGACCTTCGTGCGACCATCGTTTCGGATGTTGGAAGAGCAAAAATTGATCTGCTGTTCCCAAGAGCAAGGACGCGAGGATAAGCATAAGAAGGGCAAGGCCGGGGTCCCCTTGATATACTGTTGCGCCGCTCCGCTCTCTTAGATTCGGAGACGGATCTTCAAGTGAGTTGTGTTATAAATTTACATTCCCCATGTGGATTTGGAAGCTTGTAAGCGGCCAATTTCCTTTCGGTCCAACGTTGTGAGCCTTTAACGTGACAAATACAAACGAAATCGTTGATTACGCTATTGAGATAAATAACATGAGGCAGAATCTGACGAGTTTTGTGAGGGGTGCGAGGAATGTAGTAACTGCTCGAAGGGTACGTACTAGCGGCACCGTTCTGTCGAGGGATGACTTAGCCATGAGAGATCTGATTTATTTAGTCAAAGGACAGTAAAAACTGTACGTGTCTTATGTGGATGAAGTACCATCTGCATGTTTTCTTGAGCTCCAGAATCCCTAATATTTTAACTATATATAGTGAGAAGATGAATAAAAGTTAAAATGAAATAAACAAAAATAATAATAATAATAATAATAATAATAATAATAATAATTTTTAAAAAATCGCGAGATAAGCCACATTTGAAAAAGGAGATATTTTCGCTCCCGAGAAATTCAAAACTTCTCTTATTCTTTCTTTTTTGTAAACATTATATTGAATTTCCTTTTTGTGTGATAAGTATTATGTTTCTTTGAAAACAGAGTCTTGAATGTTAGATGCGTACTGGTGCACGTATTTGCTGCTCCTGTGCGGTAAGGTGGTGATCTAGAATATTCTGTGGTTCTGTGTTTTGCGTTTTTATCAATTTTTTTTAATACAATTACACCGCTGTGAACCATTAAAAGCAATGATGTCTTAACGAGTGTCATGTTCAAAGATAAACACTTAACGAAGAGGCATGGCTGAACTACTGTCGCGGCTGAACTACTGTCGCGGCGGAGGGATATTTCTCTGAATTACATGTGATGTTCACTTGTTAAAGCGAACTGTCATTTTGGCTCAGTCTTAGACGGATGACGGATTCTTCTACACATGTGAAAGGAGAGCTCAGCAAAACGTGCGAAAGGTAAAGCCACATTTAAGATTAATTTTAAACGTGTTTTCTAATATGTGCTAGTAACTGCAACTTTTTCGTATTTAATCTACCGCTTCTTTCGTTGCTGAAGCAGTTGTTATTTAGTTGGCGTTTTCGAATCTGGAAAGTCGTTTCTGAACGTGTGAAAAACTTTCTGCACGTAATATGTTGCCTCAGAACATTTTCCATAGGTTGTCAGCCAGATTTAGGACAAATCCTTTCCTGTTTGCGAGTGCAACTTCTGAGAGCGGAAGAGTGGAAGTAATAAATGCACAGTGGGCCTTTTGGGACGGGTTCAGACATTTCTGAGATTCAAAAGGGAGATGGCACGTTAAACCAGGCAAGGGGTCACTGCCTGCAAAAACTCAATGCTGTTTTGAGTAGATGGTCTTCGGTTCGAAGGAGAGCGTTAGCACCCAGATGCTAGATGAATGTTTCACTGGGATTTGCCTTCGATTCTTTTTTTTTAATCGTCATTGTGTGACCGAAATTTGAAGAGAGGCGGCGGATACTTAATTTGTTTTGGGAAGACCGTTACGGTAATTGAGAATGTCTTTAACTGTTAGGCACCAATGATCGGTTGACTTGTTTTCTGCTTTCTGCTGAGATAGTTTCCATAGCAACGCTCTTTGTAAACACTATATTCGTGGGTTAATTTCTCGGGAGGAAATAATAGTATTTTTGTAGTTGGTCTTATGCTCCGTTGAAGTTCTTCCGCTGTGGATTCAGTGTTCATTGTTGAACTTTCAGTGTATAGTAATAGTGGACGGTACCGAAACGACCCGGAATTCTAACGGTTCGTGTTGTGTGGCGTTCGGAGCAGTGAACGTTGACGCGAGGGCGAAAGCGAAAGCGCGAGCGAGTGGGCAGCGGAAGAGAGATGAGGCGGTGCCAGCCTTCCACCTCGGCGGAAGTGCACGTGGAAGTGGGGCGCGGGGGCGGTGGCGCGCAGAGCCGGCGATTGCGCCA